>LR738709.1:346027335-346103624 GCA_902687465.1 Secale cereale | reverse complement strand
TATGTAGAATTAAGAACCCGGGGACATGACCCCCTATGCAATTAATTAATTAATTAAGTTGTTATTATGAGCAAATTAAAACAAATGTTGGGCCTTGCTGGAGGAGTTTTATTCAAAGTCGAACTGTCAAGGGGTCCCCATCCACCCATCGTGTAAGGAACGCAAAATCAAGGAACATAATGCCGGTTTATCGGCGCCTAAGGTGGCATGAGTGGAACAAAACACCGAGCAAAAGGCCAAGCCTTCCACCCATGCCCAGTATATAGGTGTGTTAATAATAATAATATATATTGTGATATTCCAACAACAACTTCCCTCCTGGAACAAACTTCATCTTCACCTGCAACTAACAACGCTATAAGAGGGGCTGAGCAAGCGGGTAACATAGCCAAACAGTGGTTTTGCTAGGAAGGTGTCAAAGGTTAGAGGTTTCATGGCAACAAGGAGAGGCTGACATAAAAGATGGGTGGCGTGACATGTAACGATAGCATCGAGACAACTATGCATGTCAATGGTAGTAAAGGTATCCAAGGGTATGATCATCTTGCCTGGGATCTGCAAGGGAGAATAACGGGTCCATGAAGTAGACGGAGCAACACAGTCGAGCGAATCCTCACAACTCCGGAACGAAACCCAAGCTAACAAGAGAAGCAACTGGAAAGAAGCAAACAACACGGTAAACACACAAGCATAAACATGGCAGACGATGCACATCCAAGTATGATGTATGTCCGGTTTAATTATGCATGGCATGGCAAAGTGCACAAACAAAACTACAAGTTAAGTGGAGCTCAATATGCAACGAGTTGCATATTGACGAAACACCACATGTTATTTATTTAGTTGACTCTCGTTTATTTACAAGACAAGGTTAAATGTTTGTTAACATGGCAAGAGGTGAAGCAAAAACAAACTACCTATTTAGACATTTTAAATGAGGCCGGAAATAACAACAACAATTCCGGAAAATCCCCATCAGCATGTTTAGTAATTTTAAGCAACAACAATTCACACATATAATGTTGTTAACATGATGCGGATGACATGATCAAGTTTATGCAATTTATTAATTACAGGTTAACATGAAGAGATAAGGAGTATTTGTCACCGTGGTGGAAAGAAAGGGTGCCACGGCAACGATCTGAAAATGATGCAACGCAACATCTCGGTTCCGGTAACTCATTGAGATACCGGTGCAAAAGAAAGATGACGTGAGCGAGTCGAACAAGATGAAAGGTGGGGTGATCCCTTCACCGGGTTCCCATGAGTCGGCGACGAGGCAACCGAGGAGCATGACAAAAGGCGAAACGGCCACGGTGCACACAAGGGCAAACATTTCATACAACACATGCATACATCCACGGGTCATCGTCTCGGGATTATACTTTCGAAGCGTTCGTTCTTGGAGCGGTTCGAGGTCGTAGTGGAAGTAGTGGTACACGGGTCGTAGAGGAAGTAGTCGTTCCGTGAGTCGTGGTACACGTCTGTTTCAGAGAGGTACTTGATGAATCCAACATCTTCGGGGCGACGGTAGTTGTACACGTTTTCTTGATGAGATCACGACGGCGGTAGTTGTACATGTTCCGTAGTTGTACTTGAGGGTCTTCGGCGACGGTAGTCGTTCACGTTACATAGCCGTTCGGGTCGTCGTGCGTAGTGGTACTTGGCGATTCCGAGATGACTGTAGTTGAACTTGGGCATCGGAGTCCAGGTCTTGCCTGCGGTGCACTTGACGAAAAACAACAGCAACGCAAAAAAAACATGGCGGTCTCGGTCTCGAGTCGGAGCAGACTAGCCGGTCTTGAGGATCCGGAACGAAGCAAAACACGGGAGCAACCAAAAGGGGCAGCACGGGGAGGCGCTGTCGAGGCCATGGCAGCGGCATGGCGGAGATGAACCGGCGAGGCGGGAGATGCACAGCAGCAGGTCTCGGGCGGCAGCCCCTGGTCGAGGAGGCGCTCGGAGGAGGCTGGAGCTGCGGGGCGGCTCACGGGGCAGAGCCGCGGCCTTGGCGATGCGAGGAGCGCTCGGCCTCCTGGCGCGCGGGAGGAGGAGGCCTGAGGGCCGGTGCAAGGGGGAGATGCCGAGAAGGATGGGGCGCGGCTTGCAGCGCTAGAGGGAGAAGGGCGCTGTGGCCTCTTGGCGCTGGAGGGCGAGGCCCGCGCTGGATATGGAGGCCACGACGCTGCGGCAATTGCGTCTCCTGGCGTGGAGGCAGCAGGGTCGGCTCGGGAGGCGCGGATCCCAGGCGCACGCAGGAAATGAGGGTCGGGCGTCCTGGCGGCGCGGCGCTCGGGCCAGGTGAGGTGGGAGAAGGCCGTGCGCGCGGCGGTGCGACGGGGAGGCCGGAGCGACGAGGCGCTCGGGGCTGTAGAGAAGGGGGCGATGGCACGCAGCTGGAGTGAGCAAGGGAGATTGAGACGAGGAGACAGGAGATCGATGGGGATCGAGTCGGGCACTGAGATGAGGCTGGCGGCGTGAGGGAAAACGAGGGGAGGAGCGAGGGGAGATGGTGCGGGCGGTCGCTAGCTAGGGTTCGGGCGAGGGAGTGGCCTTGGGCCAAGGTGGAGAAGGGCCTAATGAGGCTGGCGGCCTGGGCCAGAAGGCCTGAGTTGGGAGAGAGGCTGCAGGCCAAAAGGAGGCCCAAGCTGGGCTGGTCTCTCTCCTAAAAAGAGAGAAAGAAGAAGAAAAAGAAAAAAAAAATAGAAAAGAAAAATAAAGGAAAAAGAAAGAGGGAGTTAGGAGGAGAGTTTGGGCATAGGGTAAAATTCCGTGGACTCACAAAATGTAAGGTATTAATTAAAATTGTTGCAGGGTTTTTTGGAAGAACCTCGATAAAAGAGAAAAGAAATATAGGGAAGGTTTTTGACGGTGAAACTTGAATTAAGAGGCACGGGGAATATTTGCAAGTGTGTTACGGTGATCCCAAACAATTGGAATATTTTAATATAGCTCCCTAATAATATTGAGAGGCTTTATATGTTATAAAGAGAAGTCATTCTTCCCTCGATTTAAATGGATCGAAGGTCCACACGATTTATTTAAGTTGTGATGCAAAAGAAAATATGACATGATGCTATGATGACAAGATGCAATGCAAAATAAATAAAGCAAGCACAACCGAAACACACGGGAGAACCCGGAACATCTGGAATCTTCTGGAATCTTCTGGGACGTCGGTCTTCGGGCGTCACACCATGCCCCCTGACCGGATGACGGGCTTTAATCCAGGGCCATGGAACCCTCATCCCGGCCCCTCTACTTGGTGTGTACTCAGAAAGTGGTTTACAACCGACTAGACCGTAATCGAACGGACGGCCTATGATAGTACTGAAAAGGAGACGAACGGAATCATTACATGATCTCCATTGATACTGAGTTGACCAACTACTGGCATGCTCCAACAATACCAGCATTCCACTCCATCGTATCATCATATGATCGAGGTGGTTCAACATTCTCCTTCGGGGCTCACCCGAAGTTTACTTGCATGAAATATGCCAGACACATATGCCCATATGATCATGCTTATGAACGAGCTACTCGAGCAAACATGCAACACACTCATCATATCTAGAGTTCAAACATGCTTGCCTGGTTCTGAAAAGTCGGAGCCTAACTCGGCGTGATTCGCGTCCCCGTCACGGCCTCCGGTATCTATGTATTCAAACAAAATGCATACTAACATAAATACCGCGCGTGCAAATAAGGTTGCTCAAAATATTTCCACATAAACATGACAAAAAACTAGATAGAAAACCAAGGTGGACAGAAAAAGAATCAACTCAAAATCACTTTTAGTTTAAAAGATATTAAGGTTTCTGTCTAGGGACCCATTTGTAATGAAACAGAAAAGATCCAGGGGCTAGAACAGAAAAGGACAAAGCGAACCGGTACGCAGTACGTCACCCGTAGAGGGAAAACGCACTTTGCGTAAATACGCCAACAGAAAACGGTTCGAGGGGGAGATGTGAGAGACCGACAGAGGGACCCCACCTGTCAGGTTTGAAAAAGAAACAGAGCCGCGCCGGCGCCGGTGCTGCGGTGATCGCCGGCGTCGATCCACGGCGAGATAGAGGAGGGGAGTGGTACCTATAGCTTCACAGTGGTCTTCCGTGTCGAACGGTGGTGGAGTTGGGTGCCGGCGAGTCCCACGTCGAAGGCGAGCTTATCTCCGACGGACGGCGGCTCAGGTGTTCGTGGACCTCGTCGGAGAAGGTTTCTGGAGAAAAATTGGGTTCGGGGTTAGGACTAGGTGGATGCCAGGGTACTACGTTCAAGTTCACGGCGGCGGAGGAGCTCTCACCGGAGTGAACGGAGCTGGAGCCCGAGGCGGAGGCAGCTGGCCGGAGCCGGGGAAGAAAAGCCTCTCGGGGCTCTTCCAGAGGTTGGGCGTTGTCTAGGGAAGTAGTGGAGGCGTGTGTGCTCGAGCATGAGCTCGGGGGTGCCTTTTATAGGCGGCTCGAGGTGGCTGCCGCGAACGGATAAGTCCGGCGAGCTAATTACGACGCTGCAGCGGTCGGACGGCGGGGCTAGGGGCTTGAGCATCATCTATGATCTATAGATGCTCCATTCCCGGGCTTAACTTGGCAGTAGAGGTGGTGTTACGGCCTGTCCTCGACGGAACGGCCGCGCGGCTTGTCGGCGGCAGAAACGGCGCTCTGCGCGTGCCAGGCCACGGCGACGGTATGCCAGGCGTGCGTTGGCTGTGGGGAGGGACACGCGGAGCACTGGGATGGTCTGGGCGGCGTGAAACGGCGTGGAGCTGCGGCGTTGCTTCTGTCAGCCGCCACGGGCGGCGCTGTGGCCGTGGCAGCCACCGGCGCGGTCGGGCCAGGGCGCCACCGACGCCCAGAAACGGCCAAGCGACCGTGCGGCGCATGGAAAAGGAGAAGCTGCAGTGCAGCATCGAGCCAAGGAAGCACAAACGAGGTTTTGTCGCCGCGCCCGACGACTGTCGAAACTGACGAAACTGACGAAGTGTTAAACTGTCGACAGTTTCAGTTAACAGTTAATAGTTCAGTGTAGGCTAGGTGTTTGATGAAATGATTCTGGTATGTGTGCAATGTCTCTGGAGCTGATTTTTGGTGGAGTGGCCTCTTGATGTATCTAGAGGCTGCATGATTTTTCACAGAATTTTTGGAAGAAGATAAATATGAATTTCACCAAATTTTGCAAATCTGGTCCAAACATGCAGCAGGTGAAATTTGAAAATTTAGAACTATGGACCAGTGAAACAAGATGGATCTATGTTGTGGGTACTAAGGACTATCTAGGAGAGTTGGTTTGGAGTCAAATAGGTAGATGAAAATGGTCGTTCCTTTGTAAATCACCAAGGTCCACTATAAAAGACAGAATTGTTTTTGGAATGAAATAAATAGGAGAAAAATCCCAATAAGCTTACAACTTGTTGGAATTGATGAAATGCTTGTCCCATGGTGTGAAGAGAGTCTTGGAGAGGATTGTTCCTGTTGGGATCATGGCAAGAAGAAGGTTGGAGGGGAGATGAGTAAAGATTAAACTTGAGAATTTTTAAAATAAGAAGTGGTGAACTCAAACAACTCCATTTGAATCTCAACTTGTTCTTGAGCCAAACACAAGAGGAGAACTCCAAGGACAAAGTCCAAGCTTGAGAAGACATACAAATTTTGGCAAAAAGGGATTTTAGAAGGGCAAAAGAAAAGATCAAACAATCCCTCTTTCAAAAGGGCCAAAAGTTTGCAAGAAAAACCAACTCAAAAATTTGTGGTGTTACATACCCTCCTACATCTACTTCCACGCCACCGACAGCCATCGCTACCGCAGCACCGTCAAATTCTAAGTAGATGCATACACAGCGCCACACCAGAGGCGGTACTCTTTTGTATCTGCTCAACTTATTTATCGCAACTGCTTTACTGTGATTACTTGTCAACCACTTAGCATCTTACCTGTTAGTTGCTTGGTTGCGAAGTTGCCTTTGTCCGGTTTGCACCTTCAGATCTGCCATGGCATGATCAACACTATACTCGCAATGCTTATGGTTTTCCCCTTTTATATTCCACACTAGCTAAACAACGGCGTAGTGGGCGGTTCAGGGGAGGGCGGGGGCTCGGGGCCGGTGGTTCGACCGGCGGCCCATGCTTTGTTTCGTAAGGGAAGAATCAGAGGGGAGGAAGTAGAAGGGTTAGGAGACGTAGGATCTTCATCCAACCTCCTGAACTGGTCGACTGACCCAAATGATGAAAGTCACGCGACTTGCATGCAAACATTCCCTTATATTCAGTACCATCATCGTAGCTGCTTACCACTGTTCCTCAATCCATCAAGCTAAACAATGTGGCACTAACAATTCCAAACTTGTTGCTCAAATACGAATCTGATTTGATGCTGACATACTAAAATAAATAACGTTTAATTGGTCAGCGGATGTTCCCACTTTACTTTCGAAAAGCACATGCACCACATATAGAGAGACAACATGGCGTTGCATTCTTAATGTGCTCTGGTTCATAATGTGTGGGCACTGCACAACAAACATTTTATTACCCTAAATCTGCTTGCTCTTCTTTAGCATGTTCCTGTTTTGTTCTTCTTTAATAAATACTCTCTCCATTCCCAAATACAAGTCTTTGTATAGATTCCACCATGGACTACATTTGGAGCAATATGAGTGAACCTACACTCTAAAATGTATCTGTATACATCTGTATGTGATCCATAGTGGAAATCTCTACAAAGACTTATATTTTGGAATAGAGGGAGTATAATAGTACAGTACAATATGTTCCTTGTTGTGAAGAGGAGAAGGGACATTTGCAGTGTACAGGTCTATTCGGTCGGTTGGGATGGACACTTTCAACTCTTCGGGCCTCTTTTGATTCGTAGGATTTTGTAAACATAGGAACAGGAAATGTAGTGGCCTGCCCACTTGAATCGTATAAGATTAGCAAGAAAATGCGGGGAGTTGTGTCGCCTTTGAGAGTTACACTGATATTAACAGTACTGCACCTTTAGTTGACGAGAGTTGTTTTCCGAAGCCTTTCTAGTCGTATCGACAATAGTAGCCCATATTTTCCAACAAGTCCCACTTTCCTAATTTTACTTGTGATGCTTACGGTTTTCCCGTTATATCTACACTATTATCTGTGTTGGTGCTTTTTGCCGCACTAGCAGCTGTCCACTCTTGAAGCTAAACAACACACCAATCATAAGTCCAAAGCTTACTTCTTCAAATACGAATTGTGATATGATACTGATATTAGTTAACAGACGTGCATTTAATTGGTCAGCTAATTCTCCCACTTGATTTTCCAAATGCATGTGGCCACATATAGAGAGACAACATGGAATTGTATTTCTTTGGGTGTTGTGATTCATCATGACTAGGCAACCAACATTCTATAGAAAGAAGGAGAATATCAATAATATGCTTCCTCTTTTGTTCTTTAGCATGTTCCTCTTTTGTTATTCTTTATTTAGTAAGTACAGTATGTTCCTTGTGAGGAAGGGGAGCAAGGACATCTGCAGTCAATAGCTGACAGAGTTGGCATGTGGCATGTAGGTGATCGATATGCTTTCAATTAGTAGCGGCAATAAACCACCATTTCCAGCCATTGCCACTTTCCCAATTTATTTATGATGGGTATAGTGTACCCCTTTTATCCACACTATGATTTGCCTAGTTGTTGTGTGCTCTTGTTATCATGGTTTGGCAATAAACTTTCTATACAGTATATTATGAACCTATCATCTGCCGACTATCCTTACTTTTGGAGCTCCCAACAAGGAGCCTATTTTTTGTGTAGTTGTGCAAGATTATATTAATGCACGCACCATATTATAGCACGCATGGGCTCTCCCATCAAAATCCAGTGATAGCGCACAAGGGTTTACAGGGAGCCCCTATTATATTAGAATATCCTCTGTATTACAAAGATAATCTCACTACTATTTATGTTTTAATGCTTCTCAGATATTGTACGTAATCACTATTATATGAGAATGCAGGCATTAGAAGAATATTGCGAAACAGTACAATGACTAACCAACTTGGCACCAAGGCATTGAGTTCCATTCCGGATGCAATGAAACTCATACTCTCCCCACCTGCAGATTCTTTTTCATAATATGATCCTAATGACTATTCCGACCTCGAGGATTCGAAGAAAGATGGCCTATTCTGTTCACCCTTCAAGGTGTCTGTTCTAATTTCGCAAGGTTTCATTGATTGCACGTATCATGCATAAGGTGTCTTGCATTTCTTCTACTTAGTTGCACTGCCATATGCTTAGTTTACACATCATATATGTCAAGATGCCATGCCCATCCATTATCAAGACATATTCCATATGTCATCATACCATGTTTTCCCACTCAAATTTTGTCCTTGTGCATCAGACATCAAAAAGGAAGAGGGTGATTGCCGAATCTGAAGGAACACCAGCAAAGTCCTCGAAAAATGTGGTGGTGACGGAGAAACCAGATAGCACCCCACTTATATTGGCTCTCCAACCAGTGACACAAAACGTAGGACCGACTCTAGCAGAGTGTACCCATACTTCACTGGCCACACCACTAGCCCCGCCACATAGGATCTGCACTCCAGCAAAAGGTATGCCGATTTTAATTGCCATAGCACCAGCCGTACCACAGAAAAATCCCACTCCAGCAAAAAGTACAACAAGTCCACTGGCCGAAGACCTATCCCAACTGCAGAGACGACCAATTTCTGCAGATTGGAACCCCATTCCAGTTATTCCCAGTTTAAAAGACAATGCTTTCAATGTTGTTAGGAACTATGTGCATATATTCCCATCATGGGAAGATTATAGTGAAGACAAACACCATTTTCACATCTTCCTGTCCCACTTACTTGTAAGTGCTATTATACATGGAAATTATTATCCTATTTTGTGCTGATTGAACACATCAATGGTTTACATTACATTGTTGTCGGTAGGCGAGGGTCAGTATGCATAGTAATGACAAGCAAAGCTTGCTTAAGCTTTTCAAAGAAGCATTGCAGCAGTATCAGTGTTACCTGAGGAAAACACACTTTGATGGTAAGTCTATAAATGAATTTCCGGTGAAGTCTCCTGTGCTAAATTTAGAAGACATTGAATGGAAAAACCTTCTTATGCACTGGTCTCGTTCCCAGGATGAGGTACTGTCTACGATATCACATGACAATTTGAACTTCTACTTTACCACATGTGCTTTATGGATTTCTTTTCTAGGAAACAGGCCTAAACGTAAACCGACCCACTAGTAGTTGGGGGCCTTTAAGAGGTCGAGTAAACTGCCGGCCCAATTTTGGCCAGAAAATTCAATGGGCTTTTAGTAAGCTGAAAATCGGTTGGGCCAGAAACGTGCCGAACAGCTCATGGACCGACAAATGGCCGAAATTGACCCTGGCCCAAGATTGTTCCAATCACATCACCGACCGTTAACAGGCCAAATCAGATTATCGGCTGTGAGTAGGCCGGATGCAAAGCGGGCCATAATTAGGCCCAACTATATGACGGGCTTTTAGCAGGCCGATATAAATATATGGCCGAAATGTTAAACGGAACTTTAACATGCCGAAACTAATATCAGGCCATAGTATTAAATGGGACTTTAGCAAACATAAATCCTAACCAGGCCTCAAGGGGCCCAAAACCACAACGTCTAGTTGACAGGCCGAATCTAATATGGGCCATAATTTAGCCCAAACATTGAAAGCCTCTTAAACGGCTGGATCTGATATGGGTCGTAATATGGCCGAGAACATGGTACGATATTAACGGGTCGGATCTCTTATGGGCCCTTATTAGGCCCGGAACGTGGTAGGATGTTAATGGACCTTATCAAATATGGGTCCGCATTTGGCCCAAAACATGGTAGCCTCTTAACGGGCTGGCCCACTAGTGTCTTTAAAATCTTGTGGGCATTTAGCTGGGCTAGCCCATTATGGTATGCTAAGTCTTGTGGGACTTTAGCTGGGCTGGCCCATTATGGTCTCCAAAATCTTGTGGGACTTTAGTTGCGCAGTCCCATATAATTGTTATGGGCCACTTTTGGGCCGGTCCACGTGTCAACAAATCATAGGCGCATCTCGCCCATTAGATGGATCACATCTGTGCCAACGCGGAGCTGACACGTGGTTCCTTCGGCCAATGAGAATTTTACACGTGCAAAATCACCTTTGGTCGTGGCTGTTAGCGGGTAATCGGATCCAAAACTAGACCTGATAGGTTAACAGTGACCCGCTAGGGTGGATGCCAGGTGTCAGTTACACTTGACGAAAGCACTTCCATGACACGGCATTTGTCGTCACGGAAGTGGACACTTCCATGGTGATAATTTCAGTATTGTCATGGAACACTTCTACGACAGCACATGTATGACTATCTTAATTCTGTCATAAAATCATCATGGATGTACATGCATGACAGAAAACGACCTGCTGTGACAAACACGTATTATCACGGAAGTGGTTTTTTTATAGTGTCACCCGTAACCCAGTCATTTGACCATTAGTTAAAAAAACCCTCCGCTCACTACTATACGATATTCTAACTTTTTTGTAAATCGGATGTATGTAAGC
Source organism: Secale cereale (assembly GCA_902687465.1). Classification (NCBI taxonomy): domain Eukaryota; kingdom Viridiplantae; phylum Streptophyta; class Magnoliopsida; order Poales; family Poaceae; genus Secale; species Secale cereale. The sequence continues at coordinate 346,093,054 of LR738709.1, read as the reverse complement.
ACATTTTAATGTGTCTGTTCACTCATTACGGATGTAGTCTACTTTTAAATATCTAAAACATCTTACAGTAGTGAACAGTGTGAAACTGCTTCCTGCTATGTTAGAGTTGTCGAGGTCATAAATGTCATAACCAAACCCATATTCACAACATTAGCCTCCTGTCATTAATAGGATCTTGATTACATAGTAGTCGAGAAACTTCATAGGGGCAAACAACATTACATTACTTGTTCCTTTATATAGTACTAGCAAGATGCCCGTGCGTTGCACGGAACATCAAGATGCATTTATATGAGTAGTTTATCCCATGAGAAATAAGGATGAATGAGGGAAGGCCATATCTGCAAATGTGGTAAGGAGTGCGGGTATCTTTTTGCAAAATTGTCATAGTTTCCTTCCTATCCGTCAGATATAGATTGGACGGCCTATATTGCAGGATGCAGGCACACCATCATCACCAACTCTATTTTTATAAGAGTAGAGAAATGTAGCTAGGCCATTGATGTTATTGAGGCGTGCATGTATGCACACTGCCAACTCAACAATTCAATTGCTTGTTTGTTTCACACATAGTTAAATTTCTCTTTTAAAGGAGACCAGTAACTAGATTGTGTCACCTTGCAGAGGGGGTGCAATAAAGATAAGATTAATGATTTCCAAGTACAAGATGTTAGGAATGAGCCTTGCTAGAGAAGGAGGAGCAGTGTTGAGCGTGTTCAACAAGTTATGGTAAGTCACTATATTACAATTACCAGGACATCATATTTGTCTGAAATTGTGCTTGCGTAGGGTTCTTCACCTGTAACCCAGTCATTTGGCCATTGATTAAAAACCCCTCCGCTCACTACTATATGATGTTCTAACTATTTTGTAAATCAGATGTATGTAAGCGCATTTTTATGTGTTTGTTCACTCATTACGAATGTAGTCTACTTTTAAATATCTAAAACATCTTATAGTAGTGAACAGTGTGAAACTGCTTCCTGCTATGTTGGAGTTGTCGATGTCATAAATGTCATAACCAAAAGCATATTCACATCATTAGCCTCATGTTATTACTAGGATCTTGATTACATAGTAGTCGAGATAATTGTTTTGACAGAAAGACTGTAAGGGAACCCCCTACAGTATAATTGGTGCAACAAACCCAAATTGCAAGTACCAAGCCTTGAACCTGGGTGGGTGGGAAGGCATCAGCCCCTTCCCACCACTAGGCTATGCCTTAGTCTGCTAGTCGAGATACTTCATAGGGGGCAAACAATATTACATTACATGTTCCTTTATATGGTACTAGCAAGATTCCCGCGCGTTGCACGGAACATCAAGATGCATTTATGTGAGTACTTTATCCTGTGGGTGATAAGGATGAACAAGGGAAGGCCTTATCAGCAAATGTGGAGAGGAGTGCGGGTATCTTTTTGCAAAATTGTCATAGTTTCCTTCCTATCCGTCAGATATAGATTGGATGACCTATATTGCAGGATGGCAGGCACACCATCATCACCAACTCTGTTTTTATAAGAGTAGAGAAATATAGCTAGGCCATGGATGTTATTGAGGCGTGCATGTATGCATACTGCCAACTCAACAGTTCAATTGCTTGTTTGTTTCAGGCATAGTTAAATTGATGTTTTAAAGGAGACCATTAACTAGCTTGTGTCACCTTGTAGAGGGGGTGCTGTGAAGATAAGATTGAGGATTTCCATGTACAAGATGTTAGGAAGGAACCTTGCAAGATAAGGAGGAGCAACGCGGAGCGTGTTCAACCAGTTATGTAAAGTCACTATATAACAAATACCTAGACATCCTATTTGTTTGACATTGTGCTTGTGTAGGATTCTTCACCTGTAACCCAGTCATTTGGCCATTGATTAAAAACCCCTCCGCTCACTACTATATGATGTTCTAACTTATTTATAAATCAGATGTTTGTAAGCACATTTTTATGTGCCTGTTCACTCATTATGGATGTAGTCTACTTTTAAATATCTAAGACATCTTATTGTAGTGAACAATGTGAAACTGCTTCCTGCTATGTTAGAGTTGTCGATGTCATAAATTTCATAACCAAACGCATATTCACATCATTAGCCTCCTGTCATTACTAGGATCTTGATTACATACTAGTCGAGATACTTCATAGGGGGCAAACAATATTACATTACTTGTTCCTTTATATATTATTAGCAAGATGCCCGTGCGTTGCCTGGAACATGAAGATGCATTTATATGAGTAGTTTATCATGTGGGAGATAAGGATGAACGAGTGAAGGCCTTATCTACAAATGTGGCGAGGAGTGCGTGTATCCTTTTGAAAAAAATTCATAGTTTCCTTCATATCCCTCAGATAAAGATCGGCCGGCCTATATTGCATGATGGCAGGCACACCCTCATCACCAACTCTGTTTTTATAAGAGTAGGTAAATGTAGCTAGGCCATGGATGTTATTGAGGCGTGCATGTATGCATACTGCCAACTCAGCAGTTCAATTGCTTGTTTGTTTCAAGCATAGTTAAATTGCTCTTTTGAAGGAGACCAGTAACTAGTTTGTGTCATCTTCCAGAGGGGTGAAATGAAGATAAGATTGAGGATTTCCAAGTACAAGATGTTAGGAAGGATCCTTGCAAGAGAAGGAGGAGCAGCGCTAAGTGTATTCAACCAGTTATGGTAAGTCACTATATTTCAATTTCCAGGACATCCTATTTGTCTGACATTATCCTTGGGTAGGGTTCTTCACCTGTAACACAGTAATTTGGCCATTGATTAAAACCCCCTCCACTCACTACTATCTGAATTTCTAACTTTTTGTAAATCAGATATATGTAATTACATTTGTATGTGTCTGTTCACTCATTACGGATGTAGTCTACTTTTAAATATCTAGAACATCTTAAAGTAGTGAACAGTGTGAAACTACTTCTTGCTATGTTAGAGTTGTCGATGTCATAAATGTCATAACCAAACACATATTCACATCATTAGCCTCCCTATCATTACTAGAATCTTGATTACATACTAGGCGAGATACTTCATAGGAGGCAAACAATATTACATTACTTGTTCCTTTATATAGTACTAGCAAGATGCATGTGCGTTGTACAGAACATCAAGATGCATTATATGAGTAGTTTATCCTGTGGGGGATAATGATTAACGAGGGAAGGCTTTATCTAAAAATGTGGAGAGGACTGCGTGTATCTTTTTGCAAAATTTTCATAGTTTCACCAACTCTGTTTTTTATGAGAATAGAGAGTAGAGAAATGTAGCTAGGCCATGGATGTTATTGAGGCGTGCATGTATGCATACTACCAACTCAAAAGTTCAATTACTTGTTTGTTTCAGGCATAGTTAAATTGCTCTTTTCAATTACTTTATTTGTCCTCAATTAACGAGATGCCCAAACAATGATGCCTGATGATGGGTACTTGTATAACTATAGTTTACGTAATTAAAGTCCTTAAAATTGAGTTACTCTGGGGAAGTGTGTTTGAAGCATTGAAGTCTATTAACCAACTAATACTCCATGAGGCTCACAATCTAGTTTATACGAGGCTAATGCTTGCATGGTTTTTCCTGCTGTAGTAGGTTTGTATGAATCCCTCTGTTGTTCATTATGCTCCCTAAGACATCAATTGAGCTACATAATATCCAAATGCTTGCTTACTTAAACGCAAGATATATATATATATATATATATATATATATATATATATATATATATATTTATTTATTTATTTATTTATTTATATATATATTTATATATTTATATATATATATATATCTACTCTCTACTCTTATAAAAACAGAGTTGGTGATGATGGTGTGTCTGCCATCCTGCATTATTGGTCGTTTGATGTAGATCTGATGGATAGGAAGGAAACTATGTCAATTTTGCAAAAAGATACCCACACCCCTCTCCACATTTGCAACTAAGGACTTCCCTTGTTCATCCTTTTCTCTAACAAGATAAACTACTCATACAAATGCATCTTGATGTTCCGTGCAACACATGGGCATCTTGCTAATATATATAATGTTCAGTAGCTGTGTGTGGTCAAAATTTGTAACCTGTCTGTGTTTTGGGTTTGACGCCAACATCATGCTCCTCTAGTGAGCTAAGAGAAATTTCTGTATGCAGGCTACACAGACTACCATTGTTATAATTTTGGAAATATCACCCTCTTATGCTTCATGACGAGTAACAATATTATTTGTCCTATTTTGCCATGTACAAAATAGCCTGTCTTGCTCGCTTCACTGTTGTAACTATATTTTTGCCATAGTCATGTGTACTTACAGAAACATTTCAAGACGAAGTGACAACCACACAAAGATCTGAGAGCAGTGCAGCATGGCCATTACCAAATGATTATGGATTGGAATTGGCATGTGCTGATGTACATGATTCTCACCATACAATCAACATGTTTAGACTAGACTTGCAGGTATTAGATGCAGGAGTCAAAAAATGAAACAAGACTGTCGGTGCAACAAACCCTGGGTCTGTTGCCCAGACAGTGCACAAGCACAAAGACAAGATTGAAGCACCAGGCTAAGATGTACAAGATACCAAGAGGTCCAAGGGACCAACATGTAGATAAGAGAAACCAAGGCCAGGCCAGAGAAGCAATGGGTCGCCAAGAGAAGGGCCTCCTTTCCCGGGTGGGTGAGCCTGGCAAGGGGCAAGGCCTTCCTCAGAAGAAGACAATCAAGACACCCCGACCGGACCTACTGGAGCTCGCGGAGGCAAAACCACCTCACCAATCACTCAAGCATTACCCACGTCGTCAATCAATGCGGTGTCAAGTCGCAAGATGATTAAGTGGCAGCCATTAGCCACATGGCAGCTGTCACAGCCCTGGAATTTTGCTTGTACTTAGTTGCACTTGAGTGCATCATGCATCATGTCTAAATTCTTTTGAAGGTTGAAATGGGGATGTTCAAACGCTAGCACTAAATGAATTCAACTAGGGTCAAAAATAAAATCATTTCCAATGAACCGAAAATGCCTTCATCAATGTTTGATAATTTTGGCAAGGCTTTGAGACCAAACCAAAAATAGTGAACATTTTTGTGGAATATTTTGGGTACTCAATTAAATCATACCTTATTTGCATTTGGGCATTTAAATTTTATGTATTATTTTAAATGTCCAAAAATTCATGAACTGAAATGTTGGCTGTTGGAAATAATCCAAACAGTGGCCACAAGCAGTCTCATGATTTTTGAAAATGCTCTCGGATTTTTACTAAAGCCAAAACAATTTTCAAAAATAGAAAACAGAAACAGAATTAGAAAAAGAAAGAGAGAGAGACTCACTTGGGCCTTACCTGGTAGCCCAAGTAGACGGCACAGCCCACCAGCCGCCGCACCGTCTTCAACCTCCTGCTAGTAGGCAGGAGGGCGTGTGCCCGACGCGCGTAGCGCCACAGCCATCGGCGCACGAGCTTCGGCCGCCGCTATTGAGGTCGCTGCAGCCGTTTCCATCCACCCCAGCTCCAGCCACCACCATCGTTGGATGCGGACGAGCACCAGTGTCCCAAAGAACAAAACCACCGATTGTTTGCTCGCCGGAAGGCGAAACCTGACGCCCCCCTCCGTCTCTGGCTCCCCCGGCGAGGAGCCACGGGTCAACTCCGGCGAGTTTGACCCGGGTTGACCCAGCTTGACCCCTCTGGGTCACTGACAAGTGGCGCCCGCACTGTTAATTTACCTAGGTTAGTACTAATTAATTGGTTAGTTAGATAGTCACTGACATGTTGGCCCTGCCCTATCTAATTATAGTTTAGGATTTAATTAGTGTTAGTTAACCCTGTTAATTAGCAGAGCCACTGACGTGTGGTCCCCACACATCACGTTTGACCTGGACGGCGCCCTGTTGACTTGCTGACCTCAGCATGACCTAGTGCTGACGTAGTAACAATTTTCTTGGATTTCAAATAAATCAAAAATGATTTATTTATTTCAGAAAATAGCTAAAACTTCTAAAAATCATAGAAAATAATCTATAACTCCAATGAAAATAATTATATATGAGAAATGATCAGAAAAATCCAAAGAATCTGTTTATGTCATTTTCATGCATGTTTGAACAACTTACAACCACTGTTTAGGACATTTGAATAAATGGCATTTGAATAATCACATATGAAGTTTGAATTTGAACCTTTGGTTCAAACCAACTTCATTTAATATGGTTGCTAGTTGCATTAGCTCAATCAACAACATATTGCCATGTCATGATCATGCATCATATTGTCGCATTGCATTGATTGTGTTCTCTCTTGTTTGCCGGTGTCTGTCCCCTCTCAGTAGACGTTGTTCCGACGATGTGATCGATGACACTGATGAAGACACTGTGTTATCTTCAGAAGTGCCAGGCAAGCAAAACTTCATTGAGCATTCCGATACAATCCCACTCTCTCGCTCTTGCTCTCTTTTACTGCATTAGGACAACAACGTTTCAACTGCTATTTGCTGCGGTAGATGAACCCATTTTCCTCTGCATGACCTGTCATTGCCACAGTAAATAGTTGAAACCCACTAGTATGAGTAGGAGTTGTTTGAGCCATGATGTGCCTACTCATTCATGTTTGCTTGTCATGCTTGCTTGCTTAGGGTTGTGTCAGGTCTGATTCATTGGGGATGAATTGGAATGGTGATGAACATGTCCTACTTTTTGTGAGCTAAGTGTGTGAACATGTTTTGTAAAGGTAGCGGTGAGAGGCCATGTAGGTGTACATGGTGGTTTGTCTCACTGGAGCCATCCTTAAGAACTGAGTTCTGTGTAATTTGTCCAATGACTAGTTACTACCACACATTGGAATGCTTAAGTGCCCCTCTCGACTTATTAATCACCTCGATCTCTGTCCAGGAGTTGCAACTAGTTTCTGGTGTTTGTAGGTAGTGCTAGTAGTCTACCAAGTGGCACCCGTTACAGGTGGGCTTGGGATAGACTAGGTGCAGTGGCATGGTGTACCAAGCATAGATCCATCCGTTGAGGTGAGCTTGGGAACCCTGTTCACATCGTTTGGGGCCGTGAGCGACACCCCGGCCGGATCTCCTTGCGGATGGAACCGGAATAGGCGATAAACCTGGACTACAGACTTGTGTGGTTAGTCAGGTCGTGGCCGACTCCCTCGCGAGGGTTACGATTGAAGGTTGCCAAGATACACGACGTGTACATGGTGGTAAGTGTCGGGAGCGTGTTTGAAGAAGTACACCCCTGCAAGGTTAGCATGATCTATTCGAATAGCCGGGTCCGCGGTTATGGACTTCTTGGATGCTTACATGGTACATAGACAAGTGAAAGTTGATACTCTAAAATGCTCAAGATAAGCGTGAGTGCTATGGATGGCCTTCTCGTATGGAGATGGGAACGAATCCATAGTGATGTATTGATTGGTGAATATGTGGACTCGTGTGCGCCACCTCAAAGAATTACTTGCCGTCGTAGTACAGGATAGCCACTGAGTCAAAGCTGGCTTGCTGCTGTTGAACTCCACCATCCCATGTTCATACTGATGCATATGTAGTTAGTTCTGATGTAAGTCTTGATGAGTACCTTTGTACTCACGTTTGCTTAATTTATGTTTTTGCAGAGAGACTTCAGTCTCACTAGTAGTTCCGCGTGGACTTCGACGTTAACCTTGTCACCTCAGCTACGATCTTGTGCCCTTGGGAGGGTCTTGTAGATAGTCAGGCTTCTCAACCTTTTTCTTTTGTAGTTGTCTGTACTCAGACATGTTATGCTTCCGTTGCATGTATGCTTTGTATGTTGGGTCATGTGACCCCTGTTTGTAATAAGTGGTATGATGGCTCTTCTGGGCCTTATCTATATGAGTTGTTGAGTAATGTTGTGATGCCATGTTGTACAACACATACTTGCATGTTTGTGCGTACGTGTAATGTGTATTTCTATGTGTGGGATCCGACACCTAGTTGTTTACCCTTGGTAGCCTATCTTACGGGGAAATTCCTCCTAGTGCTTCCACTGAGCCTTGGTAGCTTGCTACTGCTCCGGAACACTTAGGTTGGCCGACATGTGTCCTTCTTAGTTCCTGTGTCTGTCCCTTAGGGGAAATGTCATGCGTTGTTCCTTTAAGTCCTTGTAGCTTCCTATGACTTGGGTTCATACGTTGATGACCGACATGTTCATTGCTGGGTCATGTATGCATATCCCCGTAATTTAGCGCCACTTTTGGTTTACAACTAGTCATGTCGGCCCTGGTTCTCTGTCATATGGATGCTAGCAACATTGTCATATGCGTGAGCCAAAATGCGCAAACGGTCCCGGGCCAGGTAAGGTGGCACCCGTGGGGATACCGTGCGTGAGGCCGCAAAGTGATATGATGTGTTACATGCTAGATCGGTGTGACTTAGGATCGGGGTCCCGACAGCTTTGGTATCAGAAAATCTTTAGTTATGTAAGGGCATTGATTGTGGGAGGGAACGTAAGGCTCTTTTACTCCTTTACCTTATGACCTTCTGATCTGAGTCACCTTCTTCAATTCCACGGGGATTAAGAACTATGCTTGTCATCTATTTATCAGGATCACGTTAATGGTCGATTCAACTCTCAATTCAGTTTCTACTAATTCCGTATGTTGATAGTTGATCTCGGAACCTTGATATTGTGAGGTTAGGTGGTTATGACATCATCTTTTTGCACGATGTCTGAAGTCTTTTTCGAGCATTTTGTCACATCCCTACTTCTTGTCTGCTCTCGTCTAGCTAGTCTTGTGTTGCATCATGTTTAATTTTCTCTTAAACTTGAAATGGGGTTGTCCAAACCCTAGCACTAGATGAATCCAACTAGGTTCAAATTAAAATATTTCTCAATGAACCCCAAATGCCTTTGATAATGTTCATGATTTATGATAAAGGTGAAAAACTCTGCCAAAAATGATGCAACTATTTTTAGGCCATTCTGGATTTATGAATTAAATATTAAAGTATTTGCATTTGGGCATTTAAATGCTATATACTATTTTAAATGTCCAAATATTCATGAACTAAAATGTTTACTGTTGGAAATAATCCAAACAGTAGCCTCAAGCAGTTTCATGAATTTTGAGCTTGTTTTAGTATTTTAGATAAAGCCAAAACAAATGCAGAAAATAGAAAAACAGAAAGAAATTAGAAAGAGAGAGAGAGAGAGAGAGAGAGAGAGAGAGAGAGAGAGAGAGAAGAGTTACCTGGCCCGCCTACCTGTAGCCGGCCCAGCCCACCTGGCCCCTCCCTTGTCGTCTTCCTCGTGACAGAAGGATGCCGGGCGTGCCCCCCGTGCGCGCGGCCACGCGCCCCGGCCACCTCCTGCTTCCCGCCGCTGCCCGACACGCCTGGACTCCTCCACGAGTGCCACGCAGCCCCCCGACCCCTCTCTCACTCTCCCTCGTCCTCATCTCCTTTCCCTGCTCTCTCCCTCGCACGCACCCGAACACCACCGTTCGCCATAGCCGCGGCCACCGTCCACCCCTCGCCTCGGCGATGCGCCCAGAGGCTCCGCCTCATCCCTCTCTTCCTCCTCACCGAGCCGCCCGACGCCGGAAACCCCTGGACGCTGTCTGCACCACCGTTCCCCTCATTGGCTACCGGCGATCCTCGCCGTTGATTTGTCATCTGTAGGCCTTCCCCGAGCCCGTTTCGATGCCCCTGCACGCGTTGTGAGCCCCCGAGTCGTTTCCCCTTTCTCCCCTAGGCCATAGCCCCGTTGCAGCCGAACTCCGGCCGCCGCTGAACCTGTCACCGCCGTGGCCCCAGCCACCTCTGTTCGTTTTTCAGCACGTCATCGCACTCACCGTGCTCCCAGGAGCCGAGCGCACGCACCATCTCCTCCCCTAGAGCACCACAACCCCAAACCCTCACCCCACCGTGTGCCGGTCGCCGCCGCGAGCTTGATTCCGGCGAGCTCCGGCCACCCCAGCTCCTCCCGCTTGCCCTACTAGCTGCGCGCGAGCCCCAGCTACGCGTAGGACCAAACGGGGGTCGTTTTGGTCGCCGTGGGACGAAACCCGAGCCCTCCGCCGCGTCTGTCACTGCCGGCGACGAGCCGCCGACGATTTTGACCTGTTTGACCGGTGGGTTGACCACCCCGGGTCACTGACGTACGGGCCCCACGCCCTTAGTCAACCACTGACTCGCTGACAAATGGGGCCCGCCCAATTAATTAACCTAGGTTAGTACTAATCGTTTGGTTAGTTAGTTAGTCACCGACATGTGGGCCCTGCCCTGTCTAATTATAGTTTAGGATTTAGTTAGTGCTAATTAACCCTGTTAATTAGCAGAGCCACTAACGTGCGGACCCCACATGTCTGGTTTGACCTGGACCCAATAGTTGACTTGCTCATGTCAGCATGACCTCGTGCTGATGCAGTAACTATTTTCTGTGATTTTAAATAAATCAGAAATGATTTATTTATTTCAGAAAATAGCCAAAACTTCTAAAAATCACAGAAAATAATTTATAACTCCAATGAAAATAATTTATATATGAAAAATGATCAGAAAAATTCAAGGAATCTGTTTACGTCATTTTCATGCATGTTTGGACAAGTTAAACCTGCTGATCAGGTCAAATCAATTAAATGGCATTTGAATAATCACATATGGAGTTTGAATTTGAACCTTTGGTTCAAATCATCTTCATTTAAATCACTGCTAGTTGCATTAGCCCAATCAACAACATATTGCCATGTCATGATCATGCATCATACTGTCGCATTGCATTGATTGTGTTCTTTTTCTGTTGCCGGTGTTTGTTCCCTCTTAGTAGACGTTGTTCCAGCGATGTGATCGATGACACTGCTGAAGACATAGTGCTATCTTCAGAAGTGCCAGGCAAGCAAAACCCCATTGAGCATTCCGATACAATCCCACTCTCTCGCTCTTGCTCCCTTTACTGCATTAGGACAACAACGCTTCAACTGTTACCTGCTGCGGTAGTTGAACCCCTTCCCTCTGCATGACCTGTCATTGCCACAGTAAATAGTTGAAACCCACTAGCATGAGTAGGAGTTGTTTGAGCCATGTTGTGCCTACTCATTCATGCTTTCTGGTTATGCCTGCTATTGCTTAGAGTTGTGTCAGGTCTGATTCGTCGGGGATGAATTGGAATGTGGTGAACATGTCCTACTGTTGAGAGCTAAGTGTGTGAACACGATTTGGTGAAGGTAGCGATGAGAGGCCATGTAGGAGTACATGGTGGGTTGTCTAATTGAAACCGTCCTTAGGAACTGAGTTCTGTGTTGGTTGATCCATGAAGAGCTACTACCACGCGTTGGGCCCTGAAATATGACCCCGCTCGACTTATTAACTGCCCTTGTCCTCTGTCCAGGAGTTGCAATTAGTTTATGGTGTTTGTAGTTTACTGGAGGTCGTGCACAGCGCTGACCCTCGGGGTGGGCTGTGACGCGGCAGGTACGTGGCCGGGTGTATCGAGCGCCCGTTTGGTGACTCGGGAACCCTGTACACATCGTTTGGGGCCATGAGCGACACCCCGGCCGGATCTCCCCACGGATGGAACCCAAATAGGCGATAAACCTGGACTAGAGACTTGTGTGGTTAGTCAGGTCGTGGTCTACACCCACGTCGGCTTTCGCTTAAAGTCTCCCGAGCACATGTCGTGTGCAGACGCTAAGTGGTGGAAACACGTGTGAAGAAGTACACCCCTGCAGGATTATATATGATCTATTCGAATAGCCGTGTCTGCGGTAATGGACTTCTTGGATGCCTGTACAGTTCATAGGCAAGTGAAAGTGGATACTCTAAAACACGCAAGATAAGCCGTGAGTGCTATGGATGACCTTCTCGTAGGGAGACGGGAGCGGATCCATAGTGGTGTATTGATTGGTGAATACGTGGACTCGTGTGCGCCACCTCAAAAGAGTTACTTGCAGTCGTAGTTCAGGATAGCCACCGAGTCAAAGCTGGCTTGCTGCAGTCAAACTCCACCACCCCTTTATTGATGCTGATGCATATGTAGCTCGTTCTGATGTAAGTCTTGCTGAGTACCTTTGTACTCACGTTGGCTTAATTTATGTTTTTGAAGAGAGACTTCAGTCTCACTAGTGGTTCCGCGTGGACTTCGACCTTTAGCTTGTTACCTCAGCTAAGATCTTGTACCTTGGGAGGGTCTTGTAGATAGTCAGGCTTCTCAGCCTTTTTCATTTGCAGTTGTCTGTACTCAGACATGTTATGCTTCTGTTGCCTGTATGCTTTGTATGTTGGGTCATGTGACCTCTGTTTGTAATAACTGCTATGATGGATCTTCTAGGCCTTTATCTATATGAGATGTTGAGTTATGTTGTGATGCCATGTTGTACAACACATACTTGCATGTTATGCGTACGTGTAATGTGTATTGCTATGTGTGGGATCCGACACCTAGTTGTTTACCCTTGGTAGCCTATCTTACAGGGAAATACCTCCTAGTGCTTCCACTGAGCCTTGGTAGCTTGCTACTACTCCGGAACACTTAGGCTGGCCAGCATGTGTCCTTCTTCGTTCCTGTGCCTGTCCCATAGGGGAAATGTCTCGCGTTGTTCCTTTAAGTCCCTGTAGCTTGCTACGACTTGGGTTCATACGTTGATGACCGACACGTTCGTTGCTAGGTCATGTATGCCTGTCTTTGTAATTTAGTGCCACTTTTGGTTTATAACTAGTCATGTCGGCCCGGGTTCTCTATCATATGGATGCTAGCGACACTACCATATATGTGTGCCAAAATGCGCAAACGGTCCCGCGCAAGGTAAGGTGGCACCCGTGGGGATACTGTGCGTGAGGCCGCAAAGTGATATGATGTGTTACAGGCTAGACCTGTGTGACTTAGGATCGGGGTCCTGACAGCTTTGGTATCAGAGCCTGACTGCATGTAGGATTAGTAAGACAAACTGGTCGAAGTTGTGTCTAGAAACTCTTTAGTTATATTAAGGGAATTGATTGTGGAAGGGAACGTAAGGCTCTTTTTACTCCTTTACCTTATGACCTTCTGATCTGAGTCACCCTCTTCTTTTCTACGGGGTTAAGAAATTAGGGTTCTCATTCTATTTATCAGGATCACCTTAATGGTGGATTCAACCCTCAGATCATTTTCTACTACTTCTGTTTGATAAACTATTGGTCTCAGAACCTTGAAAATTATGATGTTGAGTGGTTATGCTATCCTTGGGCATGAGTCTCAAAAGTATTTTCGAGCATTTACAGCCGTTATGCTGTCCGAGTCATCCCAGGTTTCTAAATTGTCTGATGCAATTGCAAATCTTTCCTTCCTGTTCCCGACGCTCCTTTGGGCCAGATTAACCACACTAACCAGTGTGTTGAGGTACTCTGTTACATCGACACATATGTTGGAGTTATTATTATGACCCTAGGTGTCTAGAGTATCACCCAGTAATCTAGCAATACTTTGTATTCCCAGTGTGATGATTCTGGCCATCATTCTCGAAAGCATCCCTTGATGCCATTTAGTCAGTAGGCATTCTACTCCTGGCTTCTTGAATCCGAGATTCACCCTACTTACTTCATGTTGGTTGTATTTGCTCATCATTTTAGGATATTAGTAACCTTGTGATAGTCCTCGAGGTCCGTGGTTATCGTTCTTCCAATACCATGAACTGTTATGGCAGAAGTTCTCCCGAACCAAAATATCACAACCAGAGTGCTCCTGAGTAGTACTCCATTCGTATTGTGACTCTGCCCGTCCTACCTTTCTGCATGGGTTATCTGGAAGAAACATGCTGAACTAGTTCGACATACTGATCTATGCATTCACAACTCAGAAATTTACGTGTTTCTTTGAGTTGCCCCTCTCTAGTTATATCATGACCCCGTCTATCAGTTGGTAGTCAGGAGTAGTCGTGCATTCGTGTTCATCAATGCCTTTTACTTCTGTGGTCCGTCAAGCCATTCTATTCGGAATGACTAGGAGAAACAAACCCCAGTACCTCATCCATATCCAGGATTGGGTCAAACCAGTTGTACTCCGCAGATCAAAATGCAATCAAGCTTTTGATCCGTTCTACTCTGAAGTGTTACCCTCTTCACGTTAGGATCGTCATGAGAATTGCACCATCTCTTATGAACTCTTGATACAGTGATACTTTTTGCCATCATCGTTCATTCTTCGGTCTCCGTGTTATTGTAACCGGAATGCCGACAAGTGAATCATGGTGTGTGAAATCAATACTCCTAGCAACTCCGTTGCTTGGTAGTTAAATGGACAATAACCTCATCCTTAGCGAGTTGATTATTGGATCATCACCATAAGGTTGATCGTGCAACCTAGTCCACTTTCCTGGTGCACTTCTTGATTGATGAGTTAGGATTTTGTTAAGTCCTCGCTCATTAGATCATATCATCTTGCCCTGAAAAGCAAGATTGTTCTTGAGCTTAGTAACATATCGGTGGTTCGTAATTTTCTGGTTATCTTCCCAGAAGTATCACTAGGTTGTCCCCTGACCAATGCGTTGAGCTCGTGATCAAGTTGGTTTCATATAAACTACCCCTTCTCCAAGAATATATGTTGCATACCCCTAAGCTAGTTGGTAAAGCTAAACGACAACTTGGAGAGTTGGAAGATGAAATCTTGCCCCACTTAGTTCTTTGCCAAAGGGTTATCCTTGTGTTTGTGTGTTTGTTGAAGAAAGATGATATCATCCTCGATTGATCCTCGTGATCAGTTGTTGGATCCATTGTCTGATCAAAACTTTGATTTGAGTGTTGGCTATCGTTAAGTCAAATCAGAACCAACGATATTTGTAATGTGGTCTTACTCGTGGTTGATCCCTCGAGCATACACCGTTACATCTATTGGTTGAGCAATGCTATCACCTTGTTCACATAGTTATGGAATTCCATTTTATGGAAGCCTCGATGAATTGTTGTCGACCCCATCGGCGACATGTTTATCCTCTCCATGATTCATGATGAACATTAAAGCTAACATTGGAAACTTTTGTAAGCATCATCTTTGTGTTAGCTCATGAAGTAGATGTCTTGATGTAAGAAGTGGCTTCCCCTAATTCACGAGTACTTGATGTAAGTTGCCGCCGTGAATTCGAGAAACCTTGTTTACTTCCTATGGAATCATCCCAAGTCAGTCACGCATGTGCGAAGTATTCTATGGTTTGATATACTGATCATCTCCATTCCATATGTATTCCCTAGCACCCAAGCCACTGATTGAATTGTTCAAGAAGAAGAAGGTCCTTCTTAAGAGCTAACTCGGGCTTAATCAAGGACTTCGTTATCCGCAATGATGGTTCCCCCTGAACTCGGTAGTGTTTCGTTATAAGACTACCATGTGGTCATGCTTGTCTTGGACAACGTGTTCACATGTATGTAGCAGAACCAGCTCATGTTTCGGAGCTTGCTATCATAGTTCACTCCCCGAGAATCTCGCAACGCCATCTTGTCGATTTGTGTTGTACACTTTCATTTTTCTTTCTAGACTCGATGAGTCTGGAATGTCCTGACACCAACCAGAACTGAATCTCAGGCAGATATGATGGTTGGAGCATTTCCCAAGATCTATAATATTGGTCTCTTGATAACCGGTAAAGTGGATGTCGTGGCCAACACACCCAGCCGGAAGACCTATTGTTGTATAATCTTGATTGAAGAAGTTGGCCACCTCCTCATAAGGACTTCGTAGGATCTACTCCCTAGTTGTTCCTTATGGATTTTTGTGCTCCTAAAGTCCGAACTTTTACTTGATGTTCTAGGTAACAAACCATTTTAATAAATGGGTTGCGCTAGCACGTCAAGGAGAACATTAGAAGCAGAGTGCTAAATGTCTCTCGGTCGATCATCCAGATTTTGCCCCTTGACCCCGCTAAGGTGAAATCTGAGAAAGTGTTATCTTCCTTTGCATCAGCACCATCCATCATTATTCATCATGGTAGTATGTGGTGTTGCCAGGATCCTTGATACGGATATTGGTAAAACCTTGATGAATATGGGAATGCTCAAGTTCTTGAGAGCACGCATAAGCACTAGGTGTTATCACTGGCACTAACCGGGATTGCTCCTAGTGTTCTTGGTTATGCTATAACCTATCAAAGAGTAGATTCACTCTCTACTGTTGGGTTTCTTCCCAGTTACCAGAATCATTCCCAGCATTTGCATTTTGTTCCAGCTTGCACCGCCAATGTGCCATTTTACCATGGGTCCCATCCATTTCCGGTGATAAGCAAAATCGACCTTGGCGTTGTCTTCAACAAGGCAGTCCACATCATCCATTCTAGATGGAGAATGTCATTCTTTCGGACTCCGTCAAACGATCGATTGTGATTTGCGTCAGGCTGGTACAGAGAGTTTCAATGATCTCTATATCAAAAGTAATTCTTTTTGCCACTTAAGGGAATAATTCTACGAGTCACCTTCTCTAAGGTGCCCCGTCTGGTAATATCGACACCATCTTCTTAGGTGTGGAATTATTGCCACTAAGTGAACCTTCATCGTTTATTTCACTCCATCCCATTGGATGTGTGTTCCGTGTCTCACCTCAAGAGATGTTTCAATGTCTCACTCTATGAGTTGATCTTGAGTCGCTCGATCTTTCAGAAGATCAATTTATAGAGTTTCTTTCGTCGTCACCATGTTGGACAAAGACCTCGAAAGCAAGGATGTCAAGATTGACATGATGCAAGAAATCAACATTCCTATGAAGTGCAACCTGGATCGTGAAGATTGTGTTAGTTGCGTCCACCCCCTCCATCTTACCCTACGCTTGAATCTCGGGACGAGATTCTTGTTTAGTGGGGGTGAGTTGTCACATCCCTACTTCTGGTCTGCTCTGGTCTAGCTAGTCTTGTGTTGCATCATGTTTAATTTTCTCTTAAACTTGAAATGGGGTTGTCCAAACCCTAGCACCGAACGAATCCAACTAGGTTCAAATTAAAATATTTTTCAATGAACCCAAAATGCCTTTGAAAATGTTCATGATTTTTTGATAAAGGTGAAAACCTCTGCCAAAAATGATGCAACTATTTTTAGGCCATTCTGGATTTTTGAATTAAATGTTAAAGTATTTGCTTTTGGGCATTTAAATGCTATATACTATTTTAAATGTCCAAATATTCATGAACTAAAATGTTTACTGTTGAAAACAATCCAAACAACAGCCTCAAGCAGTTTCATGAATTTTGAGCTTGTTTTAGTATTTTAGATAAAGCTGAAACAAATGCAGAAAATAGAAAAACAGAAAGAAATTAGAAAAAGAGAGAGAGAGAAGCGTTACCTGGCCCACCTACCTGTAGCCGGCCTAGCTCACTGGCCCAGCCCACCTGGCCCCTCCCCTGTCGTCTTCCTCGTGACAAAAGGATGCCGGGCGTGTGCCCCGTGCGCGCGGCCACGCGACCCGGCCACCTCCTGCTTCCCGCCGCTGCCCGACGCGCCCAGAGGCTCCGCCTCGTCCCTCTCTTCCTCCTCGCCGAGCCGCCCGACGCTGGAAGCCCCTGAACGCTGTCTGCACCACCGTTCCCCTCGTCGGCTGTCGGCGATCCTCGCCGTCGATTCGTCGTCTGCAGGCCTTCCCCGAGCCCGTTTCGACGCCCCTGCACACGTTGTGAGCCCCCGAGTCGTTTTCCCCTTCTCCCCTGGTCGTGTTTGACCTCTAGGCCATAGCCCCGTTGCGGCCGAACTCCGGCCGCCGCTGAACCTGTCACCGCCGTGGCCCCAGCCGCCTCAGTTCGTTTTTTAGCACGTCATCGCACTCACCGTGCTCCCAGGAGCCGAGCGCACGCACAATCTCCTCCCCTAGAGCACCACAACCCCAAACCCGCACCCCACCATACACCAGCAGCCGCCGCGAGCTTAATTCCGGCGAGCTCCGGCCACACCAGCTCCTCCCGCTTGCCCTACCAGCTGCGTGCGAGCCCCAGCTACGCGTAGGACCAAACGGCGGTCGTTTTTGTCGCCGTGGGACGAAACCCGAGCCCTCCGCCGCGTCTGTCGCCACCGGCGACGAGCCGCCGGCGTTTTAGACCTGCTTGACCGGTTGGTTGACCACCCCGGGTCACTAACGTATGGGCCCCACGCCCTTAGTCAACCACAGACTCGCTGACAAGTAAGGCCCGCCCTATTAATTCACCTAGGTTAGTACTAATCGTTTGGTTAGTTAGTTAGTCATTGACATGTGGGCCCTGCCCTGTCTAATTATAGTTTAGGATTTAGTTAGTGCTAATTAACCTTGTTAATTAGCAGAGCCACTGACGTGTGGACCCCACACGTCAGGTTTGACCTGGACCCGCCTGTTGACTTGCTGATGTCAGCATGACCTAGTGCTGGCGCAGTAACTATTTTCTGGGATTTTAAATAAATCAGAAATGATTTATTTATTTCAAAAAATAGCCAAAACTTCTAAAAATCACAGAAAATAATCTATAACTCCAATGAAAATAATTTGTATATGAAAAATGATCGGAAAAATTCAAGGAATCTGTTTATGGCATTTTCATGCATGTTTGAACAAGTTAAACCTGCTGATCAGGTCAAATCAATTAAATGGCATTTGAATAATCACATATGGAGTTTGAATTTGAACCTTATGTTCAAATCAACTTCATTTAAATCACTGCTAGTTGCATTAGCCCAATCAACAACATATTGCCATGTCATGATCATGCATCATACTGTCGCATTGCATTGATTGTGTTCTTTCTCTGTTGCCGGTATTTGTTCCCTCTCAGTAGACGTTGTTCCGGCGATGTGATCGATGACACTGATGAAGACACAGTGCTATCTTCAGAAGTGCCAGGCAAGCAAAACCCCATTGAGCATTCTGATACAATCCCACTCTCTCGCTCTTGCTCTCTTAACTGCATTAGGACAACAACGCTTCAACTGTTACCTGGTGCGGTAGTTGAACCCCTTCCCTCTACATGACCTGTCATTGCCACAGTAAATAGTTGAAACCCACTAGCATGAGTAGGAGTTGTTTGAGCCATGTTGTGCCTACTCATTCATGCTTTCTAGTTATGCCTGCTATTGCTTAGAGTTGTGTCAGGTCTGATTCATCGAGGATGAATTGGAATGTGGTGAACATGTCCTACCATTGAGAGCTAAGTGTGTGAACACGATTTGGTAAAGGTACTGATGAGAGGCCATGTAGGAGTACATGGTGGATTGTCTCATTGAAACCGTCCTCAGGAACTGAGTTCTGTGCTGGTTGACCCATGAACAACTACTACCACACGTTGGGCCCTACAATATGACCCCTCTCGACTTATTAACTGCCATTGTCCTCTGTCCAGGAGTGGCAATTAGTTTCTGGTGTTTGTAGTTTACTGGAGGTCGTGCGCAGCGTTGACCCTCGGGGTGGGCTGTGACGCGGCAGGTACGTGGCCGGGTGTACCGAGCGCCCATTTGGTGACTCGGGAACCCTTTACACATCCTTTGGGGCCGTGAGCGACACCCCGGCCGGATCTCCCCACGGATGGAACCCAAATAGGCGATAAACCTGGACTAGAGACTTGTGTGGTTAGTCAGGTCGTGGTCTACACCCACGTTGGCTTTTGCTTGAAGTCTGCCGAGCACATGTCGTGTGCAGACGCTAAGTGGTGGAAACACGTGTGAAGAAGTACACCCCTGCAGAGTTATATATGATCTATTCGAATAGCGGTGTCCGCGGTAATGGACTTCTGGGTTACCTGTATAGTGCATAGACAAGTGAAAGTGGATACTCTAAAACACGCAAGATAAGCGTGAGTGCTATGGATGGCCTTCTCGTAGGGAGACGGGAGCGGATCCGTAGTGGTGTATTGATTGGTGAATATGTGGACTCGTGTGCGGCACCTCAAAAGAGTTACTTGCATTCGTAGTTCAGGATAGCCACCGAGTCAAAGCTGGCTTGCTACAGTCAAACTCCACCACCCCTTTGTTGATATTGATGCATATGTAGCTAGTTCTAATGTAAGTCTTGCTGAGTACCTTTGTACTCACGTTTTCTTAATTTATGTTTTTGCAGAGAGACTTCAGTCTCACTAGTGGTTCCGCGTGGACTTCGACGTTTAGCTTGTTACTTCAGCTACGATCTTGTACCTTGGGTGGGTCTTGTAGATAGTCAGGCTTCTCAGCCTTTTTCATTTGCAGTTGTCTGTACTCAGACATGTTATGCTTTCATTGCCCGTATGCTATGTATGTTGGGTCATGTGATGTGGGGACCCCGACTCGTAAGTCGTGATCACCGAATGCACGTGTACAGTGATCCCAGAGATCAATGCTCACTGAACACACAGAAGCTGAATAACAAGAGTCTTACATCCATACATACCGTATTACACAAACATGACCATTAAGGTCAAGTCTTGAGTATATCATCGCAGCGGAAATCTTCAATAACAACTTGGACCCATGCCATCTGCCTTAACCCTATAGGCATTCTGACTGGGAAGCATCCTAGCTCGCATGCTCGTCACCAACAAATCTTCATCATAACCTGTTCTCTCATGCCTGGCCAATAAAATAACCAGTGGCAAGCCAATGAGTACTTTGAATGTACTCGCAAGCAACCCAAGTGTGATGACAGAATAATTATGCAAGGCTCTATTGCTAAATTGGCGGTTTTGTGGAAAGCTAGTTTTTCATATAAAAGTATGATCAACATATATCATGGACATGAATGTGTCTGCAACAAGTATCAGGAGGTCACAGACATCATTATCGAGAAAGAGTTGTAATCAACTCATGCTCTAACTCATTGTGACTTTCTCACGAGCACATCAACAGATCCACCATACCGTGTTGTTTCCTCACACACACACACACTAGGTTTCGCAAACTTTGGACGTAGCCCAAGAGCGGTTACCCAACTGTCCTTGACCGCAGACACGACTATTCTAATAGTTTTACACTCTGCAAAGGTTGCACACTTTACCCACAAGATCCGGGGAACTTCCGTGTCATTCACGACCTGCGGTACCTCAAGTACCCGGGGTAAGCACCCGATCACTATCTTTCCCTAGACGACACTAACACAGAGTCCACTCGATTGGTAACAGCCCCGTGACAACATTCCCCATCTTAAAATTGTGGAGACTTGCTCCCGTATTCATCACATACCACTGACACGGGGTACCAATGGTGTGTCCGGTGCCCTGTGAAAACAGTCATGGCCGCCTATCCAAGCATGACCCCGTCCCGAGAGTGACCTCATGTCACCCCCGTCACTAGTAATGCGGGCACCATGCTAGTATCGACCCAGGTAATCAATAATGCCCTTTCTCATATAAGGGTAGAGTGGTTGCGCATGTTTGGTTGGAATAACGGTCGCAACTTAAACTAATCCGTTTGAAAAACATCACACGCACTTGTCTCGGTACACCACTTCGTCATCAAGTGGTTACCCATCTCACCATCTCCCTCGGGCATAAATGGCACCCGACGGGGTTTTCGAAAAGTCTTTTGAAAGTATTCTGCCTCCGTCACTATGCATATACCTGTCCCATTTGCGTAGCCACTATTAAAGCAACCTAACTACTCCCACCCACATAACCCTCATAGGAAGGTAGGGTCATGCTTGATGCAAGTTTCAATAGTAAAGTAACAAAGGTAGCAACCAAAGTGGTCTCCACCTCAACATGATTCCGATGCATTGATAATAAGGTGCTATGAGACATGCATAAAAAGGTTTCTCGAACATGGTCAAAGGGCTGCTTGCCTTGTCCTTCCGAGTATTCAAACCTTCTGGTCCATCTCCGAGTACTTCGTTTATTTCATCAACTAACGATGGAAACAATCATAATAAGCAACACAATCAAAGCAAAAATAAAAGTGCTCTAAAAATAGGAGTTGGACTTTTCTAGGATACCTCTGGTCATATTAGAAATGATCGAGGTGTTTACATAGGTATTGGATCAATGGATAGTTTGGATCATTTCAATATGATGGAGCCAAGGGGGTTTATGGATTTGAAAGAAGTGTACAGAAATATATTCTTGAATGATGAGCAAAGGCTCCTATCAAAAAGTCATGATTTTAGAAGCATCTAGGAGTTGGTTTCACTGGATTTGGAATTCAAATGAATTTCCTAGGATTTTGCAAAGCTGATCAATATGAAGGAATGGCTCATTATTTGGTGGGGTTCAGAAAGCATTAATAAAAATGTTCCAAAACTAAGTTTGGATATGACAAGCACCTAGGAATTTGAACCACTGCATTTGGATCACATTTGAGCCCTCTGTGATTTTCTAAAGTTCATCACAGAAAATGAAATAAGGGTATTTGATAATTATTTGTGAAGGAAAAGTTCCTGGAAAAATGTGCATGTTGCACCATGTGATAGAGCATGATTTATGGAGTCACTGGAAATTTGAATCACCAAATTTGGAGTTCAAAAGAATTGTTTAAGCATTTAAGAAGTTTACAGAAAAAGAAAAAGGGAAAAAAGGGGAGGGGTTTTACCCTTTACTGCGCTCAGGGCGCAGTGTTGGGCCGCAGTGCACTGGGCCGGCCCAACTGCACAGCCGCGCGCAGGGGATCTGGCCACGTCGAAGGCGCCCTCGCGCACTGCGCCTTCATTGCGGGGACGCGGAATCAGGTGAGTCCACCTCCACTTGCCAGCGTGGCCTGGTGGCTGGGCCACTTACGAGTGGGGCCCGCCTGCAGGGCCTCCGTCTTCTTCCTCCTCCCGCGCGCTCGCCTGGCCGAGGGAGCAGAGGACCCCGACGGCGACTGCCGGCGCTATGGAGGTTCTCCGGCGACGCTCTAGCTATGAATGGACTCAGCGAAGAACGCCGCTTCCACTCATGTATGCCACGGCTGCGAGGGATGATCGAGTCGATGGCGGCTTGGACGCCGGCGGACGGTGGCGTCGGCAAGAGTTGGGCATGGCGCTACGGTGCGCCCTTCGATGAGAGGAAGAGCGTGGGAGGTCCGCCTAGCTCAGGGGAGTCCGCTGGTGGGGGTAGGAGAGGGAGGAAAGCTCGGGCTGGCACGAATTCGAGCAGAGGCCGACGGCGGGACTCCGGCCAGAAAGGTGGTTGCACGGCACGGGGAGAGCAATGAGTTGGCCTGGGGGCGTAAGAGAGAAGGAAAGGGTCAAAGGAGCGACAAGGGGGCTCGGGGGCGGCCTATAAGTAGGTGGGCGGCGGTCCACCGAGGTCTCGTGCGCCGGCGAGCCTGTTCCTGTTGCTGCAAGCCACGGGGGAGCTTGTGGGTGTGTCCGGGGTGTTCCTGGAGTTGGTCTAGGGCGAGGGGAGAGAAGAGAGGCAGTAGGGAAAGGCCTGAGCGTCGCGCGTGTGGGGCAGTTCACTGGGGCGCTCGGGCGGCCATGGCGCGCGTGCGAGCAGGGGTGAGAGAGGGGGAGAGAGGAAGGGGCCGACCGCCCAGCGTGTCCCGGACGCCGAGGCAGCCTTGAGGGACACGAGGGGGAGGCCCGAGGTGGTCGGGGCTGGTGATTGGGGGCGGCTACAGTGCGCCAGGGCGCTGTAGCGTGCTCCAGAGCACCCGTTTGGCCGGCATGGCCGTGCCCTCGCCGCTCTGGACGCGTCCACCTCGCCCAATGCTATCTAGGGGGTCGAGGGGGTAGCAAACAATTGTGTGATGGTCCTTGATGCTCTGGGGAGCCACTGGAATGAGGAGGGAGGTGAGGAAGAAGGAGTTTACTGCTGTCCAGAAGTGTGAATTGGGGTTTTACCCCCCCCCCCCAATGATTGAGCTGAGGCAGGGGAGAGTCACTGGAGGTAGAAGAGGACTAGGAGAAGCTGTGGTAAGAATTTGAGGTAAAGGGAAATAGTAAAAGGGGTCAATCCAATGGTTTTGGTAAATTGGCAGAAGGTGTTTGATCATGTTTTGGGAAAGCAAATGACTTCCAATTGACATGGGACTCAATAGGCTGGAATGTCACACACATTTAGGCCCCTCCACCGAATTTGAGCTCATTTGGGCAAAGTTGCCAATGTAACTTTGGTGAACCCTAAAAATCAACAGAAATGGTTTCACCTTGTTTGAGTTAAGCTAATCATCTCCCCTTGATGCACCACTTGGTGTAGAGTCATCATTTGGGGTTATGATCATGCCCACAAAGTTTGAAACCCCAGATAAAAAGTTGGTAATGTAAAGTTGTTCAAATTTGAATTTGAACAGAAATGGTTTTGGGGCACTTAGGTCAAGTTATGCTTCTCCAAAACTTGTGCCATTTGGCATAGATGCATAATTACATCTTTTTAGCATGTGCACCAAGTTTGACAGCATTTGGACAAGTTTGGCAGTGCAAAGTTGCTCAAACTTCAAAATGGACAGAAATGGTTTTGAGGGGGTTTGAAGATGATTCCTTGATCTTCAAGGCATCAGGCTTTGCAAGATCATCAAATATGTCATATATAACATGATAGAATTTCCCTGGAATTTTTGGAGAATATTTCCTTTGTAAATATTTCAAAAGCTTGAAATATCCAGAAAGGGTTTTGGAAGGATCTATCCAATATTTTGAACATGACCATGTTTTGAAACTCTTATATGTGGACAATATATGTCCTATGAGTCTCCCTGAATTTTGGCAAATATTTTTGAAATAATTAAATAATTTTTCCATTTTAAAGACCATTTCTGGCCTTAAGAAAAAGCTTTTAAATAAAATATAAAAATAACTTTTAAAATTATAATTTTGTGGTTTCTGGGAGTCCTATACCTAATAGGATTCAAATATACTTTTTGAAAGATTTTTCACACCCTAAATAAGGTACTTGCAGTGCAAACCTCAACTCAGGGGTTTTTGGAAAACTAATTTTAGAAAATACTATTTGGCCATAATATTTTTATAAGAAAATACTATACTGGTCTATACACATGGCATGATCATTGGGAAAAGGTTTTGGATCAAGGAGATGAAGTATGAGAGTTGAAGGATTTATTTGATTTTTAGAGCACTAGCAAACAGCACACAGAAAATCAATCAAGCAAAGTCAAAACACTCAAAAGTTTTTGCAAATCCACATTTTTAACATGATAATTAGCTTAAGCAAATGTGACATGAAAATCAGGGTGTGACAGCCCTACCCCCCTTACAAGAATCTTGTCCCCGAGATTCCCAGACTAGGCGTGGAAAAGATTACGAAGTCTTGGGTACGGGGTAGTCTTCACTTCTTCTGGTTGGTTCTGCTTCCGAGTGGCGCTCCATGGAATCTTGAAGTAATTGGTGGTGTGGCTTCTTGCTTGTTGCCTGAGGGGTCTCTTGCATAGGTTAGGTTGGGTTAGTTGTCAAAGGCTTGGTGATGTCCTTGTGGGGACCGGGCTAGTTAGGAAGTAAGAAGTACTCCCAGAGTGGTGATCCGAGGAATATTTGGTGCACGGAGGGTAACTCAGGTGGTAAATCTATATGGTAGCCTTCTACTATTTGACTTGCAGTGGTCTTGAAGAAGGGTCGATAAATCTTGGTAGGAGCGTTCCTTCGACACGGAAATGCTCGGTCCCTTCGAGAGGAGTGGCTTGCAGATACGCCCGGTCTTCGACGCGGAAGTTTACTTCTTGATGATGGTGGTCAGTGTAGTTCTTTCATCTTGACAGGGCGGTCTTCAAATGTCTTCTATCCAGCTGTCCGTCTCTTCTTTGTCTTCGGGCATACAAGTAGGCCATCAAATAATGATGTTACCCAACTTGTCCAATTACTCCATGAGGTCTATGGGGGTACGCAAGGTAGGCTAGGGTATTGGTGGTGGTCTCCGTTGAGTATTTGCAAGGTCTTCCTGACTTAGAGCGAAGGCCCGTGGTCGGAATCTGACCAGGTTGTGGCTTGGTGGGCCTTAAGGGTTCCAAGGGTTCTAGTGAGTGAGTGAACGTTTATCATCTTATCCCTAAGCACAGTTTCTGAGATGCCAATAGCTCTATCTAGTACTCCGAACGAAAAAGCATCTTCTCGCATAGACCAACTTCAATCACCACTCATGCCATACACATCCTCATGATTCTCAAGAGGCGGTCTAACAAAATCATACTTGTCTACGATCCCCAAATCCATATGTATGTCTACCCCTAAAATCCATGGGTAGGTCACACATGCTGCTGAGCTTAAATTAAACTCCACAATCCAAGCACTCACCCTACTCTTGCAAGGCTCACGATAATGCATCTCTATTCTAAGGAAACACGTCATATGCCACTCCAAGATTTTGTTTCCTTCCTATAGATCAACTCCAATAGCCCGGTAATTTCCATCAATCACCACATAATCCAACAAATTCTACAAATCCGATGTCTACGGTGTTCCACAAGATCTCAAGTCCCTATAATACCCAATTACTTGGAAGGACTATGCATTACAATAGTAAGTCCACCAAATTTCCAATATCCGGGTCAAGTAAACTCCAAGGTCACGATTATATAGATCCCTAAATCAGCTCTGATAAATAATCCAATCTCCTAGGTTATTGTCCACCGAGAAGCATGGTATCATGATCAAGATCATCGGTCTAAATCCAATTTACTCCGAACCATGCAGGCATATCTAGCATTTATACCAACCAGAATCACCTACATAAATACAAATCTCATGTCCAACGGGTACTCCTACATGCTTCCCCAAAGTCATGATTCCACCAATATGAAAACCTCACAATCCATCAAGGTCTCAGATAATTCCTCGAAGTCACTGATATAAAGCCACCAAGTCATCTGTCTTATATCCTCAAATGGGTCTATCTATGGCATCGTCAGTTCTGGTGCTATATTAGGATGAAAATGTGTTCACTCACTGTGTCCACTAGTTCCTTTAGGAACCCAGTGTCGTGCAAGGTTACAAAGGCTTAACAGGTTCTCTCGCAATTCTATGGGTTAAGCACATAGTTAAGGGTTCGTGCTGGAGTGTCTCGTGAAGTATCAAAGGGTCTAGGGATGGGTTACTAGTCTGGAGGGTTAAACATAATTCTACGGGGTTGTACTTGGTCATGGAGGTTGTAGCAGAAGTCTTCAGTGCCAGTTGGTTGCCGAGGTAGAATCCCTGGTGCATCTTGTCTTGCGGGTCTTCAGTTGGGGAGGGAGAAGAGAGGGAAAAAGTAGCATAGAGGAGGGGAGTGCCTAAAGGGGTTCTATAGTGCAGGTGCAAACAACCAGGTGCAAAAAGGCCGAAACAAAAGAAACAAGGCAAGGAAGATGACATAGCCATGCACTTGTTGCCTAGGGCAAAAGTGCGACTTATATCAAAACACAAACAAATAAAAGCAAGCAACACACAATAATGGTTCTATTCAAACCATCATACGTACTCGACTGCGCATGGGGGGTACACGACTCATCCTACCCTAGGGGTTCTCGGACTCAGTTTCGTGACTTGTGCCTCGTGCGGTCTTCTGAGTTTTCCTCGGGTGTTGCTATGTCCCTTGTAGTTGCTTGATGAGCGATCCGGGTTGGGCCTGAAGAATCTTCAACAACTTCTCGCCTGATGAGGTGATGTGGTGAAGGTGCCTCCTTGTAGCTGGCGTTGACTTGGTATTTTCTTGTCTCTTTAATCATGACGGCCCCTTGTGCCTTCTGGGACGTCGAGGGTACCAGGTGGGCAATCCGTATGCAATGACAATATCAAGGCATAATAGAGGTCGAACACGTCAGTTTCGTTGATGACAACATCGACAGCAAGAGCGGTGGACGAAGAGAACCGTTTTCCTGCTCACTATAGTGAGGCGGACCAAATGGTGAGGTTCTCATCCACCGGTGGTTGCCGATATAACAACGGTAGTGACAGGATTACTCTATTAGCGATGTATATCATAATTTTGCACAACTCATGCCATGGTCATCGTAGGCTAGGGTTGCACCATCCTGGGGCAGTGCCGTGGATGTCACCGTCTTCTGGGTCTTCATGTCTTCATTCCTCGAGGATGTATCTTTTGTTGGCATCGTCTTGTTGTGGTGTCGCCAATCTTGTGTGCAGAAGTGGCGGTTGAGTGTTTGGCAAGGTGCACTCCACAAAGATTACAGAAAATCCAATGGTCAGGGGCATAGGGGTTCCAACGACCACATGTTTTGAAGGGGAAGAGATCTAGTATAGCCTATTTTTTGAAAACTGAGAAGGGAAGAGAAGTATAGATAGTTTTGAAAACTAGTAATAGTTTTGAAAATAGTTTTACCCTAACTAACGACCATGCTAACTAAGGCTTCCTATAGTCAGGATGGCTCTGATACCAGCTCTGTGGGGACCCCGACTCGTAAGTCGTGATCACCGAATGCACGTGTACAGTGATCCCAGAGATCAATGCTCACTGAACACACAGAAGCTGAATAACAAGAGTCTTACATCCATACATACCGTATTACACAAACAGGACCATTAAGGTCAAGTCTTGAGTATATCAACGCAGCGGAAATCTTCAATAACAACTTGGACCCATGCCATCTGCCTTAACCCTACAGGCATTCTGACTGGGAAGCATCCTAGATCGCATGCTCGTCACCAACAAATCTTCATCATAACCTGTTCTCTCATGCCTGGCCAATAAAATAACCAGTGGCAAGCCAATGAGTACTTTGAATGTACTCGCAAGCAACCCAAGTGTGATGACAGAATAATTATGCAAGGCTCTACTGCTAAATTGGCAGTTTTCCGGAAAGCTAGATTTTCATATGCAAGTATGATCAACATATATCATGGACATGCATGTGTCTGCAACAAGTATCAGGAGGTCACAGACATCATTATCGAGAAAGAGTTGTAATCAACTCATGCTCAAACTCATTGTGACTTTCTCATGATCACATCAACAGATCCACCATACGGTGTTGTTTCCTCACACACACACACACACTAGATTTCGCAAACTTTGGACGTAGCCCAAGAGCGGTTACCCAACAGTCCTTGACCGTGGACACGGCTATTCGAATAGTTTTACACTCTACAGAGGTTGCACACTTTACCCACAAGATCTGGGGAACTTCCATGTCATTCACGACCCGTGGTACCTCAAGTACCCGGGGTAAGCACCCGATCACTATCTTTCCCTAGACGACACTAACATAGAGTCCACTCGATTGGTAACAGCCCCGTGACAACATTTCACATCTTAAAATTGTGGAGACTTGCTCCCATATTCATCACATACCACTGACACGGGGTACCAATGGTGTGTCCGGTGCCCTGTGAAAACAGTCATGGCCGCCTATCCAAGCACGACCCCGTCCCGAGAGTGACCTCATGTCACCCCCGTCACTAGTAATGCGGGCACCATGCTAGTATCGACCTAGGTAAACAATAATGCCCTTTCCCATATAAGGGTAGAGTGGTTGCGCATGTTTGGTTGGAATAACGGTCGCAACTTAAACCAATCCGTTTGAAAAACATCACACACACTTGTCTCGGTACACCACTTCGTCATCAAGTGGTTACCCATCTCACCATCTCCCTCGGGCATAAATGGCACCCGACGGGGTTTTCGAAAAGTCTTTTGAAAGTATTCTGCCTCCGTCACTATGCACATACCCGTCCCATTTGCGTAGCCACTATTAAAGCAACCTAACTACTCCCACCCACATAACCCTCATATGAAGGTAGGGTCATGCTTGATGCAAGTTTCAATAGTAAAGTAACAAAGGTAGCAACCAAAGTGGTCTCCACCTCAACATGATTCCGATGCATTAGTAATAAGGTGCTATGGGACATGCATAAAAAGGTATCCCGAACATGGTCAAAGGGCTGCTTGCCTTGTCCTTCCGAGTCTTCAAACCTTCTGGTCCATCTCCGAGTACTTCGTTTATTTCGTCAACTAACGATGGAAACAATCATAATAAGCAACACAATCAAAGCAAAAATAAAAGTGCTCTAAAAATAGGAGTTGGACTTTTCTAGGATACCTCTGGTCATATTAGAAATGACCAAGGTGTTTACATAGGTATTGGATCAATGGATAGTTTGGATGATTTCAATATGATGGAGCCAAGGGGGTTTATGGATTTGAAAGAAGTGTACAGAAATATATTCTTGAATGATGAGCAAAGGCTCCTATCAACAAGTCATGATTTTAGAAGCATCTAGGAGTTGGTTTCACTGGATTTGGAATTCAAATGAATTTCCTAGGATTTTAGAAAGCTGATAAATATGAAGAAATGGCTCAATATTTGGTGGGGTTCAGAAAGCATTAATAAAAATGTTCCAAAACTAAGTTTGGATATGACAAGCACCTATGAATTTGAACCACTTCATTTGGATCACATTTGAGCCCTCTGTGATTTTCTAAAGTTCATCAAAGAAAATGAAATAAGGGTATTTGATAATTATTTGTGAAGGAAAAGTTCCTGGAAAAATGTGCATGTTGCACCATGTGATAGAGCATGATTTATGGAGTCACTGGAAATTTGAATCACCAAATTTGGAGTTCAAAAGAGTTGTTTAAGCATTTAAGAAGTTTACAGAAAAAGAAAAAGGGAAAAAAGGGGAGTGGTTTTACCCTTTACTGCGTTCAGGGCGCAGTGTTGGGCCGCAGTGCACTGGGCCGGCCCAACTGCACAGCCGCGCGCAGGGGATCTGGCCTCGTCGAAGGCGCCGTCGCGCACTGCGCCTTCACTGCGGGGACGCGGAATCAGGTGAGTCCGCCTCCACTTGCCAGCGTGGCCTGGTGGCTGGGCCACTTACGAGTGGGGCCCGCCTGCAGGGCCTCCGTCTTCTTCTTCCTCCCGCGCGCTCGCCTGGCCGAGGGAGCAGAGGACCCCGACGGCGACTGCCGGCGCTACGGAGCATCTCCGGCGACGCTCTGGCTATGAATGGACTCAACGAAGAACGCCGCTTCCACTCATGTATGCCACGGCTGCGAGGGATGATCGAGTCGACGGCGGCTTGGACGCCGGCGGGCGGTGGCGTCGGCAAGAGTAGGGCATGGCGCTATGATGTGCCCTTCGATGAGAGGAAGAGCGTGGGAGGTCCGCCTAGCTCAGGGGAGTCCGCTGGTGGGGTAGGAGAGGGAGGAAATCTCGGGCTGACACGAATTCTAGCGGAGGCCGGCGGCGGGACAAAGGCCAGAAAGGTGGCTGCAGGCCACGGGCAGAGCAATGAGTTGGCCTGGGGGGCGTAAGTGAGAAGGAAAGGGCCAAAGGAGCGACAAGGGGGCTCGGGGGCGGCCTATAAATAGGTGGGCGGCGGTCCACCGAGGTCTCGTGCGCCGGCGAGCCTGTTCCCGTCGCTGCAAGCCATGGGGGAGCCTGTGGGTTTGTCCGGGGTGTTCCTGGAGTTGGTCTAGGGAGAGGGGAGAGAAGAGAGGCAGTGGGGAAAGGCCTGAGCGTCGCGCGTGTGGGGCAGTTCACTGGGGCGCTCGGGCGGCCATGGCGCGCGTGCGAGCAGGGGTGAGAGAGGGGGAGAGAGGAAGGGGCCGACCGCCCATGTCAGGACCCCGATCCTAAGTCACACCGATCTAGCTGTAACACGTCATATCACTTTGCGGCCTCACGCATGGTAACCCCACGGGTGCCACCTTACCTGGCCCGGGACCGTTTGCGCATTTTGGCACACATATATGACAGTTTCGCTAGCATCCATATGACAGAGAACCCGGGCTGACATGGCTAGTTATAAACCAAAAGTGGCACTAAATTACAGAGACAGGCATCCATGACCCAGCAACGAACGTGTCGGTCATCAACATATGAATCCAAGTCGTAGCAAGCTACATGGACTTAAAGGAACAACGCGTGACATTTCCCCTTAGGGACAGACACAGGAACGAAGATGGACACATGCCGGCCAGCCTACGTGTTCCGAGCAGTAGCAAGCTACCAAGGCTCATTGGAATCACTAGGAGGCATTTCCCTGTAAGGTAGGCTACCAAAGGAAAACAACTAGGTGTCGGATCCCACACATACCAAGCATTTCAAACACACACGCAATATGCTCAATATGTGCAAATACAACATTGCATCACAACAGAACTCTATGACTCAAGGTACTTTATTTAAAAGGCTCCAAGAGCCATACATAACATATCCATACAGGTAGGGGTCACATGACCCAACACTCAAGTCATACAGTCATACAAGCACAAGCGGAAGCTACATGTCTGAGTACAGACAACTTAGACAATAAAACAGGCTTGGTGTAGCCTGACTATCTACAAGGCCCTTCACAAGCTCCAAATCTCCGTCTGGGTGTCAAGCTACTCGTCGACGTCAACGTCTATGTAGAACCCATCAGCAGGGGCAGGGTTCTCCTCTGCAACAGTTATTAAGCAAACATGAGTACAAAGGTACTCAGCAAGTCTTACCACAGAACCTATCATACATGCAACATTATCAAAGGGGGTAGTGGAGTTCATAGCAGAATGCCAGCTTTGACCTTGGCTAACCTATACTACAACTCTCAACAGATTGCAAGATGTTATTACGAACACGAGTCCTCTACTCACCACATCAATACACTACCGAGGATCCTCTTCCGTCATCCTACGGAAGGGCCATCCACGGCACTCACGCTTATCTTGAGGATTTTAGTAGTACCCATCAACTTGACTATGAACTGTAAGAGCAACCAAGTAGTTCGTACCGCGAACAACGGCTATTCGAATAGTTTGATAACCCTGCAGGGGTGTACCTCTTCACACACGCTTCCACCACTTATCGCCGTTTACTCGGCGTGTACTCGGCAACCTTCAAGCGGAAGCCCAGCGAGGGTGTCGGCCACGACCTGACTAACTACTCAAGTCTCTCGTCCAGGTTTATCGCCTATTTGGGTTCCATCCGTGGGGAGATCCGGCCGGGGTGTCGCTCACGGCCCCAAACGATGTGTACAGGGTTCCCGAGTCACCAAACGGGCAACCGGTACACCGTGCCACGTACCTGTCGCATCACAACCCACCCCGAGGGTCAGCGTTGTGCACGACCTCCAGTAAGCTATAAACACCAGAAACTAGTTGCAAC
Organism: Secale cereale; assembly: GCA_902687465.1. Lineage (NCBI taxonomy): Eukaryota > Viridiplantae > Streptophyta > Magnoliopsida > Poales > Poaceae > Secale > Secale cereale. The sequence goes on along the minus strand of LR738709.1, from coordinate 346,060,231 downwards.
TCCTGGACAGAGATCAAGGGTAATTAATAAGCCGAGAGGGTCAATTAAGGATCCCAATGCGTGGTAGTAGCTGTAACTTGAACCACACATACAGATCTCGGGTCCCAAGGAAGATTCCAATGAAACAACCCACCATGTACTCCTACATGGCCTTTCATCGATACCTTTACCAAGCGTATTCCACACTTCCTTCTCTTTACCGATATGATCATTTCACTCTGATCCATCACCCAGATGAATCAGACCACACATAACTCTAAGCATAGCAGGCAAGATAAACAAATAGCATGGTGGATCACACATCACATGGCTCAATCAACTCCTACACATGCTAGTGGGTTTCAACTATTTACTGTGGCAATGACAGGTCATGCAAGGAAATAGGGTTCAACTACCGCAGCAAGTAGCAGTTCACACGCTGTTGCCTTAATGCAGTAAAAGAGAGCAGGAGCTAGAAGATTGGGTTTGTATCGGAATGATCAATGATTGCTTGCCTGTCAAGGTAGTTGTCGGGTACTGCTCTTCAACTGGATACGCGGCAGTATCCACGGGAGCAGGACCTAACACAGAGAATACCGGCGATACAATCATTAACAAACAAATTCAACAATATGATACATGTTCATGACATGGCAAGATGCATGTGTATTGGCTAATGCAACTAAAACCAGAAGGGTTTGAACCTATTTGAATCAAAGATTCAAATTGAAGTTCAACTATTATTTAAATAAGTGCATTATCATGTTTTTGATGTATATAGCAAGTTAACTTGTTCAAACATGCATGAAACCAGTGCCATTGGAAAGATTGGATTTTTCTGATCATTTTTCATTTATAAATCTTTTCCATCTAAGCTATGGTTGATTTTATATGAATTTTAGAAGTTTTGGGTATTTTTTGGAATTTCCTGAATTATTTTTAAACCTAAAATCCCAGAAAATCCTTTACTGCGTCAGCATGACATCATGCTGACGTCAGGCAGTCAACAGGGCCGGTCCAGGTATAACCTGACTGGTGGGTCCCTCATGTCAGTGTCTCAGGAGCTAAATCCGGTCATCACCAGGGTTGACTGGGTTTGACTACGAAGGGGGCCCACTATCAGTGACTGTGGTGGTTAATCTAATTACTGTTAGCTCCTAAACAACTGGCCACGTCAGCCCGCCGGAGTTTGGCCGGCGGCGACCATTTCGCACGGCGGTGACTCATCGGAATCCTTATTCCGGCAGCCATTTGCCACGCGGATGGGCTCGGTGTGCTCCTGGTGATGCACCGCATCCAACGGTGCCACTGGTTGGTCGAGAGGTCGCCGGGATTGACGGCGACAAGCTCGTCCGCGACGGTGCTCGCATGGAGTTGGTCGGAATGGGGTTGTAGTGCACGGTAGGAGGAGCTAAGGCTTGCTTTAGCTTGCTGGTGACCTACTGAAGCTAATGGCGTGCTCAGCCACGAGGTACAGTGCCTATGGCCACGGCGGTGAGTTGGCCGGCGGCGGTAATCTTCGGTCAGCAAGGGGGCGGCGGCTACAAGGCATAATCGAGGCCGTGGAGAGAGGGGTTCGAAACGTGAGCTCACAGCGGTCGCAGAGGGCGTCGAAGCGAGCTCGGGGTAGGTTGGACGACGGCGTACGGGCGGAGGCGATCTCCGGTGCCGAAGGTTGAAGACGACGGCGAGGAGGACGTTGCGGGGCTTCTGGCGTCGTGTGCGTCGGTGGGGAGCTTCGGGGCGATGCGGCGGAGCTAGTGGTGCGTCGGGGAGGCGAGGGAGTGGCGTAGAGCGCGGTGTCAGCGGTCGTCGGCGCCGAGCTCGCTCGGGGGAGCTCGGCGGAGGGGAGAGAGGAGGGGGAAAGACACGGGGGAGAGGGGAAACGGTCGAGGGGTTTGCGTGGCGTCGTCCTAGTCCATCCAGAGGGTCGAGGGGCCAGCCAGGCAGGCAGGAGGTGGCCGGCGCATCGGCGGCGCTCGCCACCGAGCTGCTTCGTGCGCTGGCGCGGCGAAGAAGACGGGGATGCCCATAGTAGGCCGGGCCGGCTGGGCCAGCAGGTAAGTGGGCTCAGGTAAAACTGTTTCTTCCTATTTTTCTTTTCCTATTTTCTTTCTGTTTCATTTCTTTTGTAGCTTTGTTCAATTAATAAAAATGCTAGAACATTTTTATAACTCATAACACTTGTCATACCTACTGTATATAATATGAACAGTAGGAAACATTATAGTTCATGATTATTTGAGCACTTAAAATATTCTATAGCATTTAAATGCCCAAATTCAAATAACATATGATTTAATCCAAAGCCCTTAGATGTCCTAGAAAATTGTGCACCATTTTTGGCAGAGGTTTAAGACCAAAGCAGAAATGATGAACATTTTTTAAGGGCATTTTGGGTACATTGGAAAATATTTTATCAAACCCTAGTTGTTAGGGGAGGGGTGCTGGGGTTTCTGTTAATCCCATTTCAAGTTTCTTTGAAAGTAAACATGATGCACACTCTAGCTAGGTCCTAATGCAAGTGCTAACTAGGGATGTGACAACTCACCCCCACTTAAAAGAATCGCGTCCCGAGATTCGGGTTCCTCCGGAAAGAGGGTGGGGTACTCTAGTCGAAGACGATCCTCCCTTTCCCAAGTAGCTTCACTCTCGAAATGATGCGACCATTGAACCTTGAGAAACTTGATATTGTGGCGTCGAGTGGTGCGCTCATTTTGATCAAGAATACGAACGGGGTATTCTCGATATGTGAGATTATCCTGGAGATCAAGCGTTTCGTGGTCCACTCCGCGGATAGGATCCGAGAGGCAACGCCTGAGTTGAGAAACGTGGAAAACATCATGAACTCTGGAGAGGTGCGGAGGTAGTTCCAATTGGTAGGCAACTTCTCCTCGTTTGGCAAGAATGCGAAAAGGACCGATGAAACGAGGGGCCAATTTGCCTTTGATACCGAAGCGATGGGTTCCCTTAAGAGGAGTAACCCGGAGGTAAACCTTATCGCCGACATCAAAAGTCACAGCCTTATAATGACTATCATATTGGCTCTTTTGGCGAGATTGGGCTGTTTTCAATCTCTCACGAACGATGCGAACTTGTTCCTCTGCTTCCTGGATCATATCCGAGCCAAAGAATTGTCTTTCCCCGGTCTCCGACCAGTTAAGAGGTGTTCGACACCTTCGTCCATATAGAACTTCGAAGGGAGCTTTACCCAAGCTAGCTTGATAACTATTGTTATAAGCGAATTCGGCGAATGGAAGACATTTTTCCCATTCCATACCGAAAGAAATGACAGAGGCTCGAAGCATGTCTTCCAGAATTTGATTGACTCATTCCACTTGACCACTTGACTGCGGATGGAAGGCAGTACTGAAGGAGAGATGAGTTCCCATAGCATTCTGGAAACTTTCCCAAAATCGTGAAGTGAAAAGACTTCCACGGTCCGAGTTAATCTCCAACGGCACACCATGAAGTGATACTATTCGAGAGATATATAAGTCTGCTATCTGGCTAGCGGTAATACTCTCTCGAACAGGCAGGAAATGAGCTACTTTAGAGAGGCGGTCGATAACGACGAAGATAGCATTATGCCCTTTCCTGGACCTGGGAAACCCGGTGATGAAGTCCATACCGACTTTATCCCATTTCCATTCAGGAATAGCTAAAGGTTGAAGGGTGCCAGCAGGCCGTTGATGCTCTGCTTTGACTCGATGGCAAACGTCGCAGTTAGCAATGAATTGAGCGATTTCTCTCTTCATCCTAGTCCACCAGAATCTCTGACGTAGATCCTGATACATTTTAGTACTACCGGGATGAATCGTGAGAGGAGATTCATGAGCTTCCTTAAGAATCATTTGTCGTAGTTGTGGTTTCTTGGGTACCACCAAGCGGTTCTCGAAGTACACAACACCTCGATCATCCATAGAGAAACTTCTAGCAACTCCGCTAGCAATGTTCTCCTTGATTCGAGATATGCCTTTATCATATCGCTGGGCAACTATGATTTGATCCATAAGGGTAGGTTTCGCCACCAAGGTGGAAAGGAATCCTCGAGGAACAATGTGAAGGTTAAGCTTACGAAATTCCTCGTGGAGAAGTGGTTGACTTTGTTGTAACATTAAATTGTTACAATATGACTTACGACTTAGTGCATCAGCCATGACATTGGCCTTTCCAGGAGTGTAAGTGATTCCTAAGTCGTAATCTGTGAGCAACTCAACCCAACGTCTTTGCCTGATATTTAGATCCAGTTGGGTGAAGATATACTTCAAACTTTGATGATCGGTGAAGATTTCACAGCGATTACCAAGGAGGTAATGTCGCCATGTTTTGAGTGCATGGACTACAGCCGCAAGCTCTAGATCATGAGTAGGATAGTTATCCTCATGTGGACGCAACTGTCGGGATGCGTATGCAATCACTTGACGATCTTGCATGAGAATGCAACCTAGTCCTTGTCGCGAGGCGTCGCAGTAGATTATAAAATCCTTGGAAAAGTCTGGTGGTACCAGTACAGGTGCAGATGTCAGGCTTTTTTTTAGTTCCTGAAAACTGGACTCGCACTGTGGGGTCCACTCAAACCTTTTATCTTTCTTGAGGAGTTCGGTTAGAGGTTTAGCAACCTTGGAGAAGTCCTCGACGAAACGTCGGCAATAGCTCGCTAAGCCAGGAAAACTCCTAACTTGCTTGACCGATTCAGGGGGAGTCCAATCAAGTACGGCTTGAACTCGCTCGGGATTGATAGCAATACCCTTGCCAGAGATCACATGACCTAGATAGGTTACTTCTGGCAACCATAATTCACATTTAGAGAATTTGGCATAAAGGCGGTGCTCTCGAAGTTTCGTCAATACCAGCCTTAAATGCTCGGCATGATCTTCCTTGTTCTTGGAATAGATGAGTATATCATCGAGGTATACCACGACGAATTTATCCAAATACTCCATGAATATAGAATTCATTAACCGAGAAAAGGTAGCTGGGGCATTGGTTAATCCGAAGGACATAACGGTGTACTCGTATTGGCCATAACGAGTAACGAAAGCCGTTTTAGGAATGTCCCCGTTCTTGATTTTGATTTGATGGTAGCCCAACCTCAAATCCATCTTAGAGAAGATTGAGGTTCCAGTGAGCTGATCATACAGGTCGTTGATCCTGGGGAGCGGATACTTATTCTTTATGGTGACCAAGTTGACAGGTCGGTAATCTACAACCATCCGCTCCGTTCTATCCTTCTTCTTGACGAAGACGACGGGGCAAGCCCAAGGGGAAGAACTAGGACGGATGAAACCCTTTTGCAAGGACTCATCGAGTTGTTTCTTTAGCTCAGCTAATTCTAGTGGTGCCATCTTATAAGGTCTCCTAGAGATTGGGACAGTTCCAGGAATAAGATCTATCACGAACTCGACATCTCTGTCAGGTGGAATTCCTGGCAGTTCTTCTGAAAAAACATCCGGGAAGTCACGGACTACCGGGATATCTTCGAGTTCTGGTAGAGGGCTGGCATTAAGAGAGTAGAGTTGACGCTCAGCCATTCGGGTCAAGACATTGACTATCTTGCCGGATGGGTGTGTAAGTTGAACGGTCCTAGTATAGCAATCAATCTTGGCGTAATGAGTTGTCATCCAATCCATACCCAAAATGATGTTTATGTCCGAGGACTTGAGAGAGATTAAAGAAGCAAGGAAAACAAGTCTATCGACAAGGATTTCATTTCCATGGCTTACCCTAGAGGTTTGCCACTTTGAACCAGGAGTTTGAATAACCATGGAAGTAGGCATGTCACAAAGAGTCATGTTGTGCAATCGAGCATAGCTCTCAGATATGAACGAATGGGATGCTCCAGTATCGAAAAGAACAGATGCCGGATGGCAGTTGACGAGAAGCGTACCAAGGACGATGTTAGGATCCTCATAAGCTTCTTCGGCAGAAACATAGTTGACATGACCACGTGCAGTGGGGATTGGCTTGACATAGTTCACCTTGCCGGTTGGCTTACCACGGCCAACGGGTTTTCCTGGCTGGTTCTGGGGACAATCACGCATGTAGTGTCCCGGTTCTCCACACTTGAAACATGTCACGGTGGTGGTGCGTGGAGCAAAGTTGGAAGGTGGTCCTCCATAGGTCTTAGCAGGTGCAAACTGTTGAGTTGGGCGAGGCGCCTCATAGGATGGCCTCGGTGTGTACTTGGGTGGCAGAGCAGTCTTAGGAACCCACACACGGCGCTTGTGAGAGCCAGAGCCGGATGTGGAACCAAAGTCTCGAGAATGCTTGCGGGTGGCCTCGAAGTCGGTCTGGCCTGTTTCAGCACTGATAGCCTTGTTAACCAACTTCTGGAAGGAAGTGCACTTGTGCAGACGTAGATCTCGGCGGAGTTCAGGGCTGAGTCCCTTGCGGAACCTCACCTGCTTCTTGGCATCGGTGGATACTTCCTCAGGTGCATAGCGTGCCAGATTACCAAACTCACGACTATAGCCATCCAAAGTTAAACGGCCCTGGGTGAAATTGCAGAATTCCTCCCGCTTGCGATCCATGAGACCTTCCGGAATGTGATGTTCACGGAATGCCTCATTGAACTCAACCCAGGTAGTGACTTGGCCAGCAGGACGCATAGCTTCAAAGTTTTCCCACCAAAGACTGGCAGGGCCCTCAAGATGGTAGGCGGCGTAGATAACCTTGTCAGCTTCGGCCACACGGGCAGAGTGTAGCTTGTTGGTGATACTACGTAGCCAGTCATCAGCATCCAGAGGTTCAGTGGAGTGATGGAACTTTGGTGGACACATCTTGATAAAATCGTGGATTGACACCACGTCGTTCCTCTGACGGAACCCAGTGTTCTGCTCTATGCGTTCCAGCAGACGGTTGGTCTCTCTCTTGTTCCGTTCTGCTTCAAGCATAACTTCCGCCAAAGAGGGTGGCTGGGGCAGATTTCCATCCCTGGTCCCACTAGCCTCACCCCACTCCTGAGCAGCAGGAGTGTTGCGAGTGTTGACCATCCTAGGAAAACAAAACAACGGTTTAGACAAGGATGGCAAAATTTAACATAGAAGTGCAGAATGTAATGGATGACACGGAATGCAAGGATGTTCATCCGTACGACATGGTAATATAGGAACTGCTATATATACACCAGTGGTCATACACACCATACAAAGTTTAGTACAAGCCAAGGCTAAAGTACAACTGTGGTGAAAGACGATACATCCCATCAGAGGCATTCCAAGCTCCTATACATTATTTAACTACACCTCCGGAACTCAGTACACACTAAGTCATATTCCACAAGACGCGCAGGACTGTGGAAATACAACTATTACAATACTACTACAACCACGGCCTAGCTCAGACATTCGCATAGTAATCCTCGTAAAGATTACCACCGCAGCCTGGAAGTGGAACAGACGGATCTTGGAACTCGCGAGCACTCGAAGGCTGTGGACCATAGGGAAACGGATGTGGTCTCGGTCCCGATGCTGGTGGTAACCGACGGCCACGTGGAGGTGTAATACCCCCAACGTCACGCTAATCCATGCGATCAGGCAGACGAGTCCGCACGGGGTACAAATCCCGCATGTCCAGATATCCGGCGTGCACAGCAGGTGCAAGCCGTGTCAAAGTAGTCCAGTGGGCGGCTCGAGTGTTATACAGTTCCATTCGGAGGGCACGGACCTCACGGTCCCTATCCTCCAACATCTGAACAGTAGTCTGAAGCAGTGGCTCTGCATGAGCAGCATCAGTATACAAACCAGTGTAGTAGCCTTCCTCTCCGGGAAGTGAGGCTGGCATGTAACAGAACTCAGTGTTCAGCAACAGGGCATGCCTAGCACGGAGAATGGTCATCATCGAATAAGCGACATCCTGCACTGCCATCTCGATGGTAATCCCGAGTCCATAAGACCAATGGATGGGATCATTAGCTCCGGGATATGAGGGGTATATCCGGACTATGCAGAAATACTGACTTTGATTAAAATCCCGGTACTGTTCCTCCACAGTGTATTCGGGATACCAGCGATAACCGGTCTCAGTCATCACACGGACTAGCATGGCCGTGTGACCAGGCACATTAATGCACCGAGTCAAATGAACCACTTGGTGAGGGATGCGGCCAGACATCTGAAACACGAAATAATGCAAATGCATTAGTGTTTCTGGAAGAAATCGGGCAGCATAACAACTGTAAATGCTCAAACAAAGATTTGAGACATCATACAAATGATAGCATAGCCACTCAACAATCCATATCAAGGTTCCGGGTTCAACAATCATCATACTCAAAAGGATAGAAACTGAACTGAGGCTTGAAACCAATAATCTTAAGAGTCTACGGATTAGTAACACGAGAACCTAGTAAGGATAAGAGGCCTAGTCCTAAATCCCCGTAGAAGAATAGACAGACTCAGATCAGAAGGGCATAAGGTAAAGGAGTAAAAGAGCCTTACGTTCCCTTCAACAATCAATTCCCCTACATATAACTAAGAATTTTTCTAGACTCAACATCGACCAGTTTGGCTTGAGAAACCTACAAGAAGTACAGTTCTGATGCCAACGCTGTCAGGACCCCGATTCTAAGTCACACCGATCTAGCTGTAACACGTCATATCACTTTGCGGCCTCACGCACGGTAACCCCACGGGTGCCACCTTACCTGGGCCGGGACCGTTTGCGCATTTTGGCACACGTATATGACAGTGTCGCTAGCATCCATATGACAGAGAACCCGGGCCGACATGGCTAGTTATAAACCAAAAGTGGCACTAAATTACAGAGACAGGCATCCATGACCCAGCAACGAACGTGTCGGTCATCAACGTATGAACCAAAGTCGTAGCAAGCTACATGGACTTAAAGGAACAACGCGTGACATTTCCCCTTAGGGACAGACACATGAACGAAGAAGGACACATGCCGGCCAGCCTACGTGTTCCGAGCAGTAGCAAGCTAACAAGGCTCATTGGAATCACTAGGAGGCATTTCCCTGTAAGGTAGGCTACCAAAGGAAAACAACTAGGTGTCGGATCCCACACATACCAAGCATTTCAAACATACACGCAATATGCTCAATATGTGCAAATACAACATTGCATCACAACAGAACTCTATCACTCAAAGTACTTTATTTAAAAGGCTCCAAGAGACATACATAACATATCCATACAGGTATGGGTCACATGACCCAACACTCAAGTCATACAGTCATACAAGCACAAGCGGAAGCTACATGTCTGAGTACAGACAACTTAGAAAATAAAACAGGCTTGGTGTAGCCTGACTATCTACAAGGCCCTTCACAAGCTCCGGATCTCCGTCTGGGTGTCAAGCTACTCGTCGACGTCAACGTCTATGTAGAACCCATCAGCAGGGGCAGGGTTCTCCTCTTCAACAGTTATTAAGCAAACATGAGTACAAAGGTACTCAGCAAGTCTTACCACAAAACCTATCATACATGCAACATTATCAAAGGGGGTAGTGGAGTTCATAGCAGAATGCCAGCTTTGACCTTGGCTAACCTATACTACAACTCTCAACAGATTGCAAGATGTTATTACGAAAACGAGTCCTCTACTCACCACATCAATACACTACCGAGGATCCTCTTCCGTCATCCTACGGAAGGGCCATCCACGGCACTCACGCTTATCTTGAGGATTTTAGTAGTACCCATCAACTTGTCTATGAACTGTAAGAGCAACCAAGTAGTTCGTACAGCGAACAACGGCTATTCGAATAGTTTGATAACCCTGCAGGGGTGTACCTCTTCACACACGCTTCCACCACTTATCCCCGTTTACTCGGCGTGTACTCGGCAACCTTCAAGCGGAAGCCCAGCGAGGGTGTCGGCCACGACCTGACTCACTACTCAAGTCTCTCGTCCAGGTTTATCGCCTATTTGGGTTCCATCCATGGGGAGATCCGGCCGGGGTGTCGCTCACGGCCCCAAACGATGTGTACAGGGTTACCGAGTCACCAAACGGGCAACCGGTACACCGTGCCACGTACCTGTCGCATCACAACCCACCCCGAGGGTCAGCGTTGTGCACGACCTCCAGTAAGCTATAAACACCAGAAACTAGTTGCAACTCCTGGACAGAGATCAAGGGTAATTAATAAGCCGAGAGGGTCAATTAAGGATCCCAATGCGTGGTAGTAGCTGTAACTTGAACCACACATACAGATCTCGGGTCCTAAGGACGATTCCAATGAAACAACCCACCATGTACTCCTACATGGCCTTTCATCGATACCTTTACCAAGCGTATTCCACACTTCCTTCTCTTTACCGGTATGATCATTTCACCCTGATCCATCACCCAGATGAATCAGACCACACATAACTCTAAGCATAGCAGGCAACATAAACAAATAGCATGGTGGATCACACATCACATGGCTCAATCAACTCCTACACATGCTAGTGGGTTTCAACTATTTACTGTGGCAATGACAGGTCATGCAAGGAAATAGGGTTCAACTACCGCAGCAAGTAGCAGTTCACATGCTGTTGCCTTAATGCAGTAAAAGAGAGCAGGAGCGAGAAGATTGGGTTTGTATCGGAATGATCAATGATTGCTTGCCTGTCAAGGTAGTTGTCGGGTACTGCTCTTCAACTGGATACGCAGCAGTATCCTCGGGAGCAGGACCTAACACAGAGAATACCGGCGATACAATCATTAACAAACAAATGCAACAATATGATGCATGTTCATGACATGGCAAGATGCATGTGTATTGGCTAATGCAACTAAAACCAGAAGGGTTTGAACCTATTTGAATCAAAGATTCAAATTGAAGTTTAACTATTATTTAAATAAGTGTATTATCATGTTTTTGATGTATACAGCAAGTTAACTTGTTCAAGCATGCATGAAACCAGTGCCATTGGAAAGATTGGATTTTTCTGATCATTTTTCATATATAAATCTTTTCCATCTGAGCTATGGTTGATTTTATATGAATTTTAGAAGTTTTGGGTATTTTCTGGAATTTCCTCAATTATTTTTAAACCTAAAATCCCAGAAAATCCTTTACTGCGTCAGCATGACATCATGCTGACGCCAGGCAGTCAACAGGGCCGGTCCAGGTCAAACCTGACTGGTGGGTCCCTCATGTCAGTGTCTCAGGAGCTAAATCCGGTCATAACCAGGGTTGACTGGGTTTGACTATGAAGGGGGCCCACTGTCAGTGACTGTGGTGGTTAATCTAATTACTGTTAGCTCCTAAACAACTGGCCACGTCAGCCCGCCGGAGTTTGGCCGGCGGCGACCATTTCGCACGGCGGTGACTCGTCGGAATCCTTATTCCGGCAGCCATTTGCCGCGCGGATGGGCTCGGTGTGCTCCTGGTGATGCACCGCATCCAACGGTGCCACTTGTTGGTCGAGAGCTCGCCGGGATCGACGGCGACGAGCTCGTCCGCAGCGGTGCTCGCACGGAGTTGGTCGGAATGGGGTTGTAGTGCACGGTAGGAGGAGCTAAGGCTTGCTTTAGCTTGCTGGTGACCTACTGAAGCTAATGGCGTGCTCAGCCACGAGGTACAGTGCCTATGGCCACGGCGGTGAGTTGGCCCGCGGCGGTGATCTTCGGTCATCAAGGGGGCGGCGGCTACAAGGCATAATCGAGGCCGTGGAGAGAGGGGTTCGAAACGTGAGCTCACAGCGGTCGCAGAGGGCGTCGAAGCGAGCTCGGGGAAGGTCGGACGACGGCATACGGGCGGCGGCGATCTCCGGTGCCGAAGGTTGAAGACGACGGCGAGGAGGACGTTGTGGGGCTTCTGGCGTCGTGTGCGTCGGTGGGGAGCTTCGGGGCGATGCGGCGGAGCTAGTGGTGCTTCGGGGAGGCGAGGGAGTGGCGTAGAGCGCGGTGTCAGCGGTCGTCGGCGACGAGCTCGCTCGGGGGAGCTCGGCGGAGGGGAGAGAGGAGGGGGAAAGACACGGGGGAGAGGGGAAACGGTCGAGGGGTTTGCGTGGCGTCGTCCTAGTCCATCCAGAGGGTCGAGGGTCCAGCCAGGCAGGCAGGAGGTGGCCGGCGCATCGGCGGCGCTCGCCACCGAGCTGCTTCGTGCGCTGGCGCGGCGAAGAAGATGGGGATGCCCCTGGTGGGCCGGGCCGGCTGGGCCAGCAGGTAAGTGGGCTCAGGTAAAACTGTTTCTTCCTGTTTTTCTTTTCCTATTTTCTTTCTGTTTCATTTCTTTTGTAGCTTTGTTCAATTAATAAAAATGCTAGAACATTTTTATAACTCATAACACTTGTCATACCTACTGTATATAATATGAACAGTAGGAAACATTATAGTTCATGATTATTTGAGCATTTAAAATATTCTATAGCATTTAAATACCCAAATTCAAATAACATATGATTTAATCCAAAGCCCTTAGATGTCCTAGAAAATTGTGCACCATTTTTGGCAGAGGTTTAAGACCAAAGCAGAAATGATGAACATTTTTGAAGGGCATTTTGGGTACATTGGAAAATATTTTATCAAACCCTAGTTGTTAGGGGAGGGGTGCTGGGGTTTCTTTTAATCCCATTTCAAGTTTCTTTGAAAGTAAACATGATGCACACTCTAGCTAGGTCCTAATGCAAGTGCTAACTAGGGATGTGATAGCCCAGCGTGTCCCGGACGCCGAGGCAGCCTCGAGGGACATGAGGGGGAGGCCCGAGGTGGTCGGGGCTGGTGATTGGGGGAGGCTACAGTGCGCCAGGGCACTGTAGCGTGCTCCAGAGCGCCCATTTGGCCGGCATGGCCGTGCCCTCGCCGCTCCGGACGCGTCCACCTCGCCCAATGCTGTCTAGGGGGTCGAGGGGGTTGTAAACAATTGTGTGATGGTCCTAGATGCTCTGGGGAGCCACTGGAATGAGGAGGGAGGTGAGGAAGAAGGAGTTTACTGCTGTCCAGAAGTGTGAATTGGGGTTTTACCCCCCCCCCCAATGATTGAGCTAAGGCAGGGGAGAGTTACTGGAGGTAGAAGAGGACTAGGAGAAGCTGTGGTAAGAATTTGAGGTAAAGGGAAATAGTAAAAGGGGTCAATCCAATGGTTTTAGTAAATTGGCAGAAGGTGTTTGATCATGTTTTGGGAAAACAAATGACTTCCAATTGACATGGGACCAAACAGGATGGAATGTCACACACATTTAGTCCCCTCCACCAAATTTGAGCTCATTTGGGCAAAGTTGCCAATGTAACTTTGGTGAACCCTAGAAATCAACAGAAATGGTTTCACCTTGTTTGAGTTAAGCTAATCATCTCCCCTTGATGCACCACTTGGTGTAGTGTCATCATTTGGGGTTATGATCATGCCCACAAAGTTTGAAGCCCCAGATAAAAAGTTGGTAATGTAAAGTTGTTCAAATTTGAATTTGAACAGAAATGGTTTTGGGGCACTTAGGTCAAGTTATGCTTCTCCAAAACTTGTGCTATTTGGCATAGATGCATAATTACATCTTTTTAGCATGTGCATCAAGTTTGAGAGCATTTGGACAAGTTTGGCAGTGCAAAGTTGGTCAAACTTCAAAATGGACAGAAATGGTTTTGAGGGGATTTGATGATGATTCCTTGATCTTCAAGGCATGAGGCTTTGCAAGATCATCAAATATGTCATATATAACATGATAAAATTTCTCTGGAATTTTTGGAGAATATTTCCTTTGTAAATATTTCAAAAGCTTGAAATATCCAGAAAGGGTTTTGGAAGGATTTGTCCAATATTTTGAACATGACCATGTGTTGAAACTCTTATATATGGACAATATATGCCCTATGAGTCTCCCTGAATTTTGGCAAATATTTTTGAAATAATTAAATAATTTTTCCCTATTAAAGACCATTTCTGGCCTTAAGAAAAAGCTTTTAAATAAAATATGAAAATAACTTTTAAAATTATAATTTTGTAGTTTCTGGGAGTCCTATACCTAATAGGATTCAAATATACTTTTTGAAAGATTTTTCACACCCTAAATAAGGTACTTGCAGTGCAAACCTCAATTCAGGGGTTTTTGGAAAACTAATTTTAGAAAATACTATTTGGCCAAAATATTTTTATAAGAAAATACTATACTGGTCTATACACATGGCATGATCATTGGGAAAAGGTTTTGAATCAAGGAGATGAAGTATGAGAGTTGAAGGATTTATTTGATTTTTAGAGCACTAGCAAACAGCACACAGAAAATCAATCAAGCAAAGTCAAAACACTCAAAAGTTTTTGCAAATCCACATTTTTAACATGATAATTAGCTTAAGCAAATGTGACATGAAAATCAGGGTGTGACATGTGACCTCTGTTTGTAATAAATGCTATGATGGCTCTTTTGGGCCTTTATATATATGAGTTGTTGAGTTATGTTGTGATGCCATGTTGTACGGCACATACTTGCATGTTATGTGTACGTGTAATGTGTATTGCTATGTGTGGGATCCGACACCTAGTTGTTTACCCTTGGTAGCCTATCTTATAGGGAAATGCCTCCTAGTGCTTCCACTGAGCCTTGGTAGCTTGCTACTGCTCCAGAACACTTAGGCTGGCCGGCATGCGTCCTTCTTCGTTCCTGTGTCTGTCCCTTAGGGGAAATGTCTGGCGTTGTTCCTTTAAGTCCATGTAGCTTCGTACGACTTGGGTAGGCGGCGGCGACGTAGGCGGGGCGAACAGGCTAGGACAGAGGCGGGGCGAGCGGGCTGGCCTCACGGGCCAGGGGCGGCGCCTTATAAAGGAAAGAGTCCTGGCCACTTACGGCCCGGAGTCGGTTCGTCCCTTTTTTTCTAAAAGAGTCCTGACGTAGCAAAACTAACGAAAGAAATACTAAACGGACTCCAAAAATCCCGAAATAAATTTTCACCGTCCTCTAATAATATTTAGGACAAAGGGAACATTTTTCCCGGACCTAAAAGAAATTTTGAAAAACGCGCATTTTTCCTATGCAAATAAAATCGCTAATAAATCCAGAAAAAATACCAAAAGTGATTTTAACATTTTTTCTCCTATATTTCTGTTATTTTGGAGAAGTCATATTTTCTCCGCTCATATATTGTATTTATAAATATTATTAGGAGAGAAAAATAATTAAAACCAACACTGTCCTCGTACCGGTATTCGAGTGAACTCAAATACGAAAACGGTAGAATTCCCAACTCTCTCCGTAGGTCCTTGAGTTGTTTAGAATTTTGAGGCTCGCCACAAACAAAAATGCAAAGAAACATGCAATGCAGTATGATCTATGTATAACATTCCAAATTGAAAATTTGAGATGTTACAAACCTACCCCCCTTAGAATGAATCTCGCCCTCAAGATTCGACTTGGCTAGAGAACAAGTGTGGGTGGTCCTTGCGTAGATCATCTTCTCGTTCCTAGGTGGCTTCTTCCTCGGTGTGGTGACTCCAATGAACTTTGCAAAACTTGATAACCTTACTACGGGTGACTCTACTCGAAAATTCGAGGATCTTAACAGGCTTCTCCTCATAGGTCAGATCACTATCCAACTGAATTGCTTCCAAGGGTACTGTGTCTCTAAGCGGTATATCGGCCATCTCCGCATGGCACTTCTTAAGCTGCGAAACGTGAAACATGTCGTGCACTCCTGACAATCCTTCGGGCCATTCCAACTTATAGGCAACCTCTCCCATGCATTGCAAAACACGGTAAGGTCCCACAAATCTCGGGGCTAGCTTTCCCTTAACTCCGAAACGTTAACTCCTCGTAGAGGCGATACTCTCAAGTACGCTCTGTCTTCGATCTCATAGGCTATCTCCTTGCACTTCGAGTCTGCATAACTCTTCTGCCTAGACTGAGCTACCTTCAATCTATCTCGAATCAAGTTCACCTTCTCCTCAGACTCTTTGATTAAGTATGGTCCAAACAACTGTCGGTCTCCAACTTCATCCCACATTAACGGTGTTCGGCATCTCCTACCATACAATGCCTCGAACGGTGCCATCTTCAAACTGACCTGGTAACTTTTGTTGTACGAGAACACAGCGTAGGGCAAATTATCATCCCAACTAGATCCATAATCTAACACACAGGCTCTCAACATGTCCTCCAGTATCTGGTTGACTCTCTCGGTTTGTCCATCGGTCTGCGGAGGAATAGCGATGCTGAATTCCAGCCTCGTTCCCAAAGTTTGTTGTAGCTGATGCCAAAACTTTGAGGTGAACTGTGTTCCTCTATCTGATACAATGGTCCTCGGAACTCTGTGCAGACATACTATCCTGGTCATATATATCTTGGCCAACTTCGCACTGGTGTATGTGGTTTTCACGGGGATAAAATGGGCTACCTTCGTCAATCGATCCACCACTACCCAGAGTGAGTCATATCATGCTTTGGTTATGGGCAATCCGGTGATAAAATCCATGCCAAGTTTTTCCCACTTCCATTAGGGTATCGGCATAGGCTGCAGCAATCCTGCTGGCTTCTGATGCTCTGCCTTTACTCTCTGGCATACATCACATACGGCTACATACTCGGTAATATCCTTCTTCATTCCCGTCCACCAGAAACGTTCCTTCAAATCCAAATACATCTTGGTGTTTCCGGGGTGTATCGAGTATGGCGAATCATGTGCTTCCTACAGTATCAACTTCCTGATCTCCGGGTCGTTGGGCACATAGATTCGATCCTCAAACCACAAGGTGTCGTGTTCATCCTCGCGAAATCCCTTGGCCTTTCCATCACTCATCCTTTTCCTTTTCTAGGCAATTTCCTTGTCATCCTTCTGGGCTTCGCGTATCTTTCCCAGCAATGTTGACAGAACCTCCAACGTAGGAACGAAACATCTAGGAACTATCTCCAAACGAAGCTCCCTGAGATGTTCTGCTAGCTCTTGTGGCAATCCCCCTTTTACTAGGGTATTTACATAACTCTTCCGGCTCAAAGCGTCTGCCACGATGTTGTCCTTTCCTGGGTTATAGTGCAGCTTCATATCATAATCTTTTATAAGCTCCAACCATCTCCTTTGTCTGAGGTTCAGCTCCTTCTGTGTGAAAATGTACTTCAAACTCTTGTGATCCATGTACACATCACAACGATTTCCAATAAGGAAATGTCTCTAGGTTTTTAGTGCGTGCACTATAGCTGCAAACTCCAGATCATGCATCGCGTAATTCAACACGTGCGGTCACAGTTGACGGGATGCGTAGGAAACAACTCTTCCATCCTGCATGAGTACTCCTCCAAGTCCTAAGCGTGAAGCGTCGCATTACACTTGGAAATCCTTGCGTATATCTAGCAATATCAGCACTGGGCTGTCGTCAACCGTTTCTTCAACTCCTGGAAACTTTCTTCACACTCTTCAGTCCAATCGAACTTGGTCTCCTTCTTCAACAATGTCGTCATTGGATTTAAAATCTTGGAGAAATTTTCAATGAATCTCCGGTAGTATCCCGCGAGTCCAAGAAAACTGCGGATCTCTCCAATTGAAGTGGGTGCCTACCACTCCGTGACTGCCCGCACCTTGACGGGGTCTACTGCTATATCTTCTCCCGATATAACATGCCCTAGGAATCCAACTTCCTTATGTTCTCTGAGCTTCTCCAATACCAAACGCAAATGCTCTGCATGTTCTTCTTCATCCTTAGAGTATACTAGAATATCATCTATGAATACCAAGACGAACTTATCCAAGAACTCCATGAATACCTTGTTAATCATACTCATGAAATAGGCAGGCGTGTTAGTTAATCCAAATGACATAACCGTATACTCATATAGCCCATATCGTGTGGTGAAGGCTGTCTTAGGTATATCCTTCTCTCGGATCTTCAATTGGTGGTATCCAGATCGTAGATCGATCTTGGAGAATACTTTCGCTCCCTGGAGTTGGTCGAACAGATCATTGATCATCGGCAGCGGGTACTTATTCTTAATAGTCACTTCATTCTGCGCACGATAATCAACGACCATTTTTAATGATCCATCCTTCTTATCGACCAAAAGCACTGGGGCTCCCCAAGGTGATGAACTTCGGCGAATAAATCCTTTCTCCAATAACTCCTTAATCTGCTTCTTGATCTCCTCCAGATCATTCGCTGGCATCCGATACGGTCTCTTAGATACTGGTCCGGTGCCAGGCAACAACTCTATCAAAAACTCAATATCTCTATCTGGTGGCATGCAGGGTAACTCCTCTGGGAACACATCCGGATAATCCTTTACTACTGGCACTTCCTCCCGAACAACTCTCGTGAGAGAATGTACTTGCGTCCTTATAGGCGAATGCCTAGATACATACTTAATCCTTTTTCCCTCCAGGGTGGTAAGCAAAATAGACTTGCTGGCACAATCTATATTACTTCCATACTTCGATAGCCAATCCATACCTAATATCACATCCAATCCTTGTGACTCCAGAACTATTAGGTCGGAGGGGAAAGTGTGGCGTCCTATGGTCAATGGCGTCTGAAAACATCCTTGGTGTGCCATATACTCTGCTCCTGGTGAACTTACTAACATGGGGGTCTTAAGAACTCGTGTGGACATCCTATGTCTATTTACGAACCCCCTTGAAATGTATGAATGCGATGCACCAGTATCGAAAAGAACTATTGCGGTAAATGTCTTAACCAAAAACTTACCGACAACATCATCTGGTTGTTCTTCAACCTCCTCCACAGTCACGTGGTTCACTTGTCCTTTGTTGAATGGGTTGGGCTTCTTCCCGGTGCTTCCATTGCCTTTCCCATTCTTAGCTTCAGGGCAGTCCGTGGCATAGTGTCCATTCTTCCCGCACTTGAAACAGGTGATATGGCTGAAATCCTTCTTGGCGGGTGTGGACGGGGTAGAGCGGCTCTGGTTATTACTTGCTCCGTTCCCATTTCCATTTCCATTCTTAGGGCCATTGTGGTTGTGGGGAATTCCATGGTTGTGGGTATATCCTCCCGAATTCGGAGTGAATCGGGGCTTCTGCTGGGTTCCAGAATTATTCCTTCCTTGTCCATACTTCCTCTTGTGGCTTTCAATCTGCCGCTGCTTCCCTTCAATCATAAGAGCTTTATCTACCAACTCCTGGTAGCTGTTGAAAGTTGCCACCGTCAACTGTACACTCATCATCATTCAGCCCTTCCATAAATCTCTCCTGCTTAGCGGCATCTGTGGCCACATCATCTGGGGCATAACGAGATAGGGTACTAAACCCATCCACGTACTGAGCTACAGTACGGTTTCCTTGGCGCAAGTTGTGAAACTCCCGCTTCTTCATGCTCATAGCTCCGGTTGAGACATGGGCAGTACGGAAAGCTTGCTGAAACTGCTCCCAAGTGACATTGGCTATGGGGAAAGTGGTTGTGTAATTCTCCCACCATGCTGCGGCTGGTCCAGACAACTGGTGTGCGGCAAATCGCACCTTCTCAGCGTCAGAGCAATTGGCGGTGGTCAAATCCCTTCCAATCTTGCGTAGCCAGTCATCAGCCACTATGGGTTCGATGCTGCTAGCAAACACTGGTGGTTGCAACCTTAAGAAACGTGCCAGGTTGTCCACGGTTGGTGGTGTAGGAGGGTTGTCGTTGTTGTTCTGGTTGTTCTGAGTGTTCTGGACAAGTAGTTGCATCAAGGTGTTCTGGTGCTAGATCAACTGGGTGAGCTCAGGGGGAAAATCAAATCCGGGCTCACGTCTTGTTGGCATCTGATGGTTAAAGAGGGAAGAGATTAGAATAGAATTGAGGTTTAAAGTAAAATCACTACCCATATGCACATGAGTCAAACACATTCATATCACACCAATCAATTTCAAACAAGGTCTTACAAATGTAACTAACGTTACAAAAGTGCTCTAAATGCTACTATGTGGGGTAAACTACTAGTTACCGGTGTTTGGAATCACCCACGACACCCGTTAAGCGAAACTCTAAGTGGGGAGGCTACAACCTCGACTAGCATGTGATCACGAAATTTATAACACACGCAAACTAGGGGAGCTATCCCTTCGGCTCCAACCGAAAACACCCTTGCCCCCGGACCAGGTGGCATGCCTACCGGATGCAGCCGGTATCTTCCACCATGGCCTCTCTGTACGATGTGTGCTAGAAAGGGGTTGACAACTTACGGAACCGTACCCTACCTATGGCAGGGACAAGTGGTAGTACGAAACAGGTATGGGGGTTACTAGAACAAGACTCAATCTATGGCCGACTCAGGAGGTTTTAGTATTCCCTGCATGATTAGCATAACAAATATATTTCAACCAATAGACAGAATCACCACCCATCATACCTCACCATGCCATACCGGACACAACCGTCTTGACGAGGAACTAGGGACAAGCTCGTGTCTACACAAGACATAGGCTTTCCCGGATTCCTTCCGGTAGGTATGAAAGGCATACGAGGGTGATTACTATCACAAACATATCAAATTCCAAGAGCGCGGAATCATCAATATGCACTCATGAGTACGATCATATCATCACATAAAATCACGGATTCTCCGTGTCAAGGTGGTGTTGTAACCGTATCAAACCACACACATCAGAAAAAGAAAATGGTTCGGGGAGTAATACGTTTTCGAGGCAGAGAAGACGTACTTCTGGGTTTACGTCTTCACTTAAACCAGCGCGGGCCGTCGCTGGGTCACTGACAGTGGGTCCCTTGGGCCCACTGGTCAGGTTTGACCAGTCGCCCACGCCTTCTTTCTCCTCTGGCCGAGCAGAGCCGGGGCTTCGGCGATCGCCGTCGACGAACAGCAGATCCCCACGGCATTTCGAGGGCAGGGATGGATCCGCCAGTCCAGGGCGGTCCTCTCGATGGTCGACAGGCTGGCGGGGATGAAGGGAGTCGCCGGCGGCAAGCTCCGTGGCGGACGGTGGCTTCGAGAGGATTGGGGACTCATGCTATGATGGCTCCCGATCGGGTCTGAGGGGTGGGGTGGCTCCGCAAGGTCGAGGGGAAGAGGATGGTGGCACTGGATGGACTAGGGAGGTTCTGCTTGCCACGAACGGGACCGGAGCATGGCGGTGGTCGAACTGGCCGGAGACGAGGAAGACGGCCTCCCTCCACCGATTGCTGGCTGTGGGAGCACTAGGGGGGTGGCACGAGGTCGCCTGAGGGTCTGGACGAGCTCGGGGGCTTCTTATATAGGCAATCGAGGTCGGTTCCGACGACGGCAGTGGATAGGAACGGCGAACCGCCATTCTGTAGCCAGGCGGCACGTTGCGATGGCTGGCGGGATCTGGCTGGGCGAGAGGATGAGCTCGGGCTGTTCCAGGGGCAGCTGGCGCGCTGGAGTGGCTCGGGCGGTGCCGTCCATGGCAGGGGCATGCTGTGGATGCTGGTGTGCCGCCAAGAGGGCTCTGACGGCGCCGCTGTAGGGCGCCAGGGTGGCTTGGAGGGTTCTGGCGAGTAGACAGGAACGAGGCGTGGCCCTGCGGGCGAGCAAAGGGCAGGGGCAAGACGCGGCGGCTCGGTGCGCGCGCGTGCAAAACGTGCGCTCGGGGTGCGCCCAGAGCAGGCACGCCAGGCGTTCGACAAAATGCCAATGCCTGCCAGGGGGCTCTAATCCACATGAGGTTTAGCAGGGTGGGGCTATAGACTAAGCTAGAGCCATGAGACATGCTGGTTAGGCAAAGCAAGTAGGTTCAAAATGCAAACTAGGGTTCATGCCAATTCTATTCATGCACTCAAGGTGTTTGACAAAATGATATGGTCATCTAGGCACCTCTTGGGGTGGCCAAAAACTCCAGATCATAGTCTCTTTAGATGATAAAGAGGGTGGCAAGGTTAGTTTGGCAAAACCAGAAACTTGTTAGGTCAAAATTTTGAGAAAACCAAATCTGGACAGAAAATAAAGGGCATTATTGCATGGACCAAAAATGCTCCAATGGGTCCAATCTTCTGGACTTAAGGGTTTGGTAGAGTGGTCTATAAGCAGGAAAAAGAATCATGGGTAAAAGGGCAACTTAAAATATGGTTCCAGTAGAAAATACCAAACTTGACCACAGAGCAAAAGAGGATGATTTTGCTCAAATTTTTCAAAGAACACCAGTGTTTTTTTTTGCATAAAGTTGAATTATACACTACTACTAAGATTCCCAAATTTTGGTGGGAAATTTGAAGAAGTATTTGATAGGGTTGTAGTGCAAATGGAACTCTGAAACCTATGAAAAATCATTTTTAAATAAATAAAGCTCAGGAAGAAAAATTGTAGAAATAATTCCACTGATAAAAGAAATGTTTCTTGAGAGGGTATACAAGTCCAACAACATTTTTGAAAAGTTTTCTATTTGGAGGGAAAACTCCACAATTCAGAAGAAAAGAGTGGTTCTAAATCAAAAGAAAATCCAGAGAATACAAATTTAAATTTACCATGGAAATTTTTTAATTAATAAATCATGGTTAAATTTTTGGGGAGTTACAACACTACCCCCCTTAAGAAAAATCTCGTCCTCGAGATTTGCTAAAGGGTGTTATGAAAAGAATTGCACCTACTATCACAAAGTAATATCACAAAAATAGCCATCCTACTCATGCAATAAAATATGGCTACAGTGAGTGGGCAATAAGTGGTGTAAAACTACGGTGTGGAATACTGGCGCTGCATGAAAAAATCTACGGCTGGGGAAAAACGAAATACTTCTACTTTTGGTTACAGTGAATTTAGAATAAAATTTCTAAATTCTAAAATACGCTGGTCGCGGTGCTTAGGCGAAGCCCTGCGCCGGTGAATACATCATATCCGTCTCCACGCCGTCGTGCTAACGAAACTCTCCCGTGAAGCTCAACTGGATCAAGAGCTCGTGGGACGTCATCAAGCTGAACGTGTGTTGAACGCGGAGGTGCCGTACGTTCGGTGCTTGATCAGTTGAATCGCGAAGAAGTTCGACTACATCAACCGCATCACTTGACGCTTCCGCTTCCGGTCTACGAGGGTACGTAGACACACTCTTCCCTCTCGTTGCTATGCATCTGGTAGATAGATCATGCGTGATCGTAGGAAAATTTTAAAATACTACGTTCCCCAACAGTGGCATCATGAGCCAGGTCTATGCGTAGATGATATGCACGAGTAGAACACAATGAGTTGTGGGCGATACTAGTCATACTGCTTACCAGCATGTCATACTTTGCTTCGGCGGTATTGTGAGATGAAGCGGCCCGGACCGACATTACGCGTACGCTTACGCGAGACTGGTTTCACCGTTACGAGCACTCGTTGCTTAAAGGTGACTGGCGGGTGTCTGTCTCTCTCACTTTAGCTGAATCAAGTGTGGCTACGCCCGGTCCTTGTGAAGGTTAAAACAAGACATACTTGACGAAACATCATTGTGGTTTTGTATGCGTAGGTAAGAACGGTTCTTGCTAAGCCCATAGCAGCCACGTAAAACTTGCAACAACAAAGTAGAGGACGTCTAACTTTTTTTTGCAGGGCATGTTGTGATGTGATATGGTCAAGACATGATGAGTTATACGGTTTTGTATGAGATGATCATGTTTTGTAAAGTTATCGGCAACTGGCAGGAGCCATATGGTTGTCGCTTTATTGTATGAAATGCAATCGCCATGTAATTGCTTTACTTTATCACTAAGCGGTAGCGATAGTCGTAGAAGCAATAGTTGGCGAGATGACAACGATACTACGATGGAGATCAAGGTGTCACGCCGGTGATGAAGGTGATCATGAAGGTGCTTTGAAGATGGAGATCAAAAGCACAAGATGATGATGGCCATATCATGTCACATATTTTGATTGCATGTGATGTTTATCTTATTATGCTTCTTATTTTGCTTAGAACGACGGTAGCATTATAAGATGATCCCTTACTAAATTTCAAGGTATAAGTGTTCTCCCTGAGTATGCACCGTTGCGAAAGTTCGTCGTGCCGAGACACCACGTGATGATCGGGTGTGATAAGCTCTACGTTCAAATACAACGGGTGTAAGCCAGTTTTGCACACGCAGAATACTCGGGTTAAACTTGACGAGCCTAGCATATGCAGATATGGCCTCGGAACACTGGAGACCGAAAGGTCGAGCGTGAATCATATAGTAGATATGATCAACATAATATGTTCACCATTGAAACTACTCCATCTCTCGTGATGATCGGACATGGTTTAGTTGATTTGGATCACGTGATCATTTAGATGACCGGAGGGATGTCTATCTAAGTGGGAGTTCTTTAATTAATATGATTAAATTGAACTTTAACTTATCATGAACTTAGTCCTGATAGTTTTTGCATATCTATGTTGTTGTAGATCAATGGCCCATGCTACCGTTCCTTTGAATTTTAATGCATTCCTAGAGAAAGCTAAGTTGAAAGATGATGGTAGCAATTACACGGACTGGGTCCGTAACCTAAGGATTATCCTCATTGCTGCACAGAAGAATTATGTCCTTGAAGCACCGCTAGGTGACAAGCCCCCTCCCGCTAATGTGGACGCTTTGAACGTCTGGCAATCGTGGTCTGATGACTACATGATAGTTCAGTGTGCCATGCTTTACGGCTTAGAACCGGGACTTCAACGACGTTTTGAACGTCATGGACCATATGAGATGTTCTAGGAGTTGAAGTTAATATTTCAAGCAAATGCCCGGATTGTGAAATATGAGATTTCCAATAAGTTCTACAGCTGCAAGATGGAGGAGAATAGTTCTATCAGTGAACACTTGCTCAGAATGTCTGGGTACTACAATCATATGACTCAACTTGGTTGCAAAGTTGACGAGGATAGTGTTATTGATAGAGTCCTTCAATCACTGCCACCAAGCTATAAAGGCTTTGTGATGAACTATAATATGCAAGGGATGCAAAAGACAATTCCCGAGCTCTTCGCCATGCTCAAGGCTGCGGAGGTAGAAATCAAGAAGGAGCATCAAGTGTTGATGATTAACAAGACCACTAGTTTCAAGAAAAAGGGCAAGGGAAAGAAGAGGAACTTCAAGAAGAATAGCAAGACAGTTGCTACTTCCACGAAGAAACCCAAGTCTGGAGCCAAGCCTGAAACTGAGTGCTTCTACTGCAAGGGGACTGGACACTGGAAGCGGAACTGCCCCAAGTATTTGGCGGATAAGAAGGATGGCAAGGTGAACAAAGGTATATGTGATATACATGTTATTGATGTGTACCTTACTAATGCTCGTAGTAGTACCTGGGTATTTGATACCGGTTCGGTTGCTAATATTTGTAACTCGAAACAGGGACTACGGATTAAACGAAGATTGGCTAAGGACGAGGTGACGATGCGCGTGGGAAACGGTTCCAAAGTCGATGTGATCGCCGTCGGCACACTACCTCTACATCTACCTTCGGGATTAGTTTTAGACCTAAATAATTGTTATTTGGTGCCAGCGTTGAGCATGAACATTATATCTGGATCTTGTTTGTTGCGAGATGGTTATTCATTTAAATCAGAGAATAATGGTTGTTCTATTTTTATGAATAATATCTTTTATGGTCATGCACCCTTAAAGAGTGGTCTATTCTTATTGGATCTCGATTGTAGTGATACACATATTCATAATATTGAAACCAAAAGATGCAAGGTTAATAATGATAGTGCAACTTATTTGTGGCACTGCCGTTTAGGTCATATTGGTGTAAAACGCATGAAGAAACTCCATAGTAATGGACTTTTGGAATCACTTGATTATGAATCACTTGGTGCTTGCGAACCATGCCTCATGGGCAAGATGACAAAAAACTCCGTTCTCCGGAACTATGGAGCGAGCAACAGATTTGTTGGAAATCATACATACTGATGTATGTGGGCCAATGAGTGTTGAAGCTCGTGGCGGGTATCGTTATTTTCTGACCTTCACTGATGATTTGAGCAGATATGGGTATATCTACTTAATGAAGCACAAGTCTGAAACATTTGAAAAGTTCAAAGAATTTCAGAGTGAAGTAGAGAATCATCGTAACAAGAAAATAAAGTTTCTACGATCTGATCGTGGAGGAGAATATTTGAGTTACGAGTTTGGTCTTCATTTGAAATAATGTGGAATAGTTTCACAACTCACGCCACCCGGAACATCACAACGTAATGGTTTGTCTGAACATCGTAACCGTACTTTATTGGATATGGTACGATCTATGATGTCTCTTACCGATTTACCACTATCGTTTTGGGGTTATGCTTTAGAGACACCTGCATTCACGTTAAATAGGGCACCATCTAAATCCGTTGATACGACACCTTATGAACTATGGTTTGGCAAGAAACCAAAGTTGTCGTTTCTTAAAGTTTGGGACTGCGATGCTTATGTGAAAAAGCTTCAACCTGATAAGCTCGAACCCAA
Organism: Secale cereale; assembly: GCA_902687465.1. Lineage (NCBI taxonomy): Eukaryota > Viridiplantae > Streptophyta > Magnoliopsida > Poales > Poaceae > Secale > Secale cereale. Next base: position 346,034,029 of record LR738709.1, on the reverse strand, counting down.
GTCGGAGAAATGTGTCTTCATAGGATACCCAAAAGAGACTATTGGGTACACCTTCTATCACAGATCCGAAGGCAAGATATTCGTTGCTAAGAATGGATCCTTTCTAGAGAAGGAGTTTCTCTCGAAAGAAGTGAGTGGGAGGAAAGTAGAACTTGATGAGGTAATTGTACCTTCTCCCGGATTGGAAAGTAGTACATCACAGAAAATTGTTCCAGTGATTCCTACACCAATCAGTGAGGAAGTTAATGATGATAATCATGAAACTTCGGATCAAGTTTCTGCTGAACGTCGTAGATCAACCAGAGTACGTTCCGCACCAGAGTGGTACGGCAACCCAGTTCTGGAAATCATGTTACTAGACCATGATGAACCTACGAACTATGAGGAAGCGATGATGAGCCCAGATTCCGCAAGATGGCTTGAGGCCATGAAATCTGAGATGGGATCCATGTATGAGAACAAAGTGTGGACTTTGGTTGACTTGCCCGATGATCGGCAGGCCATCGAAAATAAATGGATCTTCAAGAGGAAGACCGACGCAGACGGTAATGTTACTGTTTACAAAGCTCGACTTGTTGCGAAAGGGTTTCGACAAGTTCAAGGAGTTGACTACGATGAGACTTTCTCACCTGTAGCGATGCTTAAGTCTGTCCGAATCATGTTAACAATTGCCGCATTTTATGATTATGAAATCTGGCAAATGGATGTCAAAACTGCATTCCTGAATGGATATCTCAAAGAAGAGTTGTATATGATGCAACCAGAAGGTTTTGTCGATCCAAAAGGTGCTAACAAAGTATGCAAGCTCCAGCGATCCATCTATGGACTGGTGCAAGCATCTCGGAGTTGGAATATACGCTTTGATGAGGTGATCAAAGCATATGGTTTTATACAGACTTTTGGAGAAGCTTGTATTTACAAGAAAGTGAGTGGGAGCTCTGTAGCATTTCTAATATTATATGTGGATGACATATTGTTGATTGGAAATGATATAGAATTTCTGGATAGCATAAAAGGATACTTGAATAAGAGTTTTTCAATGAAAGACCTCGGTGAAGCTGCTTATATATTAGGCATCAAGATCTATAGAGATAGATCAAGACGCTTAATTGGACTTTCACAAAGCACATACCTTGATATGATTTTGAAGAAGTTCAAAATGGATCAGTCAAAGAAAGGGTTCTTGCCTGTATTACAAGGTATGAAGTTGAGTAAGACTCAATGCCCGACCACTGCAGAAGATAGAGAGAAAATGAAAGTCATTCCCTATGCCTCAGCCATAGGATCTATCATGTATGCAATGCTGTGTACCAGACCTGATGTGTGCCTTGCTATAAGTTTAGCAGGGAGGTACCAAAGTAATCCAGGAGTGGATCACCGGACAGCGGTCAAGAACATCCTGAAGTATCTGAAAAGGACAAATGATATGTTTCTCGTGTTTGGAGGTGACAAAGAGCTCATCGTAAATGGTTACGTCGATTCTAGCTTTGACACTGACCCGGATGACTCTTAGTCACAAACCGGATATGTATTTTTATTGAACGGTGGAGCTGTCAGTTGGTGCAGTTCCAAGTAGAGCGTCGTGGCGGGATCTACGTGTGAAGCGGAATACATAGCTGCTTCGGAAGCAGCAAATGAAGGAGTCTGGATGAAGGAGTTCATATCCGATCTAGGTGTAATACCTAGTGCATCGGGTCCAATGAAAATCTAGTCAAGGAGGAATCCAGGTTTCACAAGAGAACAAAGCACATCAAAAGACGCTTCAATTCCATCCGCGATCTAGTCAAGGAGGGAGACATAGAGATTTGCAAAATACATACGGATCTGAATGTTGCAGACCCGTTGACTAAGCCTCTTCCAAGGGCAAAACATGATCAGCACCAGGACTCCATGGGTGTGAGGATCATCACTTTGTAATCTAGATTATTGACTCTAGTTCAAGTGGGAGACTGAAGGAAATATGCCCTAGAGGCAATAATAAAGATGTTATTTGTATTTCCTTATATCATGATAAATGTCTTTTATTCATGCTAGAATTGTATTAACCGGAAACTTAGTACATGTGTGGATACATAGACAAAACAGTATGTCCCTAGTATGCCTCTACTAGACTAGCTCATTGATCAAAGATGGTTATGTTTCCTAGCCATAGACATGAGTTGTCATTTGATCAACGGGATCACATCATTAGGAGAATGATGTGATGGACAAGACCCATCCGTTAGCATAGCACTATGATCGTTTAGTTTTACTGCTATTGCTTTCTTCATGACTTATACATGTTCCTATGACTATGAGATTATGCAACTCCCGAATACCGTAGGAACACCTTGTGTGCTATCAAACGTCACAACGTAACTTGGTGATCATAAAGATGCTCTACAGGTGTCTCCGAAAGTATTCGTGGTGTTGGCATAGATCAAGATTAGAATTTGTCACTCCGAGTGTCGGAGAGGTATCTCTGGGCCCTCTCGGTAACACACATCACAATAAGCCTTGCAAGCAAAAGACTAATGAGTTAGTCACGAGATGATGTGTTACGGAACGAGTAAAGAGACTTGCCGGTAACGAGATTGAACTAGGTATGGAGATACCGACGATCGAATCTCGGACAAGTAACATACCGATGACAAAAGGAACAACGTATGTTGTTATGCGGTTCTGACCGATAAAAGATCTTCGTAGAATATGTAGGAGCCAATATGAACATCCAGGTTCCGCTATTGGTTATTGACCAGAGATGAGTCTCGGTCATGTCTACATAGTTCTCGAACCCGTAGGGTCCGCACGCTTAACGTTTGATGACGATCGGTATTATGAGTTTATGAGTTTTGATGTACCGAATGTAGTTCGGAGTCCCGGATGAGATCACGGACATGACGAGGAGTCTCGGAATGTCCGAGACATAAAGATTGATATATTGTACGACTATATTCGGACACCGGAAGTGTTCCGGAAAAGTTTCGGATTTAACGGGATTGCCGGAGGGGGTTACCGGAACCCCCTACGAAGGGGGATGGTCCATAGTGGGCCTTATGGAAAAGAGAGAGGCAGCCCATAGGGGCTGGCCGGCGCCCCACCTAGGGTTCCTAGTTGGACTAGGATTGGGGGGCGCCACCTCTCCCTCTTTTCCTTTCCCTCTCTTCCTTCTTTGGTGGTTCCTACTAGGAATAGGATTGCAATCCTATTCCTAGTAGGATTGCACCCCTAGCCGCACCATACAAGGGCCGGCCGGCCTCCCCCCTTGCTCCTTTATATACGGGGGCAGGGGGGCACCCAAAGACACACAAGTTGAATTGTTCCAGCCGTGTGCGGTGCCCCCCTCCACAGAAACACACCTCGATCATACCGTCGCGGTGCTTAGGCGAAGCCCTGCGCCGGTGAATACATCATATCCGTCACCACGCCGTCGTGCTGACGAAACTCTCCCGTGAAGCTCAACTGGATCAAGAGCTCGTGGGACGTCATCAAGCTGAACGTGTGCTGAACGCGGAGGTGCCGTACGTTCGGTGCTTGATCGGTTGAATCGCGAAGAAGTTCGACTACATCAACCGCGTCACTTGACGCTTCCGCTTCCGGTCTACGAGGGTAAGTAGACACACTCTTCCCTCTCGTTGCTATGCATCTGGTAGATAGATCTTGCGTGATCGTAGGAAAATTTTAAAATACTACGTTCCCCAACGGTGGCATCATGAGCCAGGTCTATGCGTAGATGATATGCACGAGTAGAACACAATGAGTTGTGGGCGATACTAGTCATACTGCTTACCAGCATGTCATACTTTGCTTCGGTGGTATTGTGAGATGAAGCGGCCTGGACCGACATTACGCGTACGCTTACGCGAGACTGGTTTCACCGTTACGAGCACTCGTTGCATAAAGGTGACTGGCGGGTGTCTGTCTCTCTCACTTTAGCTGAATCAAGTGTGGCTACGCCCGGTCCTTGTGAAGGTTAAAACAAGACATACTTGACGAAACATCGTTGTGGTTTTGTATGCGTAGGTAAGAACGGTTCTTGCTAAGCCCGTAGCATCCACGTAAAACTTGCAACAACAAAGTAGAGGACGTCTAACTTGTTTTTGCAGGGCATGTTGTGATGTGATATGGTCAAGACATGATGAGTTATACGGTTTTGTATGAGATGATCATGTTTTGTAAAGTTATCGGCAACTGGCAGGAGCCATATGGTTGTCGCTTTATTGTATGAAATGCAATCGCCATGTAATTGCTTTACTTTATCACTAAGCGGTAGCGATAGTCGTAGAAGCAATAGTTGGCGAGACGACAACGATACTACGATGGAGATCAAGGTGTCACGCCGGTGACGAAGGTGATCATGAAGGTGCTTTGAAGTGGAGATCAAAAGCACAAGATGATGATGGCCATATCATGTCACATATTTTGATTGCATGTGATGTTTATCTTATTATGCTTCTTATTTTGCTTAGAACGACGGTAGCATTATAAGATGATCCCATACTAAATTTCAAGGTATAAGTGTTCTCCCTGAGTATGCACCGTTGCGAAAGTTCGTCGTGCCGAGACACCACGTGATGATCGGGTGTGATAAGCTCTACGTTCAAATACAACGGGTGTAAGCCAGTTTTGCACACGCAGAATACTCGGGTTAAACTTGACGAGCCTAGCATATGCAGATATGGCCTCAGAACACTGGAGACCGAAAGGTCGAGCGTGAATCATATAGTAGATATGATCACCATAAGATCTTCACCATTGAAACTACTCCATCTCACGTGATGATCGGACATGGTTTAGTTGATTTGGATCACGTGATCATTTAGATGACCGGAGGGATGTCTATCTAAGTGGGAGTTCTTTAATTAATATGATTAAATTGAACTTTAACTTATCATGAACTTAGTCCTGATAGTTTTTGCATATCTATGTTGTTGTAGATCAATGGCCCGTGCTACCGTTCCTTTGAATTTTAATGCATTCCTAGAGAAAGCTAAGTTGAAAGATGATGGTAGCAATTACACGGACTGGGTCTGTAACCTAAGGATTATCCTCATTGCTGCACAGAAGAATTATGTCCTTGAAGCACCGCTAGGTGACAAGCCCCCTCCCGCTAATGTGGACGCTTTGAACGTCTGGCAATCGCGGTCTGATGACTACATGATAGTTCAGTGTGCCATGCTTTACGGCTTAGAACCGGGACTTCAACGACGTTTTGAACGTCATTGACCATATGAGATGTTCTAGGAGTTGAAGTTAATATTTCAAGCAAATGCCCGGATTGAGAAATATGAGATTTCCAATAAGTTCTACAGCTGCAAGATGGAGGCGAATAGTTCTATCAGTGAACACTTGCTCAGAATGTCTGGGTACTACAATCATATGACTCAACTTGGTTGCAAAGTTGACGAGGATAGTGTTATTGATAGAGTCCTTCAATCACTGCCACCAAGCTATAAAGGCTTTGTGATGAACTATAATATGCAAGGGATGCAAAAGACAATTCCCGAGCTCTTCGCCATGCTCAAGGCTGCGGAGGTAGAAATCAAGAAGGAGCATCAAGTGTTGATGGTTAAAAAGACCACTAGTTTCAAGAAAAAGGGCAAGGGAAAGAAGAGGAACTTTAAGAAGAATAGCAAGACAGTTGCTACTTCCACGAAGAAACCCAAGTCTGGAGCCAAGCCTGAAACTGAGTGCTTCTACTGCAAGGGGACTGGACACTGGAAGCGGAACTGCCCCAAGTATTTGGCGGATAAGAAGGATGGCAAGGTGAACAAAGGTATATGTGATATACATGTTATTGATGTGTACCTTACTAATGCTCGTAGTAGTACCTGGGTATTTGATACCGGTTCGGTTGCTAATATTTGTAACTCGAAACAGGGACTACGGATTAAACGAAGATTGGCTAAGGACGAGGTGACGATGCGCGTGGGAAACGGTTCCAAAGTCGATGTGATCGCCGTCGGCACGCTACCTCTACATCTACCTTCGGGATTAGTTTTAGACCTAAATAATTGTTATTTGGTGCCAGCATTGAGCATGAACATTATATCTGGATCTTGTTTGTTGCGAGACGGTTATTCATTTAAATCAGAGAATAATGGTTGTTCTATTTTTATGAATAATATCTTTTATGGTCATGCACCCTTAAAGAGTGGTCTATTCTTATTGGATCTCGATTGTAGTGATACACATATTCATAATATTGAAACCAAAAGATGCAAGGTTAACAATGATAGTGCAACTTATTTGTGGCACTGCCGTTTAGGTCATATTGGTGTAAAACGCATGAAGAAACTCCATAGTAATGGACTTTTGGAATCACTTGATTATGAATCACTTGGTGCTTGCGAACCATGCCTCATGGGCAAGATGACAAAAAACTCCGTTCTCCGGAACTATGGAGCGAGCAACAGATTTGTTGGAAATCATACATACTGATGTATGTGGGCCAATGAGTGTTGAAGCTCGTGGCGGGTATCGTTATTTTCTGACCTTCACTGATGATTTGAGCAGATATGGGTATATCTACTTAATGAAGCACAAGTCTGAAACATTTGAAAAGTTCAAAGAATTTCAGAGTGAAGTAGAGAATCATCGTAACAAGAAAATAAAGTTTCTACGATCTGATCGTGGAGGAGAATATTTGAGTTACGAGTTTGGTCTTCATTTGAAATAATGTGGAATAGTTTCACAACTCACGCCACCCGGAACA
>LR738709.1:345988703-346027049 GCA_902687465.1 Secale cereale | reverse complement strand
CGATTTACCACTATCGTTTTGGGGTTATGCTTTAGAGACACCTGCATTCACGTTAAATAGGGCACCATCTAAATCCGTTGATACGACACCTTATGAACTATGGTTTGGCAAGAAACCAAAGTTGTCGTTTCTTAAAGTTTGGGACTGCGATGCTTATGTGAAAAAGCTTCAACCTGATAAGCTCGAACCCAAGTCGGAGAAATGTGTCTTCATAGGATACCCAAAAGAGACTATTGGGTACACCTTCTATCACAGATCCGAAGGCAAGATATTCGTTGCTAAGAATGGATCCTTTCTAGAGAAGGAGTTTCTCTCGAAAGAAGTGAGTGGGAGGAAAGTAGAACTTGATGAGGTAATTGTACCTTCTCCCGGATTGGAAAGTAGTACATCACAGAAAATTGTTCCAGTGATTCCTACACCAATCAGTGAGGAAGTTAATGATGATAATCATGAAACTTCGGATCAAGTTTCTGCTGAACGTCGTAGATCAACCAGAGTACGTTCCGCACCAGAGTGGTACGGCAACCCAGTTCTGGAAATCATGTTACTAGACCATGATGAACCTACGAACTATGAGGAAGCGATGATGAGCCCAGATTCCGCAAGATGGCTTGAGGCCATGAAATCTGAGATGGGATCCATGTATGAGAACAAAGTGTGGACTTTGGTTGACTTGCCCGATGATCGGCAGGCCATCGAAAATAAATGGATCTTCAAGAGGAAGACCGACGCAGACGGTAATGTTACTGTTTAGAAAGCTCGACTTGTTGCGAAAGGGTTTCGACAAGTTCAAGGAGTTGACTACGATGAGACTTTCTCACCAGTAGCGATGCTTAAGTCTGTCCGAATCATGTTAGCAATTGCCGCATTTTATGATTATGAAATCTGGCAAATGGATGTCAAAACTGCATTCCTGAATGGATATCTCAAAGAAGAGTTGTATATGATGCAACCAGAAGGTTTTGTCGATCCAAAAGGTGCTAACAAAGTATGCAAGCTCCAGCGATCCATCTATGGACTGGTGCAAGCATCTCGGAGTTGGAATATACGCTTTGATGAGGTGATCAAAGCATATGGTTTTATACAGACTTTTGGAGAATCCTGTATTTACAAGAAAGTGAGTGGGAGCTCTGTAGCATTTCTAATATTATATGTGGATGACATATTGTTGATTGGAAATGATATAGAATTTCTGGATAGCATAAAAGGATACTTGAATAAGAGTTTTTCAATGAAAGACCTCGGTGAAGCTGCTTATATAATAGGCATCAAGATCTATAGAGATAGATCAAGACGCTTAATTGGACTTTCACAAAGCACATACCTTGATAAGATTTTGAAGAAGTTCAAAATGGATCAGTCAAAGAAAGGGTTCTTGCCTGTATTACAAGGTATGAAGTTGAGTAAGACTCAATGCCCGACCACTGCAGAAGATAGAGAGAAAATGAAAGTCATTCCCTATGCCTCAGCCATAGGATCTTTCATGTATGCAATGCTGTGTACCAGACCTGATGTGTGCCTTGCTATAAGTTTAGCAGGGAGGTACCAAAGTAATCCAGGAGTGGATCACCGGACAGCGGTCAAGAACATCCTGAAGTATCTGAAAAGGACAAATGATATGTTTCTCGTGTATGGAGGTGACAAAGAGCTCGTCGTAAACGGTTACGTCGATTCTAGCTTTGACACTGACCCGGATGACTCTTAGTCACAAACCGGATATGTATTTTTATTGAACGGTGGAGCTGTCAGTTGGTGCAGTTCCAAGTAGAGCGTCGTGGCGGGATCTACGTGTGAAGCGGAATACATAGCTGCTTCGGAAGCAGCAAATGAAGGAGTCTGGATGAAGGGGTTCATATCCGATCTAGGTGTAATACCTAGTGCATCGGGTCCAATGAAAATCTAGTCAAGGAGGAATCCAGGTTTCACAAGAGAACAAAGCACATCAAAAGACGCTTCAATTCCATCCGCGATCTACTCAAGGAGGGAGACATAGAGATTTGCAAAATACATACGGATCTGAATGTTGCAGACCCGTTGACTAAGCCTCTTCCAAGGGCAAAACATGATCAGCACCAGGACTCCATGGGTGTGAGGATCATCACTTTGTAATCTAGATTATTGACTCTAGTTCAAGTGGGAGACTGAAGGAAATATGCCCTAGAGGCAATAATAAAGATGTTATTTGTATTTCCTTATATCATGATAAATGTCTTTTATTCATGCTAGAATTGTATTAACCGGAAACTTAGTACATGTGTGGATACATAGACAAAACAGTATGTCCCTAGTATGCCTCTACTAGACTAGCTCATTGATCAAAGATGGTTATGTTTCCTAGCCATAGACATGAGTTGTCATTTGATCAACGGGATCACATCATTAGGAGAATGATGTGATGGACAAGACCCATCCGTTAGCATAGCACTATGATCGTTTAGTTTAACTGCTATTGCTTTCTTCATGACTTATACATGTTCCTATGACTATGAGATTATCCAACTCCCGAATACCGTAGGAACACCTTGTGTGCTATCAAACGTCACAACGTAACTGGGTGATCATAAAGATGCTCTACAGGTGTCTCCGAAAGTATTCGTGGTGTTGGCATAGATCAAGATTAGGATTTGTCACTCCGAGTGTCGGAGAGGTATCTCTGGGCCCTCTCGGTAACACACATCACAATAAGCCTTGCAAGCAAAAGACTAATGAGTTAGTCACGAGATGATGTGTTACGGAACGAGTAAAGAGACTTGCCAGTAACGAGATTGAACTAGGTATGGAGATACCGACGATCGAATCTCGGACAAGTAACATACCGATGACAAAAGGAACAACGTATGTTGTTATGCGGTTCTGACCGATAAAAGATCTTCGTAGAATATGTAGGAGCCAATATGAACATCCAGGTTCCGCTATTGGTTATTGACCAGAGATGAGTCTCGGTCATGTCTACATAGTTCTTGAACCCGTAGGGTCCGCACGCTTAACGTTTGATGACGATCGGTATTATGAGTTTATGAGTTTTGATGTACCGAAGGTAGTTCGGAGTCCCGGATGAGATCACGGACATGACGAGGAGTCTCGGAATGTCCGAGACATAAAGATTGATATATTGGACGACTATATTCGGACACCGGAAATGTTCCAGAAAAGTTTCGGATTTAACGGGATTGCCGAAGGGGGTTACCGGAACCCCGTATGAAGGGGGATGGTCCATAGTGGGCCTTATGGAAAAGAGAGAGGCAGCCCATAGGGGCTGGCCGGCGCCCCACCTAGGGTTCCTAGTTGGACTAGGATTGGGGGGCGCCACCTCTCCCTCTTTTCCTTTCCCTCTCTTCCTTCTTTGGTGGTTCCTACTAGGAATAGGATTGCAATCCTATTCCTAGTAGGATTGCACCCCTAGCCGCACCATACAAGGGCCGGCCGGCCTCCCCCCTTGCTCCTTTATATACGGGGGCAGGGGGCACCCAAAGACAGACAAGTTGAATTGTTCCAGCCGTGTGCGGTGCCCCCCTCCACAGAAACACACCTCGGTCATACCGTCGCGGTGCTTAGGCGAAGCCCTGCGCCGGTGAATACATCATATCCGTCACCACGCCGTCGTGCTGACGAAACTCTCCCGTGAAGCTCAACTGGATCAAGAGCTCATGGGACGTCATCAAGCTGAACGTGTGCTGAACGCGGAGGTGCCGTACGTTCGGTGCTTGATCGGTTGAATCGCGAAGAAGTTCGACTACATCAACCGCGTCACTTGACGCTTCCGCTTCCGGTCTACGAGGGTACATAGACACACTCTTCCCTCTCGTTGCTATGCATCTGGTAGATAGATCTTGCGTGATCGTAGGAAAATTTTAAAATACTACGTTCCCCAACAGGTGAGCCCTGCACGGTCCTGCCGCCTCTGGATTTGGCGGTTGGAGCAAGAAGATCAGAGATTGAAGAAGCACGACGGCCGTTGGATTGACATCAAACGGTCATGTCTGCTAGAATCATTTGTTGACGTATATAATAAGTAAAAAAAATCTTGCATATGCATCAACTTAATAGGCCCGCAAGTCAGACCATTCCCTATTTTTTTTAATAATTTACAGCTCATTCCAACTTCTTATGCAATTTATTGCAGTCCATTTTTTTGTTGGCCAGGGTCAGGGTTAAAAATTTAAACAAAATTTCACATATTTCGGTGGGGTCCAAAATATTTTTAATACCGAAATGTCGAGCCATATTTAAAGTACTGTGAAGATATATTTAAATTAGGTTAAAGCCAGTGAAGTTGGAATCTGAAAATGTGTAAATATTCAGAAATTTGAAAGTAATTGCCAATTTGTCGTGTATTTCTTGTATGTACAACCCATTTAATATTACTTTCAAGATTTGCAGCCATGTTGAAAGAGTTGCATCCTAGCAGGGCGTAGAAAAATAAGTAGGCCTCGCTTGGGTATTCTTAAGAAAAAATAAACTGGGCTCATTTTCACAAAGAAAAAATAGCTAGGCTAGTCATGTGGTGAACGTAAAATAGAAGCCTTGGCTAGACGGGCCATAGCCCAGTTGAAACCTTGCCACGTCTGAACAATAATAGAAAAAATACTGCTCGAGCAGCTACGTTCCAGGTGTCAGCCGATCTTGTGTTGTTCTCTTGTATATTGACTATATGCTGACAATGTCGTGGGTCCCAGATGTTAGCAAACCACTAGGAGGAAGCATTTTATTTTTCTATACGCTGATAATAGAGTATATATAACAAAAAATGAGGAACTTGCTTGCGTACGACCATGGACATGGTGGGTCCCTAGTGTCATCCTCTCTCCATGGTGGGCCCCAAGTGTCATCCTCTCTCCATGGTGGGACCCTAGTGTCATCCTCACCATGTTGACAATGTGAGAGGGCGGCGCCGCGGCGAGTGCACCAAAGCGTGCGGAGGACGACGACGAGGCCTCAGACGTCGGTGCTAACAATTTAGGAGACGGTGGGGCGGTGATGCGTGCGCTGAGGCGCAGCCAGCTGTGGGAGGCGGAAGTAGGAAGCCCTGTCGGCACTGATTTGGTTTGGACGGCTGGAAGAAGATAGGACTGAAGAAACACGATAGACTATAAAAGTATGAGTACTTATATAGTTAGCACTACTTTGCTTACAGTTAACCAAGGGTGAGGCCACCAAGCCCCAGGATAAGCCTAGGCACCACCCCAGGCAACCACAGCCTTCTGAAAGCGGCTTCATCTGGCAATGTAGTCAATAAACAGGATATTCGCTTCAGAGCCATGGAAAAGCATGAGCATAACCTTCTGTCCTATTCTCCAAGATGGACAAGCCTTCATTATTTTAGACCACCCATGAATAAGTATTTTTTCACCTCCAAGGGAAATGGAGTAGGCCGACATAAACATCATGTTGTGACCAAGCACAATTCTGACCCGAGCATGGCCAGGTATCTGTATAGGAAGAATAGAACTTGGCAATTTCTGTTTCAAGAAGATCGCAGTTGTAAAACTGTGTATAAGCAAGAGTTTATGAACACATATATAACAGAAAACAACTCGTACCATAAGTTTCTCGACACAGTTGGACTTGTTCAACGTGTGCAGCAGTGGCACACATATCCCATGTGGCCTTCTGGAAGATCATGGATGTCGCCTAGAGGGGGGGGGGGTAAATAGGCTCTTTAAAATAAATACGGTTTAGGTTTGAACAAATGCGGAATAAACCTAGCGGTTAATTTGTCAAGAACAAAACCTACAACAACTAGGCTCACATATGTGCACGAACAACTTATGCTAAGCAAGATAAACAACTAGGTGATAGCAAGATATATGATAAGAAACAATATGGCTATCACAAAGTATAGTGCATAAGTAAAGGACTCGGGTAAGAGATAACGGAGGCACGCGGAGACGATGATGTATCACGAAGTTCACACCCTTGCGGATGCTAATCTCCGTTTGGAGTAGTGTGGAGGCACAATGCTCCCCAAGAAGCCACTAGGGCCATCGTAATCTCCTCACGCCCTCGCACAATGCAAGATGTCATGATTCCACTAAGGGACCCTTGAGGGCGGTCACTGTACACGTACAAATGGTGACACTTGGGGGCGGTCACCGAACCCGTACACTTTGGCAACCCTAGGGGGCGGTCACCGGAACCCGTAAAATTGCTCAAGGCAATCTCCACAACCTAATTGGAGACCCCGACGCTTGCCCGGAGCTTTACACCACAATGATTGAGGTTCGAACACCACAAAGGTTGGAGCTATCTCCCCAACGACACCACGAAGCTTCACCACAATGGAATATGGCTCCGAGGTGATCTCAAACATCTAGGGCACCCAAGCACCCAAGAGGAACAAGCTCAAGGGTACCAAGCACCCAAGAGTAATAAGCTTCTCAACTTGTAACCTCCACGTATCACCGTATAGAACTCAAACCGATGCACCAAATTCAATGGCATGGGCACACGGAGTTCCCTGATACGTCTCCAACGTATCTATAATTTTTTATTGTTCCATGCTATTATATTATCTGTTTTGGATGTTTAATGGGCTTTAATATACACATTTATTTGATTTTTGGGACTAGCTTATGAACCTAGAGCCCAGTGCCAGTTACTGTTTTTCCTTGTTTTTGAGTATCACATAAAAGGAATACCAAATGAAGTCCAATTGACCTGAAACTCCACGGAGATTGTTTTTGGACCAGAAGAAGCCCATAGAGTACCGGAGATGGGCCAGAAGAGTCCCGAGACCACCACGACGATGGGGGGCACGCCCTACCCCCTGGGCGCGCCCCCTATCTCGTGGCCCCCTTAGGGACCCCCTGACTTGTTCCCGACTCCAACACCTCTTATATATACCCAAACTTCCAGAACATAACCTAGATCAGGAGTTCCATTGCCGCAAGCCTCTGTAGCCACCGAAAGCCAATATAGACCCGTTCCGGCACCCTGTCGGATGGGGAATCCCTCTCCAGTGGCCATATTCATCATCCCGACACTCTCCATGATGAGGATGGAGTAGTTCACCCTCGGGGCTGAGGGTATGTACCAGTAGCTATGTGTTTGATCTCAGTCTCTCTCGTGTTCTTGATATGGCACGATCTTGATGTACCTCTAGCTTTTCTATTATAGTTGGATCATATGATGTTTCTCCCCCTCTACCTTCTTATAATGGATTGAGTTGTCCCTTTGAAGTTATCTTATCAGATTGAGTCTTTAAGGATTTGAGAACACTTGATGTATGTCTTAAATGTGCTTATCTGTGGTGAAAATGGGATATTCACATGATCTACTTGATGTATGTTTGATGATCAAGTTGCGGGTTCAGTGACCTTGTGAACTTATGCATAGGGTTTGGCACACGTTTTCGTCTTGACTCTCCGGGAGAAACTTTGGGGCACTCTTTGAAGTTCTTTGTGTTGGTTGAATGGATGAATCTAATATTGTGTGATGCATATCGTATGGTCATACCCATGGATACTTCAGGTCACACTATAGTATCTAAGTGACATTAGGGTTTTGGTTGATGTGTCTCTTAAGGTGTTATTCTAGTACGAACTCTAGGATAGATCGAACGGAAAGAATAGCTTCGTGTTATTTTACTACGGACTCTTGAATAGATCGATCAGAAAGAATAACTTTGAGGTGGTTTCATACACTAAAATAATCTCTTCATTTGTTCTCTGCTATTAGTGACTTTGGAGTGACTCTTTGGTGCATGTTGAGGGATAGTTATATTATCCAATTATGTTATTATTGTTGAGAGAACTTGCACTAGTGAAAGTATGAACCCTAGGCCTTGTTTCAAAGCAATGGAAAACCGTTTGTGCTCACTTTTATCATTAGTTACCTTGCTGTTTTTATATTTTCATATTACAAAAACCTATATCTACCATCCATATTGCACTTGTATCACTATCTCTTCGCTGAACTAGTGCACCTATACAATTTACCATTGCATTGGGTTTGTTGGGGACACAAGAGACTCTTTGTTATTTGGTTGCAGGGTTGTTTGAGAGAGACCATCTTCATCCTACGCCTCCCACAGATTGATAAACCTTAGGTCATCCACTTGAGTAAAATTTGCTACTGTCCTACAAACCTCGGCACTTGGAGGCCCAACAACGTCTACAAGAAGAAGGTTGCGTAGTAGACATCAAACAATTTCTAGCGCCGTTGCCGGGGAGGTGAGTGCTTGAAGGTATAACTTTAGATCTTGCAATCGAATCTTTTAGTTTCTTGTTTTATCACTTGTTTAGCTTATAAAAGAAAACTACAAAAAATGGAATTAAGGTTGCCTCATGTGCTTTATCTTTTTAATATCTTTCGTGAAAATGATGGGAAGGAAAATTGTACTCAAGTACTAGAAGAAGAATTACATAGAATGCTTGGCATCAAATATGTGAATGATGACAATGATTGCAATGTTATTAGTATGAATTCTTTGAATACCCATGATGCTAATGATATGAAAAGCCACAAGCTTGGGGATGCTATGTTTGATGAAGATGATATGTCTAGTCCCCCAAGTTTTGATGAGAAAATTTATTATGATGAAAGCATGCCTCCTATTTATGATGATTATTGTGATGACACATATGCTATAAAGAATAAATATAACCATGAAACTTGTCATCATGATTTTAATTTTAATTGGATTATGCTTCACATGATAGTTATTTTGTTGAGTTTGCTCCCACTACTATTGATGATAATAATTTTGCTTATGTGGAGAGTAGTAAAATTTCTATGCAAGTAGATCATGAAAAGAATGCTTTATGTGCTGGTTATATGGTTGAATTCATTCATGATGCTACTGAAAATTATTATGAGAGAGGATCATATGCTTCTACATATTGCAATAATATCAAGTTTCCTCTCTATGTGCTTAAAATCTTGAAGTTATGCTTGTTTTCCCTTCCTATGCTAGTTGATTCTCGTTCCCATAAGTTGTTTTCTCACAAAATCCCTATGCATAGGAAGTGTGTTAGGCTTAAATGTGCTAGTTATATTCTTCATGATGCTCCCCTTATGTTTCAGTTCTTATCTTTTATGCGAGCATCATTGAAATCATCATGCCTAGCTAAAAGGCATTAAAGAAAAGAGCTTGTTGGGAGACAACACAATATTTACCACTACTGTTTTTGTGTGTTCACATGATTAAGATACTGTAGTAGTCATGTTTTATAGCTTTTGTTTCAATAAAGTGCCAAGTAAGACCTTTGGGGTGATTTGGAAGATAGTAGATTTGGTTTTGCTGAAAACAGAAACTTTTGCGCCCAGTGTTTGAATTATTTATGACTATTGGAACGTGATAAATTCTTGAATTTTTTACAGAAATCTGAACTACAAATTGCCCACGCTTTCCTATTTTTTCAGAAGTTTTAGAGATTCATCGGTTTTACATCAATTCGCATCTTTACAAAGTACCCTGGTTAAGACATATTATGTTTTCTTGTGTTGTTTTCTTATTTTGATGCATCTATGGGTAGTATCATGGGGTATGAACCATGGAAATGTTGGAATACAGTAGATATTACATCAATATGAAACTAGAATGAGTTTACAACAGTACCTACAAGTAAGGATTGGATTTGTTTTACTAACGCATCTCAGGAAGTTCCGTTAAGTTTTGTGTTGTGAAGTTTTCAAGTTTTGGGTAAACATTCGATGGACTATCGAATAAGGAGTGGCAAGAGCCTAAGCTTGGGGATGCCCAAGGCACCCCAAGGTAAAATTCAAGGACAACCAAAAGCCTAAGCTTGGTTGTTGTTATTCACTTGAGGCTATATTTTTATTCACCTCATGATATGAGTTTTGCTTGGAGCATCATTTTATTTTGTTTATATTTTCTTACTGTTATTCAGAGGCATGTTTCTATCTTTTGTTTCAATAAAATTTCAAGTCTAGCCTTTACCATGCTTATTTTGCTTGTCTTTGTGTTGCTGTTTGAAAACAGAAAATTTTCTATCATTGTCTGAATTCTTCTAGATAGTCGGAACATGATAAAATCTTGAAAATTTTACATAATGAGCATGAATAAGTTCTTTGTAATGTGGTATTTTTTCAGAATTTTTTGAGTTAGGGAAGTATGAGAACAATTCCACTCTTTACAGACTGTCCTGTTTAGACATATTGCTTTTATGTTTGCATTGTTTGCATATGTTTGTATGTTTAATGATTCTATTTGAGGATAGGAGTATTAAATATCTAGAGGCACTTAGTATGCAATGTCAAATTATAATTTTAGTGATTTCCTACAGGAGAGAATGTTAAGGTTTTGATTTGGTTTATACTAACCTATCTCACGAGTTCTTCTTGAGTTTTGTGTGCATGAAGTTTTTAAGATTCCGGAAACTATGATGAGAGGAAGTAAGGAGACACAAAAGCTCAAGCTTGGGGACTCCCAAGGCATCCCAAAATAATATCTCAAGAAGTCTCAAGCATCTAAGTTTGGGGATGCCCCGGTTGGCATTCCACCTTTCTTCGTTGACAATTATCGGTTAGTAACGGTTGAGCCTAAGTTTTTACTTCTTCACATGATGTGTGCTATCCTTGTAATGTCATTTTATTTTGTTTTAATTGCTGTTTGAATAATATCCCAAGATCTTAAATTCATAAATGTTAGAGAGTCTTCACATAGTTACATAATTATTCAACTACTCATTGATCTTCACTTATATCTTTCGGGGTAGTTAGTCATTTGCTCTAGTGCTTCACTTATATTTTTTTTAGAGCACGGCAGTGGTTTTATTTTGAAGAAATATATGAACTCTCATGCTTCAATTATATTATTTTGAGAGTCTTTTAGAACATCATGGTAATTTTCTTTGGTTACGAATTTAGTCCTAAATATGATGGGCATCCAAGATGGATGTAATAAATACTTCAATGTAAAGTGCATTGAATACTATGAGAAGTTTGATACTTGATGATTGTTTTGAGATATGAAGAAGGTGATATTAGAGTCATACTAGTGGAGTAATTGTGAATTTGAGGAATACTTGTATTTAAGTTTGTGATTCCCGTAGCATGCACGTATGGTGAACCGTTATGTGATGAAGTTGGAGCATGATTTATTTATTGATTGTCTTCCTTTGTGTGGAGGTCGGGATCACGCGATGGTTAACTCGTACCAACCCTTCCCCTAGGAGCATGCGTGTAATGCTTTGTTTTGATAACATGTAGATTTTTGCAGTAAGTATATGAGTTCTTTATGACTAATGTTGAGTCCATGGATTATACGCACTCTCACCCTTCCACCATTGCTATCCTCTCTAGTGTCGCGCAACTTTCGCCGGTACCATAAACCCACCATATATGTTCCTCAAAACAGCCACCATACCTACCTATTATGGCATTTCCATAGCCATTCCGAGATATATTGCCAAGCAACTTTCCACCGTTCCGTTTATTATGACACGCTTCATCATTGCCATATTGCCTTGCATGATCATGTAGTTGACATCATATTTGTGGCAAGGCCACTATGCATAATTTTTTATACATGTCACTCTTGATTCATTGCACATTCCGGTGCACCACCGGAGGCATTCACATAGGGTCATATTGTGTTCTAGCATCGATTTGTAATTCTTGAGTTGTAAGTAAATAAAAGTGTGATGATCTTCATTATTAGAGCATTGTCCCAGTGAGGAAAGGATGATGGAGACTATGATTCCCCCACAAGTTGGTATGAGACTCCGGACGAAAAAAAAAGATAAGAAAAAAGAAAAAGAGCCCATAAAAAAGGCCCAAAATAAAAAAAATGAGAGAAAAAGAGAGAAGGGGCAATGCTACTATCCTTTTTCCACACTTGTTTTGTCACTTTCATATACTAGTGGGAATTTTCATTATGGAACTTGGCTTGTATATTCCAACAATGGGCTTCCTCGAATGCCCTAGGTCTTCGTGAGCAAGCAAGTTGAATGCACATCCACTTAGTTTCTTTTGTTGAGCTTTCATAGATTTATAGCTCTAGTGCATCCGTTGCATGGCAATCCGTACTCACTCACATTGATATCTATTGATGGGCATCTCCATATCTATTGATGTGAGACCATCTTCCTTCTTTTTCTCTTCTCCACAACCACTACTCTATTCCACCTATAGTGTTATATCCATGGCTCACGCTCATGTATTGTGTGAAAGTTGAAAAAGTTTGAGAATACTAAAGTATGAAACAATTGCTTGGCTGAAACCGGGGTTGTGCATGATTTGAATATTTTGTGTGACAAAGATGGAGCATAGCCAAACTATATGATTTTGTAGGGATGAACTTTCTTTGGCCATGTTATTTTGAGAAGACATAATTGCTTTGTTAGTATGCTTGAAGTATTATTATTTTTATGTCAATATTAAAATTTTGTCTTGAATCTTATGGATCTGAATATTCATGCCACAATAAAGAAAATTGCATTGATAATTATGTTAGGTAGCACTCCACAATAAAAATTCTGTTTTTATCATTTACCTACTCGAGGACGAGCAGGAATTAAGCTTGGGGATGCTTGATACGTCTCCAATGTATCTATAATTTTTGATTGTTCCATGCTATTATATTATCTGTTTTGGATGTTTAATGGTCTTCAATATACACTTTTATATGATTTTTGGGACTAAGTTATTAACCCAGAGCCAGTGCTAGTTTCTGTTTTTTCCATGTTTTTGAGTATCGCAGAAAAGGAATACCAAACGGAGTCCAATTGACCTGAAACTCCACGGACATTGTTTTTGGACCAGAAGAAGCCCACAGAGTACCGGAGATGGACCAGAAGAGTCCCAAGGACACCATGAGGGTGGGGGCGCACCCTACCCCCTTGAGTGCGCCCCCCTATCTCATGGCCACCTCGGGGACCCCCCTAACTTGTTCCCAACTCCAACACCTCTTATATATACCCAAACTTCCAGAACATACCCTAGATCGGGAGTTCCACCGCCGCAAGCCTCTGTAGCCACCGAAAACCAATCTAGACCCGTTCTGCCACCCTGCCGAAGGGGGAATCCCTCTCTGGTGGCCATCTTCATCATCCCGGCACTCTCCATGATGAGGAGGGAGTAGTTCACCCTTGGGTCTAAGGGTATGTATAAGTAGCTATGTGTTTGATCTCTCTCTCTCTCTTGTGTTCTTGATATGGCACGATCTTGATGTACCGCGAGCTTTGCTATTATAGTTGGATCATATGATGTTTCTCCCCCTCTACCTTCTTGTAATGGATTGAGTTTACCCTTCGAAGTTATCTTATCCGATAGAGTCTTTAAGGATTTGAGAACATGTGATCTACTTGATGTATGTTTTGGTGATCAACTTGCGGATTGAGTGACCTTGTGAACTTATGCATAGGGGTTGGCACACATTTTTGTCTTGACTCTCCGGTAGAAACTTTGGGGCACTCTTTGAAGTTCTTTGTGTTGGTTGAATAGATAAATATGAGATTGTGTGATGCATATCGTATAATCATACCCACGGATACTTGAGGTGACATTGGAGTATCTAGGTGAGATTAGGGTTTTGGTTGATGTGTGTCTTAGGGTGTTCACTACTAGGAAAAGGGCTATAGATGGGATGGATACTAATGGCGCACCTCACATGTGGTGCGCCACTAATATATAGCAGTGGCGCACCATGTGCAGGTGCGCCATTAGTGTGGAATACACTAATGGCGCACCAGGCTCACGGTGCGCCACTAGTAACAATTTTTTTTCTTTTCCAAACATACTAATGGCGCATCCAGGAGCAGTGCACCATTACTAGTTGTAACTAGTAATGGCGCACCAGCCACAGAGTGGGCCATTACTATTCTTTTTATTTTTATTTTTTAAATTCTTTTTTATTTTTATTTTTGCAAAACTACTAATGGCGCACCGTGCCATAGTGCGCCATTACTAGTTTAAACAAGTAATGGCGCACTATCCCACAGTGCGCCATTAGTATTTTTTTGTTGCAAAACTACTAATGGTGCACCACCAGCAGGTGCGCCATTAGTAACCTGGGTTACTAATGGCGCATTTGGAGATGGTGCGCCATTAGTAACCTGGGACCAATAAGATATTTTGGACAGCCACTCCTACCCACTCACTTTCTCCCCACTTTATTCTCTCCACGTCCTCCTCCAAAGCTTGTCTCGGCTGCCTCCTCTTTGTCACCTCATTTCCACCATAAATTCATCCAAATTAAGTGGTTAAATTACCTTTTTTTTATAGGTAAGTAAGGGGGGAAGCTATCTTTATGTTGTTCTCCCTCCAACAATGTGCACATGCACTTTTTATGGCCTAGCTAGATCTATGTATGTTCGTGGTGTTGCATATGTTTGTGGTGTTGCATATATGTTTGTGTTTGCAGGTACCGGTATTTCAAATGCGATAGTTGCCAATATTTTGCCGGAATGTTCATTCATTTCCGTTTCGGCGAGAATTTTGGCATTATGCATTCTTTTTTGTCCTATTTTTAGGGAAAGTCATGCCAAATTTTTTCTTGGTTCTAAAATATCGTTTTGCTCTACCCCGCAGGCGACCTGGTCCGCACGATGACCGAAGGCATTGTGAATAGGTTTTTGAGCTACGCGAGGGCCGAGATGCTTCAAAAGAACGAGACGGAGATAAGATGTCCGTGTCGAAGATGCAAGCTGAAGAGCCTTATTGCAGACCCGGATTCCAGGCAGGTGCTGGACCACCTGCTCTTGCGTGGTTTCGTGGATGGCTATCGGTGGCAAGGTGATGAAGATGACTACGAAGTCGTCCATGGGGGCCGGGAAATAAATGAGGAAGGGCAACAAGACAACCACCGCGGCTCGGGCGGGCGAGAAGACGAAGAATCTCCAGGACATGATCACGACGGTGATGCTGTACACAGTCATCATGTAGAAGATGCAGGATATGATGATGAGGAAGATGCCAGAGCAGACGACGGGCATGATCATGAAGATGGTCATGCTGGCGAAGCAGACGACGCTGGACCATCGATGGGCTGGGTGCAGGACCCTCATATTCAAGAGCTGCTTCTCAAGCAGACGGATAACGCAAGAGCTGCCGCCCGAGAGAAAGCCAAGATGGATCAACCGGAGATAGACGCGGTTACTCCATTGTATGAAGGATGCAGGCCCGAGGATACCCGCCTGAAAGTAACGCTCATGGCTCTGGAGATGAAGGTAAAACACAAAATGACCGACGCATGCTTCGACGAGAACATGTCATTCTGGGACGAACGTCTTCCCAAGGGGAACAAGTGCCCGACCAGTTTCGAGGAGGGGCGAAGAAAATTGTGTGTCCTCTGGATTTACCGCACATGAAATACCATGTGTGCATGAACAATTGCATCATTTATCGGGACGAGCACGCGGATTCTACCATATGTCTGGTGTGCGGCATCACTCGATACAAGAGGAGGAAGAAAGCTCCTCGAAAAGTGGTGTGGTACTTTCCGATCACTCCTCGTCTGCAGCGGTATTTCGCGGACCCTAAGGTAGCAAAGCTCCTACGTTGGCACGCGGATAGGGAGCAGAAGAAGCGAGAAGATGACACAAATGATCCGAAGATAAATAAAAAAGACAAGATGCTGAGTCACCCTAAGAATGCGAGCCAGTGGCAAGCGTTGAACTTCGAAGACGCAGAATTTGGGAACGATCCAAATAACATCGTGCTGGGTGCGAGCACCGATGGAGTCAATCCGTTTGGCAGCCAGAGAAGCACACATAGCACCTGGCCTGTGTTTGTGTGGATGTACAACCTTCCCCCCTGGTTGTGCATGAAGAGGAAGTACATTCACATGAGTATGCTAATTGAAGGACCGAAACTACCAGGGAACGACATCAATCTGTATCTGGGGCTGCTGAAAGAGGAGCTAGATACGCTATGGAAAACGCCAGCCAATATGTGGGACGCCGCAGAGAAAGAATATTTCCCTATGAGAGCCGCACTGCTCACGACTATCTCAGTTACGGATATGTCGCGGGGCAGGTGGTCCACGGATTTTCTGGATGCGTCAGGTGCATGGATGACACAACGTATCGCCAGCTAGATAGAGATCCCGGGTCTTCGAAAACCGTGTTCATGGGACACCGAAGGTGGCTTCGCGACGATGACCTGTGGAGAAAACGCAAGGATCTGTTCGATGGTGAAACCGAACCCCGAAGACGCCCGCGTACGAGGAGCGGCGAGGAAATAGACGAGCTGTTGAAAAATTGGAAAGATTGCCCACTGCCAGGAAAGAAGCAAAAGGCGCCAGAGCCGGGAAAGAAGCGAAAGGCGCCAGAGCCGCTGCTGAAGGTATGGAAAACGAGGTCTATTTTCTGGGACTTGCCGTACTAGAAGATCCACCGTGTGCTTCACAGCCTTGATGTCATGCATATCACGAAGGACGTGTGCGAGAGTCTGCTTGTTACCCTGCTCAACATGCCAGAGAGGACCAAAGATGGGCTGAAAGCAAGGGCAGACTTGAAATCAATGGGCATCAGGCAGGAGCTTCACGCTAATGATGATGATGATGAGGCGAAGCAGGACACGGAAAGTCGTCGCAAAGGCAAAAAGGCCAAGAAGACCGGAAATGACTACCCTCCCGCGTGCTTCACTCTAAGTCAGGAGGAGATCGAGCAGTTTTTCACCTGCCTCGTAGGAGTAAAACTTCCTTACGGTTACGCGGGGAAGATAAGAAGATACCTAGACCCAGCGAAGCAGAAGTTCAGGGGGATGAAGTCTCACGACTGTCACGTGCTGATGATGCAGATACTTCCAGTTGCAATCCGTGGGATCATGGACGAGCACGTCCGTGAAACGCTATTTGGCCTATGCAACTTTTTTGACGTCATCTCTCGGATGTCAGTTGGCGTGAGGCAACTCAGAAGGCTACAAGAAGATATCGTGGTGATACTATGCGAGCTTGAGATGTACTTCCCGCCCGCATTCTTCGACGTTATGGTGCATCTGCTAGTCCATATCGTGGAGGATATCATCCAACTCGGGCCGACGTTCCTGCACAGCATGATGCCGTTCAAAAGGATGAATGGTGTCATCAAAGGATACGTTCGCAACATGTCACGTCCACAGGGAAGCATAGCCAGGGGCTTTCTGACCGAAGAGTGCATCTCCTACTGCACGAATTATCTAGGCATCGAGAACCCCGTTGGTCTGCCCGTCAACAGGAACCTCGGCAGGCTCGCTAGATGGGGTCACCGTGAGGGTCGCCGCGAAATGCATGTCGACTTCGAGGGTCTACTCGCCGACTTTGAAAGAGCAAACCTAGTCGCGCTACAACACATAGACGTGGTCGATCCTTGGGTGGTAGAGCACAAAACCTTTATTGAGAAGACGTACAATGACCGAGGCCAATAGAGGACGGACGGAGATATAATCAAAGAGCACAACTCATGTTTCACGCGTTGGTTCAAGCAGAAGCTTCTGTCGTACCCTTTACATGAGGATTCTTCCATGGAAGAACAACTCATATTCGCCTTGTCACAGGGCGCCGAGCACAACCTGATGACCTATGAGGCGTACGATATCAACGGCTACACATTCTACATCGAGGCCAAGGACATGAAGAGCGATGGTTATCAGAACTCCAGGGTAACGATGGAATCCTACACCGGCAACGACAAGCACAGATACTACGGAAGGATCGAGGAGATCTGGGAGCTGAGCTACGCTGGAGAGAAGGTCCCGATGTTCCCTGTCAGATGGGCCAAGAGCGTCCTAAAAGAAGACCGGTATTTCACCACCATGGTTATACCCAAAGCCAAATCCAAGACCGCGGGCGCAAACGTCACCGCGAAAAATGAGCCATGGGTACTGGCTTCCCATGTTGACCAATGCTTCTTCATTACCGACCCGTCAAAGCCCAGACGTGTTGTCGTGAGGAGAGGCAAAAGGAAGATCATCGGAATGGATGGAGTAGCCAATGAGCAAGACTTTGACAAGTACGGCGACCCGAAGATCGAACATGACGACGATGATGAAGTAGCAGCATACACCACAAGAAGAATCAGGACCACCCTACCTAAAGGACGTCCGTTCCACAGAAGAACTCCATTTGCGAAAAAGAAGGGCAAGAAGATTGTGAACAGATAGCTAGCTAAGATCGATTGTATTTAAATTGTAGCCTTCATTTCTCGATTGTATTTCATGGGCACTTTTTGAACTCTTGAATGTTTTTAAATTTCATGGACACTCGATCTCTATCCCCCTCCATCTCGATCGCTATCCCACCTCGCCAGATCCGGTCCCCCTCGCCGCCGAGCACCCCCCGCTCCACCGGCCGCTGCCGCCGACCCCCCGCACCCTCCCCTACCCCACCGCCGCCGACGACCCACCACACCCTCTCCCGCTCCACCGGCCGCCGCCGCCGACCCATGAACTCATGATATTTTCAAATAATAAATTTGATGATATTTTTTCATATTCATAAATATTTTCAAATAACAAATTTGATGATATTTTTTTAAAAAATATTACTGTTTTATCAAAAAATATTACTGTTATGGTTTAAACAAGTTTGAACATATTTAAACACAAATAAGTATCAAACAACATTTTAAATGCATAAAAAAATTGGGGAGCCTGGGAATCGAACCCAGGACCTCCCAGTGGGTGTGCTGCGTGCTGACCAGTCGGTCTAGTACATGGGGTTTGATGTAGATGGAGTCTGGTGGAAGATAACCTGTGGGCTCGAACTGCAATAAAAAAATTACTAATGGCGCACCTGGGGGAGGTGCGCCATTGTTGTCGTCGTACTTATGGCGCACTAGGGGGAGGTACGCCATTAGTATCCCTCCCCGCACTCCACCTATTCCCCGTGGCCGCCTCTCTCTCCCTCCCTCGCTTGCTAGATCCCGCGCGCTGCCCTGACCTACGACGCCGCCGCCCCTACGTGCACTGCCGCCCCCGCGCCCCCATGCCCCCACCCCCTGCAGCTCCGCCATCGCCGACGCCTCCGCGACCTCGCCGTCGCTGACAGCCTCCCCGCGTCGGCCCCTGCCCTGCGCTGCCTCTACCTCAGTCCGGGCACGGGGTGCAGGACGACGACAGCTGCCGACCCGCGAAGCACGTGGCCGCCGGCCTCCCCACGATCAACCGAGGCATCTAGGAGGACCGCCGTCATCTTCTTCTTCGACTACGAGGACCCGGATGCCCTCGAGCCATCCCTCCGCCGCCGCCGCCGCCGACCCCGACTCCGACCCCTCCGGCGACCGCCCGCGCCCGCCCACCCTTGTGCCTGGTAAGAAATGCATCCACACCCATCACCATAGCATCCTCCACCCTCTCCACGACCTAACCATTTCAGGTGATCTCCCTAGGTTGCTACACTTGCTATAGTACTAGCTAGGTCTCCCATAGATTGTTATAGAATGGTGTAGGCACTGTTAATCTTTGGTGGATGCTCTGAAATGGTGTAGCCTCTAGATTGGTACACAATGGTGTACACACATTTAGCCGCTGAAGAATATCCCTTTGATCACAAATCTGTTGTGAGATGTTGAGTTATTCTTCAGCAGAAGAAGAACCATATGTTTTCCTGGTGTGATTACTGCACATGGTCTTGTTCTTAGATCTTAGGATATTTTATGATTTTTGCCAAGAGAGATATGCCTGCTTTGCTGTGCATACAGGTACACTGTTTTGTTATTCTTGCTGTTGGGGTTATGTTTCCTGACCACAGTGTACCATCTTAGCATTTTGAAATTTGGAAGCGGGTTGGGGAGGGCTGATTTTGCCAACAGAGATGCCTCTTTGTAGTTTCTAAGTTTCTATTCTAGCAACTGTGAAATAAAGTGATATGACTCCACAGACTTATGATTTAGCCCCTTGGACCAGAATTGACTAAATGGTCCTGAATTTAACATTTAACTGAATTTTCTTGCGCACCTTGGCCCTTCGTGGTTAAAACGAGAAATGCCGCCATGGCAGCTATATTTTTCAGAAGCACTTTGGTTAAGATACTATAACTAGGATAACACTGTATTTGGCAGATTATTTACTCCATAAACTGAAGTTATGACAGAATCTTAGTGTAGATTTGAAATGTTAACTTGTCTCCTTGAGCCTTCCCGGGGCTCATCCCTCCAACAGGCAGTCTCATTTTCCTATGTTATCCATATGGTCTCAAGCAGCTTAGTTGGGCCTTAATAAATAAATGGGCATGGAAGTGCAAATACATTGTCATGTCTGAAAGATAATGACAGTCATGGAATTTATATTTATACATGGTCCTGACTAAATACATGGAATTTATATTCAGTCATCCTCTGAGTATAGACACTGAAATATCCAGTCATTCTCTGAATATTTACATTTCTCTGAAAATATTCAGATAAGATCATGTAGACAAGATTGTGGATTTCGTGAGCATGATTGATTAATAGTGATCACTAATTTTCATGATCAGCAATCCATGATCAGCAACAGTTTCTTTCACTAATTTTCAATTAACAGCAATCCATGATTTTTTTCAGCTAAAACTATTGATAATTTTTTTGTTGGGTGACCTATTAGATCTGGAATGGAAGCTCACATAAGTTGAGCTTATTTTTGTCCATATGAAAGCAGAGGACCATATGGTCCATGGCCTTTTCATCCATATGAAAGTAGAGGCACATTGTGGTGCTAGTTTGCTGGGTTTTGTCTCCGACCATCGTGTCGTGATGATTTTGCAGGTACCCTGAGAGGCCCTTGAGTTTTCCGGAATGTCGATTATCTTCCGTTCCGGCAAATTCGGGTACTCCATATGTCCTATTTTCAGCAAAGGTCATGCTGAAATTTTCCTTGATTTTAGCACGACTTTGCTAAAGCTAGGACATATGGGGTACTTGCGACTAATGCATGGGCTGGGGTATCTTAGTACTTAATTAAGTAGGATCAACTGCCCCTTTATTCTTGCTGCATTAAACCATAGGTGGCAATAGAGCCAAGTGATTAGGCCCAACTTAGAATTCTCCTTCCCAGCTTAGCTTTTAGGATGCCTCGGTGTCGACAAACCATAAATTATAAAACCTTGGCTTTTAGGGTGCATCGGTGTCGATAAAAACCTAAATGATGAAAGCTTAGGCTTTTAGGGTGCCTCGGCGTCGAAAAACCCTAAAAGATAAAAGCTTAGCTTTTAGGATGCCTCGGTGTCGACAAACCCTAAATGATGAGACCATGATCTTGTTCCTTGACAATAACCAACTTTTTGACCAAACTTTTTTCCTATTTAGAGAGAAACGTGGCCCACAATGATGAGGCCGGTGGTTCGGGCGGCAAGGCATTCTGGGAGCTGTCCCAGGAGATGGAGGAACAACCTCACTTCTATGAGGACGCCGCGAAAGACACCGATCCTGACAACACTGATGGTGCCGCCGAGGATGACCCCACTGATGGTGCCGTCGGGGATGACACCACTGATGGTGCCGCCGAGGATGACACCACTGATGATGGCGGCGCACGCACAGATGGCAGCCAACCGAAGAGGCAACGGAAGGACCGGCGCCCGACCGTGCTCCGCACCGTCAAGGAGGAATTTACTGAAGTGGACTCCGACGGGAATCTAACGGCGCCCGAACAAATAGTCAAGGGGTACTCGCTTCAGCTCGGGTGCATTCTCTGGAGCACCGTCTCGATCAACACCGAGAACCTAAGGCATAAGGACCGAGGGAATTTGCGCAACCTCCTCTTCACGAAGCTGCACGAACGATACAAGTTCCCCGCTAAATTTGAAAACACACGCCTCACAGGGAATAAAGTGAACAATGCCGCCCTCACGAGGATGAGCACGACCCTGTCTACTTGGAGAAGCTCGGTGAAGAGAATGATTGACAAAGATTTTAGTTATGAGAAGATAAAGGAGAAAAATCCTTCGATCACCGAAGATGACTACAAAAACTTCAAGATCAAGTGCGAGAGCACCGCAACCTCAGAATCAAGTCAGTGGGGGAAACAAATGCGGGAGTGAACTTAGGGGAACACACACTCGGTCCCGGCGGTTACAGAGTGGCGGAGCCTATATGGGACAAGGAGGAGGCAGAGCGTGCCGAGCAAGGCCTACCGCCCCTCTTCGATAAATACGGTGACAAGCAGACCAGGAACTTTGTCAGGGCCCGGTACAAGAAGGACCCGAAAACAAAGGAGCTTACCACGGATCCGAAGACCAGGGCGCTTGAGCTTCTTCTGGTAAGGAATACACCCCCGCGTAATTAGCTCCATATGGTTGCATTCTAATTAATGAAGCCAAATTTCTAAATGGTTCACATTCCTTTCGCAGGCGACTGAAAGTAGTAGAACGGGGTCGACTCAGAGCACCCCTTGGGATACCACTCTAAATAGGGCGTTGAATGTAATGAGAAAAGGATAAGCTCAGTAAGCCGTCGTTACCTGGTCGTGTGGCCGGCAAAGGCTTGTCCACAAAATGGTCGTCATACTATAACGCTGGTGGGCGAAAGGAGAAAAAGACCAGCTCGGAAAGCTAGTCGCGCGAGGTTCAAGAACTCAAGGCACAAGTGGCACGGATTCCGGAGATTGTCCAAGAGCAAGGGCAACAACAACTAGGATCGACGCTCACCGGCATTATGCCTACCTTGATTCAGGGGCTGACGACGTGGATTGCGGGCGGCCAACAGGGGCCGCCCCCGATTCCCAGCTTCACGACCAGCAACTCGCAGAATGCGCAGGCGAGGCCATTGGTGTCTCCGGCAGAGACGGCATTGGTGTCTCCGACGCCGGCACGGGCATTGGAGATTAATGCACCCGGGTGTACGCCGGCCGGCACCTCTGCAGCAAGCGGCCCATCCGTCAATTAGCCGAGCTCGACGCCATCATCACGGTAACTAATTAAGCCTCTCGGCCGAGGACTTCATCTCCTTGCCTTTGACTGGGCATCCCTGACGCCCTACATGTTTTCGCAGGGCGCCGCCGACATTCCATGCACTCTCCTACACTTCGTGAACAACGAGTTGGTCGATGTCGCCAAGGGCAAAATCATTCAACCAGGCAACCCCGTGTTCCACGGTACTCCGATGCCACCCACCTTGTATAGGGTTCAACTGGTTCGGGTACTGCCAGGCTGCGACGAGTTGTTACCTCCGATTCGACCCGTCGGGGCCGGCGAAGATGATGTGATGACCCTCAACGCCTGCCTAAGCTGGCCCCTACTTTGGCCGAAGAGGCAGATTCGTTTGGGGGCGGGGGACACCACCCTAAAGACAACACCGTCAGTCGTGCCGGCGCCAAGCCATGGCAAGACCACCACAACGGTGCCGGACATCCCTATGGCACCGGATCCGAACATGCATATGGCACAGGATCCGAACGACCACGACGACAACGACGACGATATATTTGCCTACGTCGATGAGTACTTTGCCGATCATGGGTACGATGGCGAATTCATGGGGCCTCCTTCTCAAGAACCCAACCCTACAAAAGACGTGCACGATCTAGCTGCTACCGCGGAGAAACCAAGTTGCAACAGGCGTCGTCTGTCGTTCAGTTCTCAGGAGACGCCTCCAGCTGCCGACTTCACCGATCCTCAGATAGCCGAGGTGCGAAATATTATCAGCCCCAACACACTCAAGAAGGCGGTTTGTGAGCAGAACTCGGTCCCATTACAGGAGAAGAAGAAGGCACGGAAAAGGAAGAGTAACAAGGGTGCGAGCCACCCGGCACCGAGTACGATCCGTGCTCAGGACGAGCCACCTTCACCTGAGGATATAATGACGAGGGTGCATGTGGCGGGTAGGCCGATGCTACCGACAAATATGCTCAATGCTACAACCGGTGCTATGCGGAGTCTGCATGACAGTGTTCTTTCTTTGGAGAAACGGCATCTCAGAGAGAAGGATGTGGCATACCCGGTTTTCGTGGCCAAGGTGCCAGAGGGCAAGGGCTTTGTGGATAACTCCATCGGGGGTACGATCGTCCTGCGGTTTGATGACATCTTCGCTATGTTTAACCTTCATCCGCTGCACTACACCTTCGTTCGGCTATTTTCGCTGAGTATGGAGATGCGGACCATTAGAGACAAGACCCCGGACATCGTGATAGTTGACCCCTTCTACATGTGTGCCAAGATCTTGGGCAGCGCTATGGACCGGCAAGTCGCGAGTTCTTACCTCGAAGCCGTCATTCTAGCAAACCGAGATAAGGATAACTTCCTCGTGCCTTACTTTCCCGAGTAAGTCATCCCCTCAACCGCTCCATAACATATGAATTCTTAGATTTCGATCGTTTTTCTTTTAACATTCCGTGTTTTGTACAGTGACACACATTGCACACTCATCCTCCTAAGCCCGAAATATTCCATGGCCACGTATTTCGACTCGGACCGTCAGTCGAAGGTAGACTACACAAATGTCAAGAAAGTTCTTGATAATGTTCTCCCCGGCTATGCCAAATCTGGAGGCAGCTTCACCAGGACAGTTCGTAAGTACGGCAAGCACGTGTTCGCCAACAATACGACGTTCTGCTGCGTCAAGCAGCCGCCTGGCGGTCAGAAGGGTGCCTACTACGCCATCCATCACATGCAGGCGATCGTATGGGACCATCATCAACTTCTGCTACCAGATAAACTCAAAGATTGGGCCGCAAGCGTGTCGACAATCCAGGACGCGGACATCAGACAAGAATTCTTTCGCATCCAGTCGGAGTTTGCGGAAATCATCCATCAGGATGTCCTTCGTACCTCGGGGCAGTTCTACCTCAGAAATCAACCGTCCAACAGTGACATAGACACAATGCTACAAATGCAGGCTGAAAACGCCCGCGATTTCATGACTCCCACGATAGACGGCGGCTTCATCCATGCTCCGGTCCCTTGAGTCGAGTCGAAAGTAGTGATGTTGTGTCTAGTTCTGAAACATCGATTGGCTCATGTTGTAATTAAACTTTAATGAACTTGTAGTATGTCTCTTTGGTTTCGACAGTCGTTCAACTTAGATGTAATCGATGCTATTAATGTCTTCCTTTCCCTTCCGATCGTTTTGTTGCATACTTATATATTGCTTAGGTATTGTCTGTGAATTGGTACTAACGTTTCGTTCGGCTAGTGCATAGCGATGCCGTCGTATGTCGTGTACAAGGGTAAGGTTCCCGGAGTCTACGACGACTGGGAGGAGTGTCGGAGACAGGTTCACCGTTTCAGCGGTAACAGTTACAAAGGGTACACCACTAGGGCGGAGGCAGAATCTAGATACGCGCGCTATCTAGCGGGAGAGGGGAGGGAGCATTGGAGGAACCGGATGAAGACGAGTTTCATCGCGATGATGCTCATCGTGATGACCGCAGCTCTTTCTATGTGATGGTAGTTTTGATGATTGATATCGAGTTGTAATGTGAAGACAAACTCGCTACTCGCGGTCTCGAGACTTGTAATATAATGTTCTATCTTTGTTCGGTCTTTTGAATTCGGAGACTAATATGATGAATTGTATTCAGAGATTAATCTTCTATTGTATTCGATGAATCTGCTATTGCTGTGTGCTGCTGTCTATATTCTGTCCAATAATACATTTTGTAACCTCTGCAAAAATCAGAAAAGTAAATAAAACCTAATATTCAAACTAATGGCGCATCACATCACAGTGCGCCATTAGTATGCCAAAGGATACTAATGGCGCATCATCCCACAGTGCGCCATTAGTATGCCAAAGTTACTAATGGCGCATCACACAAGAGTGCGCCATTAGTATGCCAAAGCACCTGGGTATATATGGCCCCCTGGGAGGCATACTAATGGCGCACCGTGGCCTATACTAATGGCGCACATGTGGTGCGCCATTAGTATACCAGATACTAATGGTGCACCAGTGGTGCGCCATTAGTAAAAAATACTAATGGCGTGGCACTAATGGCGCACCAGTAGTGCGCCATTAGTAGGCAAAACTGGTGCGCCATTAGTAGGTCTTTTCCTAGTAGTGGTTATTCTAGTACGAACTCTAGGATAGATCGAACAGAAAGAATAGTTTGAATCAAACTCATTCGATTTAAAAAAAAAGAAAATTAGGTTTTGCATAGGAAGTAGGTGATAGGGAGGTCCAAAAATGTTGAGGTTTTTAGAGGAACCTCTATAAGCAGGAAAAGAAATTTGCCAAGGTTTGGGAACAAACTTGAGATGGAATAGGCATGGGAATATTTGCAAGTGTGTTAAGGTGATTCCTAAGAATGGATTAATTATAATAGCTCAATAATTACTAGGAGGATATGTTATAAAGAGAAATCACCATGTGAACTCCCTCGATTTAAATTGACCGAAGATCCATGCGATTTATTTATTTGAGTTTTAAAAATTAATGACATGATGGCATGATGACATGATGCAATGCATAAAATAATTAGAGCAAGCACAATAGAACCACACGGCGAAACCAGGAATAGTTGGAAGTCTTCTGGAGCATCGGTCTTGGGGCGTCACAACTCTCCCACACTAACAGAGGATCTCGACCCGAGATCCTAAGGATGACACTGGAGAGAAATGGAAAAAGTAAGAGGTAAAACAAAGTTGCTTCTTCGACAAACGAGTGAAACCAACAAACCTTGGGGTTGAACAAGTTGAAAGAAAGAATACAATGGAGATGAAACAGATTGCAAACACTGGGTTAGACAAGAGGAACAAGGAACATTACAAGAATGGATAACTTAGGTGACAAGATAGACATTGAAACCACTTCAGCTAAAACAAGGTAGAGAAGGAATAAGAACGATATAATTTGGACATCACTTTGATTGAAAATACAAGGAATTGAACATGAACTTTAGGAGATGGGATGATACTTGATGAAATTAACAACGCACTGCCTCCAAAACTATTGAACGAATGGCACAAGGGGTAAGAAAGGCTTCAGACAACACTCTGGTTGAAAACAGAGGAAAAATTTGATAGGATGAGAGAACCTGAACGGAGGACACAACACTCCAATTGAATGGATAAGCAAAGGAAATAACATGATATTGATAAAATGAGATGATGGTTTGGAGAGAGCAACATCACAATGCCTCCGGAATGAAAGAATAGATGCTAGATCGTTGGAAAGAAAAGAACAGAGAAGAAAATGACAACTTCTCCCACAAATGAATTTGAAAATCATCCATACGAAGAAGGGTTGAACGGAGTTGTTGAAAATAATCAACAGCAAAAGAATAAGCTTGTTGTAGGCTTATGGAAAACATCTAAAAATTATGAGGTGAGAACCAACCACTAACGGAAACCAATTGTTGCTAGAGATCAACGAAGATATGAAAACTTCTTTCACCGAGAAGATAAATGAAGAATTTGGGTCATTTATAAGCACCATAATTAGCAACAATCCCAATGGTAGGCTTTAGGTGAAATCTATACCAATGTACTCCACCAAAGAAATTATTATGGGTTGAAACAATCTCCTGAACAAAAAAAATGATGGGTTTAAATATCTCATTCCTTACAACTTGTGAATCATGAAACATGAAGGAAATTGTCAAGAATGACATAACACCACCTCAATAGAAAAGGGAGTACGAATTGCACTTCGAAATGCAAGAAGAAGAATGCTTGAGCTCCTCCAACAAGAATGTTGACGAACACTTCGAGGATGAATTAAATCATGATGAACAAACATGAAGAACTCCAGTAACAAAAGGATGAGAAGTGAAGGATGAAAAGATTAACATTTAAGCCTCACAATGATTAGATGGAGCTTCGTGACAAGATAATTGAGAGATTTTGGATCTCCGGAAAGAAAAGATGAACAACCAATAATTTGATATCATGAACGAAATCCAGACGAAGGAATTAAACACTTGGAAGGAACAAGAATAAGAATTATGTTATGAGTATCCTTCACCAATTTAAATTGATGACAACCAATGGATTTGGCATACTACTTATTATCGTTGCAACGAATTAAAGAGAGATCTCGCACAAACTTGGGTAAATCTTCAACGAACCACCGGTAGGATTATGAAAAGAACAAATGAATTGATATGATAAGAACGGAAGAGTAATCTTGAATGAACCACAGTAAGAATATGGAGACGAACGAAGAGGCATCAATTAAGAATAGTTGGAGGACGAAGTTGAAAACTGAGAACGAAGAAATCTTCTAAAATGATGGCCTTCGGAGGATCATAATGGAAACAATTCATGAAATGCTTCGAATGACATGAAAATATTCCTCTTGATCGAAACAATTATGAGGATGCCATGAAGCTAGAACCCCGAATCTTCAAGAGAATGGGCCAAGATTTAAGAGAAACTCTTCTCCGGTCCTCAAATGTTGAGAAGAACGACGAGAAATACCATGAAGAATTTTTAGATACTCCGAAAGAATGAAAGGGGAAAGGTTGAGCTAAAGATGAAAATAATTGGAAACAATCTTGGAGAAGGCATGTGACTGATGGAAATCATTCTTACATCACACTTTGAAAATAATTCCGTAATAACTCCGGAAAATTAGAAGAGTCAGGTAAGATCCTGGAAAAATACCTGTGGGTTAGGGCCCACTCGAAAGAAACACCGTTGAATAATTTTTAAAGAGATATTGCACCGGTTGAATCAAATGGCTTGAATGAGATAACAACCTCGAAATAGATTGAACTAATTAAGAATGAAAACATGAATCTTTCGAGATACCTTGTACACTCCGGATAAGAATTAGAGAGAGTTGAATAAACAAGAGAGACTTCGGATAAGAAATTCCAACATGGGAAAACATGTGAAAAAAAGGAAGAGATATGATCATGACTGAAGCTTGAATTTAGTCCACCGGACTAGAAAAGAGAGCGGAGAATGATAAACTTCACGACAAATCACCGGATGAAACATTAAAGAAAATTGATGAAGAGACATCACAAGAATATAAGGACACTTGATTAAGGACTCTGGCTCCATAAAGAAAAAGGGTGGGAGGGTGGGTGTAATGCCTAGTATGTGACTATGTCCCCCACGTGTGGAGGCACGACTTAAGGACATAATCACATACTAGAATGATCGCAAGTATGGTATCTCTGCACGACTCATGTAAAAGAGGGGATGAAAAAGTAAAAGAGTAGTTGGCTTACACTCGCCACGTCAAACAATGTAACACATTAACATACATCATCCAAATAACATCAGAGTCCGACTACAGACGAAGATCCAAATGAAAGATACCATAAATAAAGCAACACAAGGTCCCGATCATCCTAGTAAGAGCCCTACTGATCCTCGGGATAAGACTCGTAGTATCGTCCACGTTCTTCATCGAACTCCCAATACAACTCTGAACCACCACCTGTGTAGTTCTCATCGGTACCTGCATCTGGTGTTGTGTAGAAACTATGAGCCACGGAGGACTCAGCAATCCCGTTCCCGGGTAGCAATACTATCAAAGCCTTGGGTGTGGAATAGGCTTAAAACAAGGTTGCAGCAGCACTAGCACTAACTTACGGGTTTAGAGCGAGGAGAGAGAACAAGTGCCAACGATCGACAAAGTGATCACGAAGCAATCCTAACTACTCACGATCAAACATAACCCCACCGTGTTCACTTCCCGTACCCCTTCGGAAAGAGACCATCATGGTTATTCACGCAGGTAGTGTATTATGAACATGGTGTCAAGTCATCTACAACTGGATATTAACAAATTCTCATCTTCCACATGACCGCGGGCACGGCTTTCAAAAGACCAAACCCTGTAGGGGTGTCCCAACTTAGCCCATCACAAGCTCACGATCTACGGAGTCGCAACTCCAAGGTGGGAAGACCCGAGTATTCTCGGAATCCCGTGCTCAAGATATTCCGACAAAGGTAAAACTAATCCAACAAGACCTCCCGGCGTGCCGACACCCTGATAGTAGCCACGCGTATCTAGTCTCTGGCCACGACCGGATGAGCAGTACGTACAGCAACCAAAGATCCCAGCGAACTGGGTGGCACCGCAAGTGGCTCTAGTTTGGACCAACACTCATGAGGAGCACTGGACCGGGGGTTGTTAATTAAGTCCTCGGGATAGCTAGTCCCTATGCAAGTTTTAGTTATTAGGCAAATGGAAAACCAAGGTTGGGGCTTGCTGGAAAAGCTTTAGCGCTAAGCGGGTTATCGAGGGGGGCCCATAAACCCCAACCGTGTTAGGGACGCAAAATCAAGGAATATAACACCGGTTTAAGGGTTCCTAGGGTGGCATGAGTGGAACAAAACACCAAGCAAGAGGCTTAGCCTTCCACCCATTACCAATATATAGATGATTTAGTTTAACAGTTTATATATTGTGATATCCCAACAATAACTTCATCACGAAACAGAAACTTCAAATCTTCACCTACAACTAACAATGCTATAAGAGGGGCTGAGCGATGCTTACGTAGCCAAACAACGGTTTGCTAGGTGGGTGGTTAGAGAGTTTCATGGCAACAATAGGAGAGCTAACAAATAGACATATGCATCGAGGCAATATCTAAAAGAGCGAGACATCTAGCATAGGCAAAGATAGTAATGATATCTGGGTAAGGTCATCTTGCATGTTGATTCCACGGAGGGATCGTAACCTTGCTCCCGAAGACCGAGAGGATAGGAGTGGTTGTGCTGGGTTAGTGGGCTGTTGTGGAGGGGGTCTTGGGCCAAAAGAAAGAGGTGCTTTTAGGCCACTAGGTTAACCGTTGGAGTATCAAACGACCTCCAAACGCGATGAAACTTGACAGGCGGCCTACACGTACCAAAACAACAACGCACAACAAGTCTCGCCTCATTCCGAGAACTTTACACATCCACATACGAAAGAAGGACTCGGAGGTGCAACGGGCACGTGTGTGAGTGTCGGAACTCGAAACGGGCAACGGGAAGAAACAAGTGTGACCGGGTGCAAGTGACAACACGAATGCAATGCAATGCACATGACAACATGACATGGATGAAATGCACACACACACACAACAAAACGAAGAAACCCGAAATGAAAGAAGAGCCCAGAATGGAATTGATGAAGTCAACATTTCATATATTGCCATAAACGGAAGGTATCATATATGGGGTGTTACAAACTCTCCTCCACTACAAAAAGATCTTGTCCCGAGATCTAGGACTGGAAGGAGGGATACTCGGAACGAAGGTGATCTTCTCGTTCCCACGTAGCATCTCGGTTGGTATGGTGTGACCACTTTACTTTCAAGAACTTGATGGACTTGTTGCGGGTTTTGCGCTCAGTTTCTTCAAGAATAGCAGCAGGGTGCTCACGATAAGACAAGTCTTGTTGAAGATCAATCTCCTCGAACGGAATGGTGCGTTCAGGTGTCTTGAAGCACTTGCGGAGTTGAGACACGTGAAACACATCATGAACATTTGCAAAGTTGGAGGAAAGCTCGAGTTGGTAGGCTAGATCGCCTCTTTTGCCAAGAATCTTGAAAGGGCCCACGTATCTCGGAGCAAGCTTGCCTTTGATACCGAATCTTTGGGTTCCTTTCATAGGAGAAACACAGAGATAGACATGATCTCCAATGTCGAAAGCCAAATCACGATGCTTGCCGTCATAGTAGCTCTTTTGACGCGATTGCGCGGCATTGAGATTCTCACGTATGACTTTGCACATTTCTTCGGCTTCTGATCAAATCATTACGAAGAAGTTGACGTTCACCAGTCTCGGACCAGTTGAGAGGGGTACGGCACTTTCTCCCATAGAGGATTTCAAAAGGAGCTTTGCCGTCACTTGCTTGGAAGCTGTTGTTGTATGAGAATTCGGCAAACGGGAGACAATCTTCCCACTTCATGCCAAAAGAGATGACACAAGCTCTCAACATGTCTTCGAGGATCTGGTTCACTCTTTTGACTTAACCACTAGTCCGAGGGTGAAATGCAGTGCTGAAGCGAATCTTAGTGCCCATGGCTGACTGAAAGGAGTCCCAGAACTTGGATGTGAACAAACTTCCACGGTCTGAGGAGATGACTTCAGGAATGCCATGCAAAGGAACAATTCTGGAGGTGTACAACTCTGCAAGCTGAGCTGCGTTGATGGATTCTTTGACTGGAAGAAAATGTGCTACTTTAGTTAGCTTGTCAATCACTACAAAGATAGCATCATTCCCCTTCTTGGACTTAGGAAACCCAGTGAAGAAATCTATTTCAATGTGATCGAATTTCCACTCAGGAATAGGTAGAGGTTGAAGGAGACCGGCTGGACGTTGATGCTCTGCCTTCACTCTTCTGTAGACATCACATTCATTCACGAATTGGGCAATCTCCCTTTTCATTCGAGTCCACCAGTATGATTGCTTGTGGTCTTGGTACATCTTGGAACTTCCGGGATGAATCGAGAGGAGGGAGTCATGTGCTTCGTTCATTATGAGTTTCCTGAGATCACCCTTGGGAACTACAATTCTGTCCTGAAAGAATAAGGTGTCTTTCTCATCAACGCGATAGCACTTGTCTTTGGGAGTACCCTTAGCAATACCATGTTCGACTTTCTGCACCATAGCATCACTGAGCTGGGCCTCATGGATCTGATCTTCCAAGGTAGGAGCAACTTGAAGGTTTGCAAGAAAGCCTTGCGGAACAACTTGGAGGTTGAGCTTCCTGAATGATTCACAAAGTTCATGCTGGAACGGTTTGAGAAGGAGGCTGTTGAAATATGCCTTTGTGCTCAAGGCATCTGCAATGACGTTGGCCTTGCCAGGAGTGTACTCGATGCTTGGATCATACTCTTGAATCATCTCAACCCAACGAGTCTGGCGAAGGTTAAGGTTTGGCTGTGTGAAGATGTACTTCAAGCTCTTGTGATCGGTGAAGATGTCCACTTTTGTGCCCAACAGAAGGTGTCTCCACGTGATCAAGGCATGTACAACTGCTGCTAGCTGGAGATCATGTGTGGGGTAATTCTTCTCATTTGGTTTCAATTGACGAGAAGTGTATGCCACAATCTTCTTGTCTTGCATGAGAACACCACCAAGACCTTGCAAAGAAGAATCACAAAAGACTTCATAGGGCTTGGACTCATTCGGAGGAGTAAGAACCGGAGAAAAAATGAGCTTCTCTTTGAGTGTTTTGAATGCCACATCCCAATCAGGAGTCCAGGAGTACTTGACATTCTTCTGCAACAGGTTGGAAAGAGGCTTGGCAATCTTGGAGAAGTTCTCAACGAACCTTCTACAATAGCTAGCGAGACCAAGGAAGCTTCGGAGTTGCTTGACATTCTGCAGGGGTTCCCAGTTGACAATAGCTTCAACTTTCTCGGGGTTCATAGAAATGCCCTCGGCAGAGATAATATGGCCAAGATATAAGACTTTATCGAGCCACAATTCACATTTGGAGAACTTTGCATAGAACTTGTGTTCACGGATCCTGTCCAGGACCAAACGGAGGTGCTTAGCATGGTCGTCTTCATTCTTGGAGAATACCAAGATATCATCCAGATAGACGAGTACAAATTCATTGGTGTAGGGGTTGAATATGAAGTGCATCATCCTTGAGAAGGTGGGTGGAGCATTTGCAAGGCCGAAAGACATGACCGTGTATTCATAGGAGCCATAGCTTGTTCTGAATGCTGTCTTGTGAATATCCTCTTCACGGATACGAATCTGATGGTAACCGATCTGGAGATCGAGCTTCGAGAACACCTTTGCTCCTTTGAGCTGCTCGAACAATTCATTGATATTGGGGAGCGGATACTTGTTCTTTATTGTCTTCTTGTTCAATGGCCGGTAATCAACGCAAAGGCGTTCCGTGCCATCCTTCTTCTTGACAAATAAAACACCACAGCACCAAGGAGATGTACTAGGACTGATTAGGCCCATACGCTCTTGCTCATCGAGTTGTTTCTTCACCTCCTTCAACTCACTAGGAGAAAGCTTGTACGGATGCCGACATGCTGGCTCGGTACCGGGCTCGAGTTCAATGACGAATTCAACTTGATGATGGGGAGGCATGCCTGGAAGCTCTTTAGGGAAAACATCCTCATATTCATTGACCACCGGAATTTGAGAAATGGCATTAATCTCGCCCTTGTCATTGAGAGAGAATAGCCTGATTGTGTTATCTCGAGAGGCGAAGATAACCACGTCTTCGTCAGGATGAGTAAGCTTGGCTTCCTTATTTGCACAATCAATTTTTGCATCATTCTTGGAAAGCCAATCCATTCCAAGAATAAGATCAATGTCAGAGTTACCGAGAACAACCGGAGAAACTAGAAAACAGTAATCACCCATGTGAATAGATACATCCGGAACATGAACCCAAGAGGACATTTGCAAACCCGGAGAAATAATATTCAAAGGCTTTGGCAACACTTGAGTGACGAATTCATGCTTGGCAACAAATGGTCTTGAAATGCAAGAAAGCGTAGCACCCGAATCAAACAATACTTTTGTAGGAATACAGTTAACTGGAAGATTACCAAGTATCACATCAGAAGAATTCTCTGCTTGCACTGCATTCATCAGATTCACTCTTGATGTCTTGGGATTGTGCTTGACAATAGCCGTGCTGACAGGTGGAGGGGGGGGAAGGCGCCTTGGGTTGGACACTTGTTAGCATAGTGACCCTTCTGGCCACACTTGTTGCAAGTCACTTCTGAGAGAGGACGGTGATAAGGACGACTTGATCTTGAAGCTTGAAACTGAGGCTTGGATTGATTGCTCGGGTTGGGTGGGTGGGAGAAACCACGGCCACCTGAGTGCTTGTTGTTGTTTGGAGGACGGAGCACTGCAGGAGGCGGTAGCCAGAACTTCTGCTGCTTGGCAACCACTTGGGAAGAAGAGGAGGAGTGAACAGCATCTCTGATCCTCTTTTTGGAAGCTTCAATCTTGAGCTGGGCTACCTCTTGCTTAAGAGCCATATTGTAGAATTGGTCAAATTCATCCGGCTCGAACAAGGTGAGAGCTAGTTAGAGTTCATCCTTCAGACCACCACGGAACTGATAAATCTTGCTCTTGGCATCTGGGATGTCTTGCTTGGCATAGCGGGCAAGATTCTAGAACTTGACATTGTATTGATAGACGGACATGGTGCCTTGCTTCAGGTTGCGGAATTTCTCACGCATGCCTTCAAGGACACTGGTTGGAATGTGGTGAGAGCGGAAATCCTTGCAGAAGTCAGTCCACGAGATCTCACATCCACCTCTGGAATCTTTGTACTGTTGCCACCAATCAGTAGTTTGATCTTTGAGTTGGAAAGTGGCTGTAACACTCCAAATTTTTTGGATTTTGTTTAAATCAAACTCTTTGGTCTTTTGGAAGGGGGATACTTGAATCTTTCTTAAAACTCCTTTCTCAAATATTTTCTGGCAAAAATTTTCCATGCTCTTCTCAACCTTGCTTTCTTGTCTTGAAGGTTTTCACCTTGTGTTGGCTCAACACATATTATTTTCAAAAGTCTTCATATAGCAACCTTGGACTTATTCTCCCCACTCAAATTTTCTTTCTTTCACCATGACACCCAATGAAGATCCTTCTTCCAAAAAACCCATTCCCACCTTGGTACAAGTCTAACATCAATTCCAGTAGGTTTCAACCTCATTTAGATTTTTCTTCTAATTATTTTATCCCAAAAACAATTTCTGTTTTTAAATTCAGCCTTGGTGATTTACAAAGGAACTACCAGTTCCCTTTTGAGTTTTGATTCCAAACAAACTCCCCTGGCTAGTCCTTAGTACCCTCAACCTAGATCCATCATAATCCACTGGTCCACAGTTCAAAATTTTCAAATTTCACTTGCTGCAAATTTGGACCAGATTTGCCATCTTTGGTGAAATTCATATTTTCTCTCTTCTTAAAAATCTGTGAAAATTAAGGCAGCCCCTGGATGCATCAAAAGACCACCTCACCAAAATTCAGCCCAAGAAAAATTCGGCAAGTGCATGAATCATTTCATCAAACAGTTGATGTGCACTGTTTCTGTCAAAATTCAGAAAAGTTAACTGAAGATTCAGTCGACAGTG
Source organism: Secale cereale (assembly GCA_902687465.1). Taxonomy (NCBI): domain Eukaryota; kingdom Viridiplantae; phylum Streptophyta; class Magnoliopsida; order Poales; family Poaceae; genus Secale; species Secale cereale. The sequence goes on along the minus strand of LR738709.1, from coordinate 345,991,233 downwards.
CAGTTTCGTCAGAGATTCTCGTCAATCTCGCTAGTGTCACCTTGGCACCTTGCCGCACTGCTGCTCTCCCTTATCCTGAGCCCCGCACGCTCGCTTGGCTGGTTGCGAGCGTCCGTGGCGTCGTGGACTGCCTGCACCGGCGTCTTCCGCGGCGGCAGAGCCACCCGTGGCGGCCGATAGGGGTCACCCTGCAAAGCAACGCCGTTCGGCACCGCCCAAGCCACCTGGGAGCTCCGCGTGACCATCTTCTTCCCTGTGCACGCTGCAACACCGTCGTCGTGGCCTGAGAAGCGCAGAGCGCGCTCTCTGCTGCTGACGCGCACGCACGGCCGTTCCGTTGGGAAAATGTCGTGAGCACCCGTGTCTTGCTAAGCTCTGCATCGGAATGGAACCAGTACACCGTCATGATGATGCTCAAGTGCTTACGCCACCTGTCCAGCCACAACCTCGCCGTAATCGCTCGCCAGACTTATCCCGTTTGCGGAAACCGCCTCGGGCCGGCTATAAATAGCACCCCCAAGCTCGCACTCGACCCCGCACAGCTCCACCATCTGACCAGACCCCGCCCAGCCACTGGAAGAACCTCGAGGGGCTCTTCTTCCCCAACTCCGGCCGCCCCGATCCGCTTCGGGTTCCAGCAGCTTCCTCTCTGGTGAGAGCTCCTCCACCGCCCTAGTCTTGCTAGTAGCCTCCTGACACACCCAGACGACTAACCCCCACTTCAATTTGACCCCCGCAGCTCTCTCCGACGAGACCCACAACCACCCGAATCGTCGTCCGCCGGAGATAAGGTCGCCGTCGACGTGGTGCTTGCCGACGTCCAACTCTACCACCCACCGACGCGGAAGAACACCGTGAACACGTAGGTACCACCCACTTCCCCTACCTCGCCGTGGGTCGGCGCCGGCGACCACCGCAGCTCTCTGACGCTGGTGCGACTCAGTTTTCAGTTCGAAGATTCAAACCTGACGGGTGGGACCCCCTCGTCAGTCTCTCTGTTTCATTCGAATCGTTTTTCTGGAAAGCGCCTTCGGGCAAAATACACTTTCCCTATTCAGCTGGTGTACTGCTTACTGAATCGTTTTCTGTTTTTATATTCTAGCGCCTGGAAACTTTCTGTTTCATTACAGACAAGTCCATGGACAAAAACTTTAATAACTTTTAAACAAAAGCTGATTTTGAGTTGATTCTTTTTCTGTCCTCTTTAGTTTTCTGTATATTTTTTTATCATATTTACTTGAAAAATATTTGGGACAACTTTTATGCATGCGCGGTATTTATGTTAGTACCTGTTTTATTTGTACCCGTAGATACCGAAGGAAGTGACGGAGCTGCGAACTTCACCGAGTTAGACTCCGACTACTCCGAACCAGGCAAGCATGTTTGAACCTTTGATATGATGAGTGTGTTGCATGGTTGCTCGAGTAGTTTCTCTTCATGGCATGGTTATATAAGCATTTTGCGGATGTTATATTTCATGCAAAACAAGCTCCGTGTGAGCCCCGATAGATGATGGTGAACCAACCTGATCATGTGGTGACATGATAGGTTGTACGTTGGTATTGTTGAAGCATGCCAATTAACCGTTAACTCCAGTATTAACGTGGATCAAGTCATGATCCCGTTCGTCTCCTTTTGGTACAGTCACATGTCTTCTGCAAAGAATACGGTTTAGTCAGCTGCAAACCTCTTTCCTTGTACACACATAATAGAGGTGCCGGGATGAGGGTTCCATGGCCCTGGATTAAAGCCTGTCATCCGGTCAGGGGGCATGGGTGTTTCCGGTTGGGACCGAGAGGGGGGCACCCCTTAGAGCGCACGATATAAATTTGATTCCATGCTATTCGAGGTTGTAGCCTCCCCGTCTTAAAGTTTTTCGTGAGTGTTGTCTCGGGTGATTCCGGGCAACAGGATGTGAAATGGGTGTGTAATGGTTAGTTGTGTTTCTACTAAAATACCGTAGACGGAACTGGTCCCTTGTGGCCATTGAAACCCATTGACTTGTGATTTATGAGTACAAACCCTGCAGAGTTAAAACCTTCCGAGCAGCCATGTCTATGGCCTAGCGTCAATCTCCGTGTCACCTCAGTGACCGTCTCGGATATTCTAAGATAGTGATAAGAATGGTAATCTAGTCAAGGGTCATCCTGGTAGAGGAACTAACTAGTTATTTCTGCACTGATTAATCACTTGAGATGATTTACCATCATACCAAAGATTTTATAAGCCCTTTATGTGATGTCGCTCAGACGTCCGACTGTGGGATTCCCGTTATTTACTTTTGAATATAAGCCCTTTATGTGATGTCGCTCAGACGTCCGACTGTGGCATTCTCATTATTTACTTTTGAATATAAGCCCTTTATGTGATGTCGCTCAGACGTCCGACTATGGCATTCTCGTTATTTACTTATAAATATAAGCCCTTTTTGTGATGTCGCTAAGACGTCCGACTGTGGCATTCTGGTTATTTACTTATGAATATAAGCCTTTTATGTGATGTCGCTCAGACGTCCGACTGTGGCATTCTC
>LR738709.1:345926697-345985043 GCA_902687465.1 Secale cereale | reverse complement strand
CCACGCCCCTCTGCCCGATCTGGATCGGGAGCTTCGACCCCAACCCCCGGACGCTTCGTCCGCCGCTCGCCCGTGGCCCCCGCCTCTCCGCGCGGCTCCCGCGCCGACGCCGGTCGTCGCGGCCACCTCTGCTCTGCCTCGACCCGACCTGCTCCACTGCCCCGCCCCGGCGCTCGCCATCTCGACTGGCCACCACCGGCGACCGCCGCGCCCCGTCCACCGCTGCACCCTGCAGGCCTCGCCTCGCCTACCTCGTTGCCCGCTGCCATGACCCCGACTCAGCGCCCCGCTGTAAGCGCACCGTCGCCCCCGCCTGGCCCCGCCTTAGCTCACCGCCCATCCCGCCACTCGCGCGCGCCGGCCTGCCCGGGCCGCGCCGCGGCTCTCCCCCGTGCTCACCGGCCGTGCGCCTCGCCCGCACCCACCCCCATGGCCGCACTGGCCTCGCCCCAAGCCGCCCGTTGCTAGCCACTGGCCTCGGGCCGTCCCCTGCCGCACCCGCCGGCGTACGCGCCATCGGCGCTCGGCCGCGCCAGCCTCTGGCCGCGCCACGCGACGCGCTCGCTCCTCTGGTCGCCGGCGTGTGCATGCGTGTGTTCTGTGTACGCCCGTGTGCACTGTGGCAATGACACTGTTCATTGCGCTAGCTTTCGCAAAATCACAGCGATCAGCCATGTTGATAGCCCCTAAACAGTGACTAAACGAGAGTTAAAATGGCTAAAATAAATATGTACAGGTAGTACACTTGACAAGCTCCAAGTTATCCCATTGGGCCAAATTCAAATAAGGCCTAGATTAAATGCTATGAAAATGACAAATTGCTATGTTCTGTTAAAAACGTAACACTTAAACAGATTCTGAAAATAACATCGAGTGGCACTTTTCGTCCAGAGTTCTAAGTAACCAAATAAACTCTATCAGTGATGAAATTGTTACCATCTTGTAGATCACAGAAAATTGAACAAGTTTGATAAAAGGCACTAATTCATAGGATGTATAGAACAATAACTACAGGCTTTGGAAAACAGCTTGTCGATGTTTATAGCTGAGGACTTAGTAGAATTTCAATGATCTCTGAAAATCATTTAAAACTTCGGAAAATCATATTAAAATAACCGTAATCCGGATCGAAAAACCTTGAAAATGAAAATTGCTCAGATCGACGAGACGAACCCAGATACGCTACCCGCATATCCGTGTGATGCCTCTAAATAGCTGAACGTGGAACTTTCCCCCTCCGGTCATCTGTCTGGCACAGATTCGGAACCGGGAAAACTTTCCCGGATGGGATCCCCCTTTATCGGTAACTTGTAGCACTGCGTTAGGACACACCCGGCACTGCGTATTGTCATGTCTTGTATTGTGTTACATTGCTTGCTTTGTATTTATTGTTTTCTCCCCCCTCTCTTTCCGATAGACCCCCGAGACCACTGCCGCCGACGTTGCTGTGTACGGCTACGTCGTCGACGACCAGATCATTTCAACAGAGCTTCCAGGCAAGCCCCCCCCCTTTGATCACCAGATATCGCCTACTCTTCTCTCTACTGCTTGCATTAGAGTAGTGTAGCATGTTACTGCTTTCGATAATCCTATTCTGCTGCATAGCCTGTCATTGTTGCTACCACTGTTGATACTTTACCTGCAATCCTAAATGCTTAGTATAGGACGCTAGTATTCCATCAGTGGCCCTACACCCTTGTCCGTCTGCCCTGCTATTCTATCGGGCCGTGATCACTTGGGGGTGATCACGGGTATATTATACATACTCATTACATGACACATGATGATGGTTCGGATATGGGGGCTGAAGGGGCAGGTGGTTCCACACAGGTAGTGGTGGGCCTGGGTTCCCGACAGTCCCCTGATGGTTACTTTGTGGCGGAGCGACAGGGGCAGGTTGAGACACCCAGTGGAGAGGTGGCCTGGCCCTGGTCGTTGTCCGCGGTTATTTCATAATAACACGTTTAACGGGAACTTGGTATTTGATCTGAGTCTGGCCATTTGGTCTATACGCACTAACCAGCTACGTGGGAATAGTTATGGGTACTTGACGTCGTGGTATCAGCCGAAGCCTTCTTGACGTCAGCGGTTTAGCGGCGCGCGCCGGATTGGACTGGAAGCCTACTCTGGTATTAGGAGAGGCTAGGTCTGCTTACCGGCCGCCCTCGCAACGTGCAGGTGTGCATTGGGCGATGGGCCCAGACCCCTGTGTGCTTAGGACTTAGACCGACGTGCTGACCTCTCTGCTGTGCTTAGGTAGGGCTGCGACGTGTTGATCTTCCGAGGCCGGGCATGACCCTAGAAAGTGTGTCCGGCCAAATGGGATCGAGCGTGCTGGGTTATGTGGTGCACCCCTGCAGGGAAGTTAATCTATTCGAATAGCCGTGTCCCTCGGTAAAAGGACGACCCGGAGTTGTACTCGGACCTCATGACAACTAGAACTGGATACTTAATAAAACACACCCAGACAAGTTCCAGATATAACTCGGTGGTTGCTCTCTCACAGGGTGATGTGCGGGAGGATCGCCGGGTAGGATTATGCTTTACGATGTTACTTGGTGAACTCTTCTGCTACTCAAGACGGAGGCTGCCAGAAGCTTTGATAGTTGTTACTATTCCATCTACTCCCTTCTACTGCTGCAAGATGGAGGCTGCGAGATACGAGGATACTTGTTACTTCCATCTATTCTCTTCTACTGCTGCAAGATGGAGGTGGCCAGAAGCGTAGTCTTCGATTGGATTAGCTATCCCCCTCTTATTCTGCTTTCTGCAGTTCAGTCCACATATATTCCCCCTTTACACAGATATCATTGCATATGTAGTGTAGATCCTTGCTTGCGAGTACTTTGGATGAGTACTCACGGTTGCTTTGCTCCCCCTTTTCCCCCTTCTTTCTTCTTTCTGGTTGATGCAACCAGATTGATGGAGTCCAGGAGCCAGAAGATCCCGAGGATGTTTCTACGTGGAGTTCGGCTTCGAGGAGTAGTTAGGAGGTCCCAGGCAGGAGGCCTCGCCTTTTCGATCGTTGCTACTTTTGTGCTAGCCTTCTTAAGGCAAACTTGTTTAACTTATGTCTGTACTCAGATATTTTTGCTTCCGCTGACTCTTGTGTTTTCGAGCTTATGTATTCGAGCCCTCGAGGCCCCTGGCTTGTAATATAAAGCTTGTATTATTTTAATTTGTGTCTAGTGTTGTGTTGTGATATCTTCCAGTGAGTCCTTGATCTTGGTCGTACACATTTGCGTGCATGATTAGTGTACGGTCAAATCGGGGGCGTCACAAGTTGGTATCAGAGCCAACTGCCTGTAGGAATCCCCCTTTCCAACTCCTTGGCCGAAGTTGAGTCTAGTCTTTGAAAAACAAATTTACTAACTTGTTGTGTGGCTTACGGGCCCACAGCACCATTGGGTGGTATTAGGATCTTTTACTCCTCGTCTATACTCTGGGACTCTTATCTCTCTTCTATTCGGGGTAAATGAATTTTGCTAAACCTAACATTAGGATCTCGTTATCACTTTCACCCGGAGAGTGCCTTATGATCGATGATCGTCTGCTGCACTAGAAGACCCTGAAGATACTCCCCGTTGTTAACCCGAGAACTTGTGCTCATCACCTTTGCAATTCACTACCACCGATATATCCCTATGGATATCTGCATGCACTTGCCATTCTCATGATCATTCCTCGTCGCTCTTGTTATTACAAGATGCCTCGAAATATTCTCCGTTGTCCCGAGAATCCTTTGAGTTACTGTCTTGCAGTTTTACTTCACATGAAAACCCTTGTGGTTATTTCCTCACATTTATCGAGGATCCGTTCTTCTCAATTGATCATGTGTCTCACAATATTCTCCGAAATACTTTTCGATCTTTCGAAAATCCTCTGCAGCAGGTTACTCTTGTAATTCTTGCCTGCTTGCATTATGGTTAATTCCATATGGCTAGTAGTCTTCGTCAATATCGCTTGACTTAACCATTTTGAGCCTATTGATTCATTGTGTGCGTATGCACGCAGTCATCAGGTTATCCTTTTTAAAATTATCTTTCCGGCTCAGACGTCATTCTGGACATGAGTTGGTTCTCGACAATTCAAACCTTTATTGATTGTCCAACTAAGTGTATTCAACTTATCCATCCTTGATCAGAGCGTTTGCTTTTGATATCTTGTTTTGGAAAACATAATTCCTTTGCATTTGGTTGAATTAGTCAGTTGTTTCTATGATGTGATCTCCTTTAATTATTTCTTCTTCTAGTTGAGTATCGATACTCACACCTGATTCGTTGCGGTCTGCCAGATCCTTTTGTGGATTATTATCCGACCGTTCCAACATATCAAAACCTTGAGTTCTCCCCCTGATACATAATGCCTTTGGTAAATTGTTTCCTCTCCTTGTCCAACCACGCTCTGCTTTCGAGCTTGTGTTGTTACTTTTGAAACTTGTGGTAAATGTTACTAAGATGCCCGATGGGTTGAACCTATGCCTTCCCCTAATCCGTGAGAACCCAAGAGTTTTCACAAGTCATACCCTTCCGGTGTTCTACCGGATAAAATTCCAACACTACAGTTTTATCAAAGCAAGAGGTAAATGAAACGTATGCATTGGAGAAATGGGAGTCGACCTTGAACTTTTGTTCATGCCCATGGAAACGATGTAGACCGTCTCGGGAGCTTCTTGCAAAATGATTTTTACGTCCAAATAATTCTTTCGGTGTCAATAAATTTGATCCCTTGCAGTTATGGTTTCGACCATGCTGTCCTTATTCAGTATATCTGGAATAAATCCATTCCAGGCCTCGTCAATTTTTGACAAGGTTAAAGTATCTACTGTCATAGGTCAATGACCTAGTTCCACTTCTATTGTGTTCTACCTTCGAGTTTTACCCTCTGATATCTCGAGGATATCATGACTTTGCACTACACCCTTTTGAACTTTTGATGAAGTAATACATTTGCTTGTCGTAATCACTCTACGGGTTCTAGGTTGCCGTCAACCGAGGACACCGTTTAGTAAATCAAATTTGCTCTAAAAATTCAACACCCCTAGTAGATGTTACTGGGAAAATTTTAAACTCAATCTAGTTTATTCCTAGACTATCGAGTACATCCCTTGTCTAGCTATCTTTGGCTGTGCTACCTCATCCTTCTTTGGTGCACGAATTCTTCAGTGTGTGAGCACGACTTACGTAGAGCTCTCAACATCATGTTGCTTGTCTCGAAAGGCAACGTTGGTTCCGATCTTGCATCTTTTATATTGATCCTATAACTTGCCACTTCGGCATTCTCTTGCTTGTTGCCGTTGTTGTTTGATGGCATCCTCTTGAAACCTCCCGACAAATGTGTCGAATCACCTTCAACACTTTGACTTCTTCCGAGATGTCAACTGTGTTCATGATGAGAAATACTTTCCTTGCCCTTAATGATTTTTGTTATCATCGACAACATCCTTGACTCCCTTTCATCGCGAACTTGTCCACAATATGAATACAACTTGCTCTCCAGCTAGTGTTGTGTTCTGCATTGAAGTACTACTGTCTTTTATGTCGAGAATGTTGTGGGAATTGCTTCACCTCTTAGAAATTCTCGATATGACGATACTTCTCACCATCACCATTCTTCATTGGTCCCCGTGTTGTTTTTAACCGGGATACCAATATGCCAGCGATGCTGCTTGAGTTCTGTACTTCTAGCAACTCTATTGCTTTGAAGTTAACGATCGACAGTTCGTTCTTAGACTGTTGGTTATTGAATCGTCACTCTAACATTGATCTTGCTGCATAAGGTCATATTTCGGGCACACCTTTCAACTAATGATTAATGGTGTATGTTTATCTCGAGCATACAACATTATATCATTTGAATTGACAATTGTCATTTTCTCGTTCACATTATTATGGAAATCCATTCGTTTGGAATTCTCGATGAATTGTCGCTGAGTCCATCAGCCACCTCCTCACCCTATCCTTGGTTTAATGATGAACTATTGTTTTGGGAACCCGCTCCCATAGTTCATTTCCCGAGAATCTTGCAATGTCATTTCGTCGAATTGTGATGCACCTTTTTCTTCTCGAACATCCCGAGTCTGAGGTAAAATGACACCAATCGGATCTGAATCTCGGTCAGATATGATGGTTGGGCCAACTTTCCAGTAGTTATATTATTGGTCCTTTGATGACCCGGTAATATGATGTCATGCCCAGCACCCCTGGGTGGAGGACCTATCAATATATTCTCTTCTGCAAGGATAACTATTCTTCCAGGAGGAAATTGTAAGACTTATTTTATAACTTGCTCATGATGGATCATTTGTGTATCCAAAGTCTGGCCCTTGATTGAAACACCATATCATTGCTACCTCAAAGCATGACTATGATACCCCGCTCATCAACAAGAACATTGGAGGCGTGATGCTAAATGTTTCTTGGTCAGTTATCCAAACACCGATGTATGGGTAACATCTTGATTAATCCTTGCCTCTTTATCTAAATGATTGAGTACTTGCTCTCCTACCCTGTATGCCATGTTCTTCTTGTCCATGGGAAGGATATACTCCTAATAATTGTGTGTAATCACAATTTTCCTTTCCATTTGTTTGTTTAACCGTTCTTTGATCTATATATAATCTAAGCAGTAATAATTTTCTGCTTATATAAACACCTCGTGGTACAACTCTGTCAGTAAGACTTCGTTACTATTGTTGTAACATTCCATTAACTGCCGGTGAACGAGAACCTTGCCTATTGGTCCGCCTCGTTCAACGAGCAAGAAAATGGTTCTCTTCGTTCCCCGTCCTTGGTACCGACATTGTTGCCGACATAGCTAACAAGCTATCCACTGACATGCCTCCCTGTCGAGGCTATGGAAGATGTCACCACCCTTTCTACTTTCAACCCACATGGTGGGCCCATAACCCACAGGTCCACTGGATCGAAACCTGACTCTTCTTTACAACCCGGATTCTAATGTATCCTTTGCACCTGGCTTCGTATGTGATTCACGAGCTAAATTCTATACCATTATTCATCCTGGAATCAAACACCATGTTATTCTCGTTGTTCAAGACCCCATTCTAGCTTCTGGCTAGGTATCGAATGATTGCATACCCATTTCAAACTTGGTACCATCGCTTATTGTTATCAATTCATTCACTGAAATACTACTCGTAGGGTACTTCGTATATCACTTTCTGAATTCGCCGTCGTATGCACAGACTTCGTGGAGATAAGTTCCTCCAAAGTTTTTCCCCCTGGTCGTGTTCGTAGGACGATGGAGATCCCGAAGAAAGGATGACGACTTGATCACGATGACTTGAAGCAGAGAAATGAAGACATCAACGAAAGAGATCAACCTCTTCGAGAAGAGCGGCCAAGACGGAGAAGACTCGTTAGTTTTACGCTACCAGCACTTCCCCCTTACTCCACCGCTTAAATCTCGGGACGAGATTTCTTGTAGTGGAGGAGAATTGTGACGCCCGGGTAATCAAGCTACAGTAAACCTCTGCTAATGATGCCACGTCACCATGATTACTGTTACTAATCTCACGTTCGTTGGAAACTGGATTGAATTCAAATTTCAAGTCGAATTAAAATCAAGTAAGTAAAATTTTCAAACGACAAAACTAAAATGTCTAAAGTATTGCAAATATCCCATATCTAAATATGGTGATGACCCAATAATTTGTAAAGAATTTAATTGCCCTTTTTATGAATACAACATAGGCTAAAAATAATTATTAATGGCTTTTAATTAATAAACAATTGTAAACATGTTTTATTAGAGTGCCAAATTGTTTGTGGCAGTTACATAATTAATATTACTAAATTAGGGATCATTTTAATATTAGTTAAAAACTAGACTAAAAAGAAAGTAAAATAAAACCAGAAAAGAAAATAAGAAAAGTAAAACAAAACAAAAAAAAAGGGAGAAGAACCCCCCTGCTGGGCCGTGGCCCAGCTGGCCACCTAGGCCATCCGGCCCAGCCGCCCCCTCGCTTGCCTTAACGCTCCACCGACACCACCCACTCCCCCCCTCGATTCCTATCTCCCCCACGCCCCTCTGCCCGATCTGGATCGGGAGCTTCGACCCCAACCCCCGGACGCTTCGTTCGCCGCTCGCCCGTGGCCCCCGCCTCTCCGCGCGGCTCCCGCGCCGACGCCGGTCGTCGCGGCCACCTCTGCTCTGCCTCGACCCGACCTGCTCCACTGCCCCGCCCCGGCGCTCGCCATCTCGACTGGCCACCACCGGCGACCGCCGCGCCCCGTCCACCGCTGCACCCTGCAGGCCTCGCCTCGCCTACCTCGTCGCCCGCTGCCATGACCCCGACTCAGCGCCCCGCTGTAAGCGCACCGTCGCCCCCGCCTGGCCCCGCCTTAGCTCACCGCCCATCCCGCCACTCGCGCGCGCCGGCCTGCCCGGGCCGCGCCGCGGCTCTCCCCCGTGCTCACCGGCCGTGCGCCTCGCCCGCACCCACCCCCATGGCCGCACTGGCCTCGCCCCAAGCCGCCCGTTGCTAGCCACTGGCCTCGGGCCGTCCCCTGCCGCACCCGTCGGCGTACGCGCCATCGGCGCTCGGCCGCGCCAGCCTCTGGCCGCGCCACGCGACGCGCTCGCTCCTCTGGTCGCCGGCGTGTGCATGCGTGTGTTCTGTGTATGCCCGTGTGCACTGTGGCAATGACACTGTTCATTGTGCTAGCTTTCGCAAAATCACAGCGATCAGCCATGTTGATAGCCCCTAAACAGTGACTAAACGAGAGTTAAAATGGCTAAAATAAATATGTACAGGTAGTACACTTGACAAGCTCCAAGTTATCCCATTGGGCCAAATTCAAATAAGGCCTAGATTAAATGCTATGAAAATGACAAATTGCTATGTTCTGTTAAAAATGTAACACTTAAACAGATTCTGAAAATAACATCGAGTGGCACTTTTCGTCCAGAGTTCTAAGTAACCAAATGAACTCTATCAGTGATGAAATTGTTACCATCTTGTAGATCACAGAAAATTGAACAAGTTTGATAAAAGGCACTAATTCATAGGATGTATAGAACAATAACTACAGGCTTTGGAAAACAGCTTGTCGATGTTTATAGCTGAGGACTTAGTAGAATTTCAATGATCTCTGAAAATCATTTAAAACTTCGGAAAATCATATTAAAATAACCGTAATCCGGATCGAAAAACCTTGAAAATGAAAATTGCTCAGATTGACGAGACGAACCCGGATACGCTACCCGCATATCCGTGTGATGCCTCTAAATAGCTGAACGTGGAACTTTCCCCCTCCGGTCATCTGTCTGGCACAGATCCGGAACCGGGAAAACTTTCCCGGATGGGATCCCCCTTTATCGGTAACTTGTAGCACTGCGTTAGGACACACCCGGCACTGCGTATTGTCATGTCTTGTATTGTGTTACATAGCTTGCTTTGTATTTATTGTTTTCTCCCCCCTCTCTTTCCGATAGACCCCCGAGACCACTGCCGCCGACGTTGCTGTGTACGGCTACGTCGTCGACGACCAGATCATTTCAACAGAGCTTCCAGGCAAGCCCCCCCCCTTTGATCACCAGATATCGCCTACTCTTCTCTCTACTGCTTGCATTAGAGTAGTGTAGCATGTTACTGCTTTCGATAATCCTATTCTGCTGCATAGCCTGTCATTGTTGCTACCACTGTTGATACTTTACCTGCAATCCTAAATGCTTAGTATAGGACGCTAGTATTCCATCAGTGGCCCTACACCCTTGTCCGTCTGCCCTGCTATTCTATCGGGCCGTGATCACTTGGGGGTGATCACGGGTATATTATACATACTCATTACATGACACATGATGATGGTTCGGATATGGGGGCTGAAGGGGCAGGTGGTTCCACACAGGTAGTGGTGGGCCTGGGTTCCCGACAGTCCCCTGATGGTTACTTTGTGGCGGAGCGACAGGGGCAGGTTGAGACACCCAGTGGAGAGGTGGCCTGGCCCTGGTCGTTGTCCGCGGTTATTTCATAATAACACGTTTAACGGGAACTTGGTATTTGATCTGAGTCTGGCCATTTGGTCTATACGCACTAACCAGCTACGTGGGAATAGTTATGGGTACTCGACGTCGTGGTATCAGCCGAAGCCTTCTTGACGTCAGCGGTTTAGCGGCGCGCGCCGGATTGGACTGGAAGCCTACTCTGGTATTAGGAGAGGCTAGGTCTGCTTACCGGCCGCCCTCGCAACGTGCAGGTGTGCATTGGGCGATGGGCCCAGACCCCTGTGTGCTTAGGACTTAGACCGACGTGCTGACCTCTCTGCTGTGCTTAGGTAGGGCTGCGACGTGTTGATCTTCCGAGGCCGGGCATGACCCTAGAAAGTGTGTCCGGCCAAATGGGATCGAGCGTGCTGGGTTATGTGGTGCACCCCTGCAGGGAAGTTAATCTATTCGAATAGCCGTGTCCCTCGGTAAAAGGACGACCCGGAGTTGTACTCGGACCTCATGACAACTAGAACTGGATACTTAATAAAACACACCCAGACAAGTTCCAGATATAACTCGGTGGTTGCTCTCTCACAGGGTGATGTGCGGGAGGATCGCCGGGTAGGATTATGCTTTACGATGTTACTTGGTGAACTCTTCTGCTACTCAAGACGGAGGCTGCCAGAAGCTTTGATAGTTGTTACTATTCCATCTACTCCCTTCTACTGCTGCAAGATGGAGGCTGCGAGATACGAGGATACTTGTTACTTCCATCTATTCTCTTCTACTGCTGCAAGATGGAGGTGGCCAGAAGCGTAGTCTTCGATTAGATTAGCTATCCCCCTCTTATTCTGCTTTCTGCAGTTCAGTCCACATATATTCCCCCTTTACACAGATATCATTGCATATGTAGTGTAGATCCTTGCTTGCGAGTACTTTGGATGAGTACTCACGGTTGCTTTGCTCCCCCTTTTCCCCCTTCTTTCTTCTTTCTGGTTGATGCAACCAGATTGATGGAGTCCAGGAGCCAGAAGATCCCGAGGATGTTTCTACGTGGAGTTCGGCTTCGAGGAGTAGTTAGGAGGTCCCAGGCAGGAGGCCTCGCCTTTTCGATCGTTGCTACTTTTGTGCTAGCCTTCTTAAGGCAAACTTGTTTAACTTATGTCTGTACTCAGATATTTTTGCTTCCGCTGACTCTTGTGTTTTCGAGCTTATGTATTCGAGCCCTCGAGGCCCCTGGCTTGTAATATAAAGCTTGTATTATTTTAATTTGTGTCTAGTGTTGTGTTGTGATATCTTCCAGTGAGTCCTTGATCTTGGTCGTACACATTTGCGTGCATGATTAGTGTACGGTCAAATCGGGGGCGTCACAGGCATCATGGTGGGAAAATTTTCTGCATATGCACCCCAATGAAAATGATATCACATGGGAGGATTTTAAAGAAGGTTTTCATAGGGCGCACATTCCTAGATGCATTATGAAGATCAAGAAAAGGGAGATTGACGATCAGAGAGGCATGACAGTGACTGAGTACAATAGCCAGTTTACTCAATTATCTCGTTATGCCAACGAAGAGCGTATGACTGAAAATAAAAAGATGGAAAAATTCCTAGACGGTCTGGCACCAGCACTTAAATGCCAGCTAGTCGTACACACCTTTCCAGATTTCAAGACACTTGTGGACAAGGCTATTACTTTGGAAAATGAGCGCTGCAGTCTGGAAGATATTCGCAAGCGAAAAAGGGATAAGACTACCCACACTCACAACAACCGTAACAAGACTAATTTTCAAAAAATGGGGTGAACAAATCCATGACCAATGATCCGCGTCCGAATAAAAAATTTCATGCAAGGGACAAGGATTTTACGTATCGCCCAGGCGTTACTTGCTACGCTTGTGGAGAAGAGGAACACTATGCCAAACAGTGCCCAAAACCAAGGAACTCAACCCCGAAGCCAAACAGCAATGGAAACAATTCAGCACCCAAGCGTAGCAACTTCAACCCCAATAACAACCACAAGAAAGGTCACCTGAACCATGTGACCAAGGAGCAAGCACAGGATGCCCCGGATATCGTACTCGGTACGTTCCCTGTCAACACAATACCTGCCACGGTTTTGTTTCATTCCGGAGCTTCTCATTCGTTCATTTCGAAGAACTTTGCTTTGCAACATGAGTTTTCGATGCTTCCCTTGGGAAAATGAATGACCACCAAGTCCCCCGGAAGTAAGCAGATCACTCAGAGTTACTACCAAGGTGTCATAATTGAGATTGAAGGATTAAAGTTTCAGGCAAACCTCATCGTGTTGGAAAATAAGGGACTGGATGTTATCCTAGGTATGGACTGGCTGACCACCAACAAAGGATTTATCGACTGCTTCAATCAAACTAAGATTCTTACTCATCATCGCGGAAAGACGATAAGAGTCGCAGCTCAAGAAAGACCAGTATCACGTCAACCAAAATTGAACAAGGTAGACACTTCAGAATTATGGCAAAGTTCCAGTAGTATGTGAGTTCCCGGACGTATTTCCCGAAGAATTGCCAGGCATGCCACCAGACAGGGAAATATAATTCATTATTGAGCTAGCACCTGGAACCACCCCCATTCACAAGAAACCATACAGAATGGCACCATCCGAATTGGTTGAATTAAAGAAGCAAATGAAGGAATTACTAGACAAAGGATTTATACGAGCCAGCTCCTCATCTTGGGGCTTGCCGATATTATTTGCCAAGAAAAAGGATGGGACACTGAGATTGTGTATAGACTATCGAGCGCTCAACATGGTCACCATCAAGAACAAATATCCGATGCCACGGATAAATGATTTATTTGACCAACTCGCTCAAGCCAAGGTTTTCTCAAAAATTGATTTAAGGTCGGGATATCATCAATTAAAAGTACAGACAGAAGATATCCCGAAGACAACATTCACCTCTAGATACGGACTATATGAATTTACATTAATGCCGTTTGGACTAACCAACGCTCCCGCATATTTTGTCCACCTCATGAATAAAGTGTTTATGAAATTTATGGACAAATTTGTTGTGGTGTTTATTGATGATATCCTGGTATATTCTAAGACACTAGAAGAACATGCTGAACATCTCCGAATTGTACTGGGAAAATTAAGGAAACATCAACTATACGCCAAATTCAGGAAATGCGAATTTTGGTTAAGACAGGTTGGTTTTCTAGGCCACGTATTGACGCAGGAAGGAGTTGCCGTGGACCCGGAAAAAGTCAAGGCCGTACTTGGTTGGAAGCCACCGGCCAATGTAACAGATGTACGAAGTTTCCTCGGAATGGCTAGATATTACTGAAGGTTTATTGAGGGATTTTCCACCATAGCCAAACCAATGACATAGTTACTCAAGAAGGATAAGAAATTTGTATGGACTGAAGCTTGTGAGAAAAGCTTCCAGGAACTCAAAAGGAAATTAACAACAGCCCCAGTATTGGTCGTACCAGACATACACAAATGTTTTGAAGTATATTGCGACGCATCCCGGAAGGCCTCGGATGCGTACTGATGCAAGAAGGCAAGGTAGTCACATACGCTTCCAGGCAACTACGGAAGCATGAAGAAAATTATCCTACTCACGACTTAGAGTTGGCAGTAGTCATTCATGCACTCAAGGAGTGGAGGCACTTTTTGCTTGGGAATCGTTGTGAAATATATACGGACCATAAGAGCCTCAAATATATTTTCACACAACCAGAACTCAATTTACGACAACGACGCTGGTTGGAATTGGTGAAGGATTATGACGTTGGCATTCACTATCATCCAGGAAAGGCGAATGTAGTAGCAGATGATCTCGGACAACAGCAGTCTACAAAACTTGAGACCTGAGTTTCAGCACGAATTCGCCAAGATCAACTTGATGATGGTCACCGAAGGCGAAGTGTCAAATATGGAAATACGGACTACACTAATAGAACAGATAAAGAAGGCTCAGCATGGACACCCCAGCATTGAAGGCATAAAAAGAAAAGTGAGTCTGGGCAAGGCCTCAGAATTTGTCATAGACGATGAGGGAATATTATAGTTCAGGGACAGGCTTTGCGTACCCAATATAAAAGACCTCAAACAGCAAATTCTAGCAGAAGGCCACACCGCTCCATATTCGATTCACCCTGGAGGGACCAAAATGTACAAGGACATTCATGAAAGGTTTTGGTGGCACGGTATGAACAGGGATATAGCCACATACATTGCATGTTGTGATTCATGTCAACGCATTAAAGCCGAGCACTAAAAACCAGCAGGGCTATTACAGCCAAACAAGATACCTGAAGGGAAATGGGACGATATTGGGATGGACTTTATTGTTGGGCTACCTCGGTCACAGCACGGGAATGATGCCATATGGGTCATCACAGATAGACTAACTAAGGTGGCACACTTCATCCCAGTCAAGACAACCCACACCACCCAGAAGTTGCCAAACTTTACCTCGCCCGTATAGTATGCCTGCATGGAGTTCCAAAGACTATAATATCCGACAGAGGCACTCAATTCGTCTCTAAATTTCGGGATCAATTACAGCAAGCTCTGGGGACGCAACTAGTATTCAGTACAGCATACCATCCCCAGACTGGAGGACAAACTGAACAGGTAAATCAAATTCTAGAAGACATGCTGAGGGCATGTGTTCTCACCTATGGGACCAGTTGGGAAGCAAGATTGGTGTATGCCGAGTTCGCATACAACAATAGTTACCAAACCAGTGTGAAAATGGCACCTTTCGAAGCCTTGTATGGACGAAGATGCCGTACCCCATTAAACTAGTCAGAAACAGGTGACAGTCGTATTTTCGGACCAGACATGCTCAAGGAAGCCGAGGAGAAGGTTAGACTCATACGAGACCGACTCAAGACAGCCCAAAGCCGACAAAAGAGTTATTACGATCAAAAACATCGTGAAGTCAGCTTTGAACCCGGTGAAAATGTGTATCTACGTGTATCTCCTATGAGGGGCCTCCAACGATTCAAAGTCAAAGGAAAGCTATCACCACGGTTTATCGGACCCTTTCGTATAGTTGCACGGAGAGGCACATTAGCCTACTAGTTAGACCTTCCCAAAGAACTATCAGACGTCCACGACGTGTTCCACGTCTCACAGCTAAGGAAATGTATAAGCAACCCGGAGAAGCATGTGTCACATGAAAACCTTGATGTGCAACCAGACCTCACCTACAGGGAACGCCCAATAAAAATATTGGAGGAATCTGAAAGAAGGACCCGTCAGAAGACAATTAAGTTTCTGAAGGTTCAGTGGAGCAATCACACCGAGGATGAGGCAACATGGGAAAGAGAGGATCTTCTTCGGACAGAGTACCCACACCTATTTGAGGATAAGCTAAAATCTCGGTGACGAGATTTTTCCTAAGGGGGTAGGTGTTGTAACACTCCAAAAATTTTGGATTTTGTTTTCATCAAACTCTTTGGTCTTTTGGAAGGGGGATATTTGAATCTTTCTTAAAACCCCTTTCTCAAATCTTTTCTAGCAAAAGTTCTCCATGCTCTTCTCAACCTTGCTTTCTGGTCTTGAAGGTTTTCACCTTGTGTTGGCTCAACACATATTATTTTCAAAAGAGTTTTGATAATTTTTTTATGAAAATTCTTCATATAGCAACCTTGGGCTTATTCTCCCCACTCAAATTTTCTTTCTTTCACCATGACACCCAATGAAGATCCTTCTTCCCAAAAACCCATTCCCACCTTGGAACAAGTATAACATCAATTCCACTAGGTTTCAACCTCATTTAGATTTTTCTTCTAATTATTTTATCCCAAAAACAATTTCTGTTTTTAAATTGAGCCTTGGTGATTTACAAAGGAACTACCAGTTCCCTTTTGAATTTTGATTCCAAACAAACTCCCCTGGCTAGTCCTTAGTACCCTCAACATAGATCCATCATAATCCACTGGTCCACATTTCAAAATTTTCAAATTTCACTTGCTGCAAGTTTGGACCAGATTTGCCATCTTTGGTGAAATTCATATTTTCTCTCTTCCTAAAAATCTGTGAAAATTCAGGCAGCCCCTGGATGTATCAAGAGACCACCTCACCAAAATTCAGCCCAAGAAAAATTCGGCAAGTGCCCGAATCATTTCATCAAACAATTAATGTGCACTATTTGTGTCGAAATTCAGAAAAGTTAACTGAAGATTCAGTCGGCAGTTCAGTTTCGTCAGAGCTTCTCGTCAATCTCGCCAGTGTCACCTTGGCACCTTGCCGCACTGCTCCTCTCCCTTATCCTGAGCGCCGCACGCTCGCTTGGCTGGTTGCGAGCGTCAGTGGCATCGTGGACTTCCTTCTCCGGCGTCTTCTGCGGCGGCAGAGCCACCCGTGGCGGCCGACAGGGGTCACCCTGCAAAGCAACGCCGTTCGGCATCGCCCAGGCCACCTGGGAGCTCCATGTGGCCGTCTTCTTCCCTGTGCACACTTCAGCATCGTTGCCATGGCCTGAGAAGCGCAGAGCGCGCTCTCTGCCGCCGACGCGCATGCACGGCCGTTCCGTTGGGAAAATGTCGTAAGCACCCGTGTCTTGCTAAGATCTGCATCGAAATGGAACCAGTAAACCGTCACGACGATGCTAAAGTGCTAACGCCACCCGTCCAGCCACAGCCTCACCGTAATCGCTCGCCGGACTTATCCCGTTTGCGGCAACCGCCTCGGGCCGGCTATAAATAGCACGCCCAAGCTCGCACTCGACCCCACACAGCTCTACCCTCTCACCAGACGTCGCCCAGCCACTGGAAGAACATCGAGGGGCTCTTCTTCCCCAACTCTGGCCGCCCCGATCCGCTTCGGGTTCTGGCAGCTTCCTCTCTGGTGAGAGCTCCTCCACCGCCATAGTCTTGCCAGTAGCCTCCTGACACACCCAGACGACTAACCCCCACTTCAATTTGACCCCCGCAGCTCTCTCCGACGAGACCCACAACCACCCGAACCGCCGTCCGCCGGAGATAAGGTCGTCGTCGACGTGGTGCTCGCCGACGTCCATCTCCACCACCCACCAACGCGGAAGAACACCGTGAACACGTAGGTACCACCCACTTCCCCTACCTCGCCGTGGATCGGCGCCGGCAACCACCGCAGCTCTCCGAGGCCGGCGCGACTCTGTTTTCAGTTCGAAGATTCAAACCTGATGGGTGGGACCCCCTCGTCAGTCTCTCTGTTTCATTCGAATCGTTTTTCTGGAAAGCGCCTTCGGGCAAAATACGCTTTCCCTATTCAGCTGGCATACTGCTTACTGAATCGTTTTCTGTTTTTATATTCTAGCCCCTGGAAACTTTCTGTTTCATTACAGACAAGTCCCACGACAAAAACTTTAATAACTTTTAAACAAAAGATGATTTTGAGTTGATTCTTTTTCTGTCCTCTTTAGTTTTCTGTATAGTTTTTTATCATATTTACTTGAAAAATATTTGGGACAACTTTTATACACGTGCGGTATTTACGTTAGTACCCTTAGATATCGAAGGAAGTGACGGAGCCGCGAACTTCACCGAGTTAGACTCCGACTACTCCGAACCAGGCAAGCATGTTTGAACCTTTGATATGATGAGTGTGTTGCATGGTTGCTCGAGTAGTTTCTCTTCATGGCATGGTTATATAAGCATTTTGCGGATGTTATATTTCATGCAAAACAAGCTCCGTGTGAGCCCTGATAGATGATGGTGAACCAACCTGATCATGTGGTGACATGATAGGTTGTAAGTTGGTATTGTTGAAGCATGCCAATCAACCGTTAAGTCCAGTATTAACGTGGATCAAGTCATAATCCCATTCGTCTCCTTTTGGTACTGTCACATGTCTTCTGCAAAGAATACAGTTTAGTCAGCTGCAAACCACTTTCCTTGTACACACCAAATAGAGGGGCCGGGATGAGGGTTCCATGGTCCTCGATTAAAGCCCGTCATTCGGTCAGGGGGCATGGGTGTTTCCGGTTGGGACCGAGAGGGGGGCACCCCTTAGAGCAAGCGATATAAATTTGATCCCATGCTATTCGAGGTTGTAACCTCCCAGTCTTAAAGTTTTTCGTGAGTGTTGTCTCGGGTGATTCTGGGCTGCAGGATGTGAAATGGGTGTGTACTAGTTAGTTGTGTTTCTTCTAAAATACCGTAGACGGAACTGGTCCCTTATGGCTATTGAAACTCGTTCACTTGTGATTTATGAGTACAAACTCTGCAGAGTTAAAACCTTCCGAGTAGCCATGTCTATGGCCTAGCATCAATCTCCGTGTCAACCTCAGTGACCGTCTCGGATATTCTAAGATAGTGATAAGAATTGTAATCTAGTCAAGGGTCATCCTGGTAGATGAACTAACTAGTTATTTCTGCACTGATTAATCTCTTGAGATGATTTACCATCATACCATAGATTTTATCAGCCCTTTATGTGATGTCGCTCAGACGTCCGACTGTGGCATTCTCGTTATCTACTTATGAATATAAGCCCTTTATGTGATGTCGCCTAGACGTCCGACTATGGCATGCTCATTATTTATTTTTGGTTATAAGCCCTTTTTGTGATGTCGCTGAGAAGTCCGACCGTGGCATGTTTTTATTCATTCTTCCTTACGAGGCGTTGCTCAGACACTCAATTGGTATTCTTTTATTTTCCTTGGAATTTCGGGAGGACTACCGCTCGACTTCCCTTTTTATTTTGTAGCGGAAATTTATTCTTTGAGTACATATTGCTAGTCTGCTCATATGCATCATGTTTGCATTTGGTATATCTTATGTCCGAGCTATCTTGCGAGTACATTCAAAGTACTCACCTGGCTTGATGATTTGGTCAGATGTTGACGAAGGCGGTCTCATGGATGAAAAGTTCGATAGCGAGTCCGACGCCTAGTGGAGTCCCAGTGAGTCTCTTGCGATCCTGGAGTTGATCACTGTATTATAACAGCTTCCGCCACCACTAAATAAATTCATCGGGTCTCACTCCGACACTCGATGAGCTGTAAAATATTGGAGTCGTGTCACCCACTACACTGTGACATATCCACCACCACTTTTATTACGAGTCAGTAGTTATGCCACCCTACCCTTGTGTCATATCCGCCCTTATGTATAATATCGGTGTGCTTGTAATAAATTATTGAGCAACCTCAGCTCAACCTGGTATATTATTCAGTACTCTGGAATTCTGTATCAAGGATGTATCTACCAGTGGGAAGGAATCTTGTACACTGGTCCGATAAAAAGGTCGGTTTCTTAGTAAATATTTTACTAGAAATCCGGTCCTGACAGTGGCAAACTTGACATAATCCTCAGGTCTCACGTTACTGCATTCAAAGTGCCTTTTGATGTCTATGATCCAGTCTTCAGCATCTAGCGGATCCACACAGTAACTGAACGACTTCGGTTGGTTTGCCAGGAATTGGTTGAGGGTTGCAAAGTGAGGTTGATAGAACAGATTGCCTTGGCCTTGGTTCCCATGACCACCTTCATTTGCTTGGTTGGTTTGAAAGTTCTGCATCATTTGCATAAGCATCTGGGTGTTCTGGTTGGTCGCTTTTATAATTGCTCTCCATGCCTCAGACGAAGGAGGAGGGGAAGGAGGACGTTCAGGAACACGCTCTTCTTCACCCTCTGGGTTAGCGTTGGGAACCTTCTTAGGAGCCATCCTGAATGAGATGACAACTATTAGCCATTGATTGAAAATATATAAGCTGAATCAACGGCTAGAAATTGCAACATAAGTCTTCACAAGAACATTCGAACAAAATAAACGAATGTAATCCACAGTTTAATGGTACAACAATCTTCTCAAGAAGCCACTTGGGAGAACAAAAGGTAAATAAAAACAACAAGGAGCAGATAGAACAAATACAAGATAGAAGCTTCGTTCCACATGTTCGTGCTGAAAGCTCATGGAACGTGTTACAAAAGGGTTTTGCAATCCCCGGATCAGCATAGCCAAGGACCCTTTAAGATGCAACTCCCAATTGGAACAACGGCCATAAAACCTCTTCACTCGATGTTGAACCCCGAACTCCATATCATGCACTCATTGGAAGAATGCCTACGAGCTACTAGAAGAACCCACCTATTAATTCCCGAAGGTTTCCGGTTATGCAATCGGGTGTTGGGGATATAGGGGAAGCACCGCGCACTGAACTCTAATCCTACATCCAGCTGTATCCATCCTTCAACACATAACCAGTCATCCTCGGAAACTATTTACCTCGGACCTTCGAAACGCATATGCTATACAAGCTATGGTGATACTCCCGAACTACCTCCCCAGTGCTGGGTGACGTCTGGGTTATCTCACCACTAACCGCTTAGAAGAGTTTTCGATGTCGACCATCTTAAGTATTCTAGAACCGCTGCGATACATTTGTGACGACAACACCTCAGAGCTCAACTCCCCGGGACACTGCCACAACCCCTAAATGACAGGAGGCATCGAGAACAATGTTCTCGTCACAAAAGATATCGGAAAAATCCAAACAATACTCGCGTGATCCTAAAAACAATTTAGTGAATTTTTGAGAGTAGAAGAGAGAGAACAACGTCAGGAGTCCTCACCAGAGCGATGAAGGGGTGAGGAGTAAAAAGTAATCCTACTCTCCAATATATATATATACAGCCGGTCTATTCTCATAACATTATGAGAATAATATTCTCATAACACTCCGAACTGCATTGCAAAATTGCATTGGAAAGCTATGCACACTGCTTCCTTCTTCTGCTGCGAACCACATAGAGGTGCAGCAGGAAACATTTATTTAGCAGCGTTTCTGGCTAGTTTGACTGATTTCTACTGGTTTATTCTTGCGTGCGCTGATTTAATATGTGGTTAAGCACTGAATTCTGCGAGAAAACGACGGAAATCCTTGGATTTGGCGGATCTGCGTCCGTTCTTCCGCTTTTCTCTGTTCTCTGTTCTCTGTTCTTCCCCCGTGCGGATCGAAATTGTTGCGTTTTGTATGTAATATTCTGTTGTTTTCGGCAATTACGGACTGCTTTTGATCTATCTGTATGAATTGGAGTGGATTAAGTTGTTAATTTGGAAGAATTTTAAGTTTTTTGTCCATGTTTTTTTGCGGCGCGACTGGCTCTGGTCGTTTCTCAAAGATGTTTTTTGAGGTTTTTTGCATTATATAGTTGTTAGAACTGCATTGCAGGCTGTGTTTTTCGTATGTGAATCGCGGTCAAGAACGGTGGACTGCAGTAATATGCAAGTGCGTTGAATTTTTGTAGTGCGGCGAACTGCATTTAATATGCAATGCGAGCCTGTATGAACTGCATTACAGCCACGGGGGTGTCGGGGGGACTAGTTTGTTAAGTTTTTTTTGCTTTGGTCAATCGCGGTGGACTGCTTTTTTGCGTTGCTTCTAGTGTATTTTCTTTACGAGAATTCTGAGTATAAGTGAACTGCTTTTTTATATATAGTTTTTCATGTGCAGCAGCAGTTGAAGAACATGCATTCTGGAAACCCCCACCGAGCTTTGCCTTTTTTTAACCCACATACGGAACTAGAGTTTTTTTAATAAAAGAGGACTGCATCAACCTTCTTAACAGGAGCAGTTTTGTGAAAGAATCCTCTACGTGAACTGCTCTGATTGTTTTGTTTTTTATGTGTATCCTAGCTACAGCAGCAGTTTTGAAGCAATATACATACTGAAAACAGACTATTGAGAACTGCATATATTTGATAGATAGAAACAACGGTTCTGCGGTCATAATTAACATAGTACATCATCAAGCAAACTAACGCAACATAAGCAAACATTGTCCCAAAGCAAACTAGAATGAAAGCAAACTAATCTACATACGCAGAGGGAAACTAAATCGAGCACTTGCGACAGGAATCCTTGGCTTTTCAGCATCTGTCCTGCTTCACTAGTTCCACCCGTTGGAGTTGGAGGTGGAAGTTGATGCCCCCTTGCCCAACGGCTTCCAGGATGACCTCGGGCACTTCCTGGTCTTCTCTGTTTTAGCGTGCGTGAGGCCTTTCTTCATGGTGCTGATTCGGTTCCATATCTCGAACGCAGCGTAGGCGTCCTTGGCAGCATACTCGACGTGCTTGGTGCTGAGAATGGAAGTCCACAGGCTGTGGTCGTGGTCTGTCATCTGCATCTTCATGTCCGCGTACTCGTCGTCGATGATGGCAGCAGCTACATCGCCAAGCGAGTCCAGTGGCTTCGTTCCATCAGGCAGCCTCCAGTTCGTCTGGATGTCGACGAAGTTGGGGATGTGGAGGTTGCAGGCTGCGAGCTTCTGCTTGTCCTGCTCGATGGCGAAGCCAGCGAACTCGAACCTAAGGAAAGTGAACCGCAAGTTATACCTTTCGGAACTGCATACATGGGCATATAGAACTGCAACGCGTACTCGGCAGAGAGAATTGCTTACCTTGGGTCGCCGAGGAACCTGTCGAAGGGGATGCATCTCTTGCCCAATGTACCACATACCTGGAAAAGAAGCACTGGGTGGTACTTGCCGATGGATACTTGAACCAGGGCTGCCCTCTCGTGGTCGGGTGTGTACTCCACGTTGATGCAGACGATCTTCTGGCGGCGCCGCTGGAGAACTGTCTTGAACTCTTCGATGTACGTCGCCATGGCGGTGACATCGGTGGTGTAGATCACCTTCAGCTTCGTGTTCCCGTGCGCATGCACGGCGTCGTAGGTCCTGCTGAACCCCATTGCTGCAAAGAGGAGGAAGAGGTGGAGGAAGGGGCAGCGTCGTGTGTTTTGCGCGGACGGTCTGGTCGATGGAGCACGGGATTTAAATGGGAGCGGCAGCAACTTCTGCCGAGGCCACGATCTCGTCTCCCAACCATGTTGGCGATCGTGGGTTCGTGATGATCGTTTCAGTTCGTGCGGCGTGCAACCGTCGGGATAGAGGAGGGGTGGGGGGCGCGGGCGCTTCGGGCGATAGTGGGCGCATTTATTTTAGGGCAGGCGAACCGAATCGTCAGCCGTAAGCGAACTACATTGCTTCAGAAGCGGAATCGTTCGTCGTAAGAGAACTGCAACGCTTCAGAAGCCGAGGCGGTTTTCCGTAAGTGAACTGCATCGTGTTACAACACCGAGACGTTTTTTTATTTTTTGTCTATGACCTGTGGGCCTGTCGGACGGGCTTTTATTCATTAAGTCTCTCTTGCAGCCCCCTTGCCCGCCTCCACTTCCCTCTCCCCCGTGCCCGCACAGAAATCACCCCTGCCCTCGTGCTCCCGTGGTGGAGAGCGACGACGCCCGCAGCCGCCGCCGTCCGTAGGGGCTCACTCATGGTGGAGGGCGACGACGCCCGCAGCCGCCGCCGTCCGTAGGGCGCTTCGTCCGCCGTTGCCGTCCGCACCCGCCTTGTCCAGCCGTCACTTCGTCCCACGGTAAGCCCCAAATCGCCCCTAATCCGGTCCAGATCTTGTGTTAGGGTTATTTTTCGTGCCAGCATTCTCTTCTTAAGGTTGTTTTTGTATGCTTGAAATTGCAACTCCCTATGGACTGAAAGTTTTTCTCTGCCTGAATTTGGTGTTTGTTGTCTAGGTTTAGGTTTTAGTTATCATCCCTTGCTGATTGGAGGCACAGTATGGCTTCTTCCTCACCAATTGACGCGTCACCGGTTAGAACGGCTTCTCCATCTGGTAACTACATTAAACTGAACTTCAGTTTTCATCCAGGGTCAATTTACTTCTTTTTTGTTGAACGAAATAGTGCACTGCATCTTAGATTCCTTTTTAGTAAGGCCTTTTTTTAAGACACGCGTGGCAAACTGATATGAACTACGTCAAGTTAGTTGTTTTTTTTACTTTTTTTGGACATTAAGTTAGTTGTTATGTTTTTTTGTTAAACATAAATTGCTAAAAGAGCACTGCATTTTGGACACTATTTTGTATTTTTTTTGCCTGTCCACTATGCGGTTTTGCGAAATCGATATGAGCTGCATTAAGTTTTAGTTTTTGCCTCTCACAAAACTGCATGAATTTGTTTTGTTTTGCATATCTAAGCGCACTTCTTTTTTTTATATGCGGTCAATTGGTCACTTGAACGAATTAGTGCACTGCATCATATAACCCTGTGCCAATGTGCACTTTTCCAGACACGCGTGAATATGATATTCAAGCGACATGAACTGCATTTTCTAGGTTTACTGTTATGTTTTTAATTGTTAAACATAAACTGCTGGAAAAGTGCACTGCATTTCTACATTTTTTTGTTTTTTCCAAGGTGATATGAGCTGCATTAAGTTTAGGTCTTTATCTCACACACACATCTTTTTCTTATGTTTTTTCTCACCCATAGTTTTATCTCCTGGTGGGTTAGGGGGTGGTGGCGTTAACTATTTTATTACACGTTATTTCACAGCCGATGTTGTCGGTGGCGGTACATCTGATCAGGTCAACATTCCACCTGAGTTGAGTGAAACCCAGTCGCAATCTGTTGATGGCACAGAGCCAGTTACACAGGATTGGATGGTCCCTGATCAGATTGCAGCCGATGTTGAGAGGAGAAGGCAGAAAGCTATTGCGCTCGGTAATACTTTCGTGAAGGCTCATAGGGCGAAGCAAGTAAAGTTAGGGGAGGGTAAGGAGATAGGAAGGAGGATTGCAGATTCAAAGAAGTCTGCTAAATTTGCCCCCGCAAAGAATCCTGTGAAGAGGAAACTCAACACTGTCGCAGAGCAAGGTTTAAGTTCTCCACGCCGGAGCCCGCGTGTTGATTACTCAAAGAGTCCTAATTACACTGAGGTTGATGTGGGTGGGATTCAAGGAAAGCGAAGATGCGCGGACGATCACTCTGGTTTTGATTCTGAGCGTCGATCTAAGCTTGCGCGGGAAAATGCAGCTGAAGAAGCTCTGGACAGTGATTCTGATGAGGAGGATGTTGATGTTAGTAAGGTATACGCTGTTTATCTACTTTTTCTTCTGTTTTTTTAAGTTGTTTTTTGCATGAGTTTTGCTGAGGTGAACTGCATTTTTTATTCTTTTGTTTTTTTGTAGGCTGCTAAGAGTACGAAGAGGAAGAGGTCTGAAGACGATGCTGCGCATGAATGGCGTTTCAACAAGACTGTTCGGCTGTCCATTCCAAATGTAATCAAAGCTGTCGCTTTGCTGGGTGAGGTGCACAGAACTTTGGTGCGGCAAGCAGGTTTTGGCATTGTCTTTGACCTGAAATTAGAGAAGAATGTTTCTCGTGTTTTGATGTGCAAGCTGATGGGAAAGATCGAACCCGACACGATGAGACTCGACTGTGGGCCAAACAAGGTTCTGGAAATCAATCGCGAGGCTGTCCATCACATTTTTGACTTCCCTATGGGTTCTCACACTGCTCCCAGGCCTGCTGCCAGCGGCCATGATGATTCGCTGACTAACCTGAAGGATGAACTCGGGTTCAACCGTTCTTGGAGCATAGATGCGGAGGACCTACTTACCTTACTTCGCACGCTGGCTGCAGACCCTGCGAAGGTTGATAAGACTGTGAAGGTTTTTTTCTCATTGTCTTGCAGTGCTTGCTTTGTCCTAGCCCCGCAACTCGGTTGTCCAGGGTAGCTGCTATGGTTGAAAACTTGGATATTGCATCTATGGCTAGCATGGATTTTTGTCAGCTTGTTGTCGACGAGCTGCAGGCCGCTGTGTACAAGTGGAATTCTACAGGGAGCAAGCAGAACTGCGCTGAGGGTTGCACCATCGTCCCCCTGTTCATGTACCTGGATTACTTGAACCTTCGAAAAGTATCGGTGATGGATAAACGCACTCCGCGCGCCGCAATACTGTCCCATGTGCAGTTGAAGAAGATTCACAACGTCGACATCGTTGTCAGGGGAAAGATACACCTGGACTCTTACAAGTTTGGCAAGCTACCGGTGAGTGCATAGCCATCCTTTGTTTTTGTTTTTATTTCTTTTTTTCGCTCATGCTAAAATGTGAACCTCTTATGTACTTTTCTTTGTGAACTGCATCTCTTTTTTTTGTTAATTTTTTCAGTGGAAGGCGGAAGCGGACATTGTGTATAAGCGGACTGCAGTTGCGGAAGCCCCTGAAATGTTTTGTGAGCCTCTTGCTAGGGCGGCTCCAATTCGACGGGGCCGTGGTTTTGCTAGGGCGGCTGCTGGAGGTTTTTCTGGACAGGCTTCTGGTGATCGCAATAGATTTGTGCAGGTCGATGAGCTTCTCGATAGGGTCATCAATATAACTAGTGATTTCCCAACATCCGATTCCAGGATGAGGAATATTGCCGGTTTGTTTCCTGAAGGCAAAGGCCCTTCTGAAGCAGAAATCGAGGCCGCTCATAACTTTGACCGTGGGCAGCTTGAATTCCTTAAGCAGGCTGTAACGAATATCAGATCTTCATTCGTTCAGTTTAAGCAGTCTCAGGATGACAGGTGTGCTTCGTATGAGCAGGAAGTTGATGCAATCGTGAAGGAAATGAACAGGCATGAAGATGTTGTCCAGCCTTCTCTACCCGACCCCGCAGATGTGGATGTATGTCTTTTTTCCACATGTGAACAGTTTTTTTACCCGTATTTTGTTATCTATTTTTTCTATGCGTTTGTTGCATTGACTATTTGTTTTTTCTATCGTTTTGTTCTTTTCCCAGTGTGTCGGAGGATCTTCCAAGGCTAACGCTGGTCGTGTTGATGAGCACCAGGACCACGGCGGTGTTGATTCTGATTACTTGTTTGACAGGCCATTATCCCCCGTTGACGAAGCTGCCAAAGACAATCCTATTGACGAAGTGGTCATCGACAAGGTTTGATTTCTTCCTATTATTTTTTTTTTGTTACAGTGAACTTCATTGTTTGATTTTTTTTTGTAGTGTCCAAAACAAACAATCATATTTTTTTTGCACCAGCAGTGGCAGCGAACTGCATTTTTTAACTTTTTCTTTGTATTTTTTGTCCACCAGAAGTGGTAGTGCACTGCAGTTGTTGTTTAGAGAAGAAGCATCATATTTTTTTTAGTAGTGAACTGCATGATCTGGTGTTGGTTTTTTAGTTGTAGAACTGCAGATTTGGATAATAGTTTCATTTATGTTTTAATGTTTTTTAGGTTGCCGAATCAAATGTGGAGATACATGGGAAGGAGGCAGATGTTGACGACGCTGGCAAGGAAGAGGAGGCTGACAAGTGTAAAGAGATGGAAGGCGACGACGCTCCCCTGGTGAGTATAGAGAATTTTTGCATTTTTGTGTTTTATTTTTTATTTTTCGTGGTAGCTTCATGGTCCGTTTTTATTAGTGAACTGCATTCTAGCTTTTTTGTGTAATGTGTTTTATTTTGTTAACTCATCAGAACTGCGGATTAAATGTTGAAATCCAAGCGGAGCGCAACATTGGGGATGATAATGTGGAAGGGAGAGGAGGGGAGGAGCCTGATGCGGAGGTAGATAAGGCAGAAGGTAGAGAAGGAGGGGAGTGTCCTGTTGAGGCTGATAAGGCACAAGAGAGAGAAGGAAGGGAGGACATCGTGGATTGTGATAAGGATGAAGAGAAAGAAGGAGCTCCTGGTGTTACAGTTGAAGTTGCAGAAGAGACAGAAGGAACTCGTAGAGTCTGATTTGACGATGCCGGGACATCCGCTGGCATTGATGTTGTTGTTGGGCCTACTGTTTTGTTGGTTGGCGACGAGGTGCCTGAGAAATTTTGTGTGGTCCCTCACGCCCCCGAGCAATCTGTCGGCAATCTAGCTTTCCTAGCCGATACAACCAAAGTCCCAGCGGAGACAGTTTCGATTGATTCTGAAGAGGAACAACCAAGACTCTCTCAGGACATGAGTAATCAAGCGCCGCTTGACAATGATATTACCGGGCTGGAGCACTTGACGCTTAGCGAAGATGTATATGAGCAGCCGCAGGAAGTTTATTCTGAAACCAAAGGTAAGCGAACTGCATTATTTTTTGTTCTTTTTCCCGGAGGCGAAATGGACCGTGTGTGTGTTTATAATCTGATATCGTCCCCACCCTGTATGCAGATGAGGAATTACCTGTTGTTACTCCTTCAAGGCTTGATCCAGCTCTTATGAGGAGATACAATGAGTTGTATGACGCTGTTACGAGGGCTAGGAGGGACAAGAAAAAGCAGTATGACATTTTCTTTCTTACGCCCCGGTTAATTAATATGTTATTTTTTTAGGGACGCTCCCATCTTATCAATTTTTGCTTTGCTTTTTTCTTCTTGTATGAAGGCATCTAGTTGCGTTCAAGGGAGAGTTTGGTGATATTACTATCGGCCATGTCGGCGAGTCTTTTTGGTCGTATGGAACGCTGAGCACGCACCTCGCAAACATTGGCGTGTCTATGCTAGCTGAAAGGTTCAAAGGATCTCAAACTATGATTGTCCCGTACAACCTATGCGTAAGCATTTTCATTAATTTATATTTTATCCCCCTCGTCCAATTTTTATTTGTGCTATAACCATTTTTCATTAACTCTCTGGTTTTGTCTTTTTTGCAGAATTCCATTTGGAACGGCGGTGCCACAAATAGGGCTTTGAAAAAGATGTTTTCTTCAAGCGCAGAGGAACGTGTGGATAAGAAAAACTTGGTAACGCATCTTGACCATTTTTCGCCATCTTGAAAATAAGTTTTCTGTTTTTTCTATTTTTTCTCATCTGTTTTGTTTTATTTCTTTTTTTATTTCAGATTATGTTTGCAACATTTGACCCTCCTCCCGCAACAGTGAAGGACGCGATAGGCCACTACTGCTTGGTCACTTCGAACCTGCGAGAGAAGCGTTTTGAGCTCCTGGACTCATTAAACAAAGGAGACAGCGCTGCTGCAAGTGTTGTCTTCAGAAAAATGGTCAGAAACATCAAAAAAGTCTGGAAAGATGGCTGCGCAAGCTGCGACGAGCCGTTGAACCCTCCCTCCCTGGACGGCTATGCGCTGACTCATATTAACGTCCCGCAACAGGGAAACGGGTTTGTACCTGTTCTCCTTTTTTCTTTTTCCATCTTCATTTTTTATTGTGTAAGTGAGCTGCATTGTTTTTATTAAATTAGAAGCACCTTTTCCCTTGAGCGAACTGCATTACTAATGTGTTATTTGTTGTTCTCCCTCGGTAATCTTTGTGTGTATGGAGCTGCATTGTTTTACTAACATCAGTAGCACTTTTATTACTGAGTGAACTGCATTGTTAATGTGTTTTGTGTTGGTTTTCTTTGCAGGCATGATTGTGGATTTTACATGTTCCAGTTCATGCAGACCTGGGATGGTGAAACGATTGCCAAGTTTGGGAAGGAGCACATTGGCTACATCAGGAAGGCTATGCTCTATAGTTGGCTGACCTCGTCGCATTGCTGTCTGGACCTGACATCACTTTTAATTTTTAAAGAAGGTTATTACATTTTTTTTTCAGTCACACACCTTTTTTATTAAGTGAACTTCATTGGTACAGAGAGGGGAGGTCGACTACTTTTGTTAAGCTTTTTTAGTAGAACCCCATTTGTGTGTTTAAAATGACTTTTCCTTAGGGAACTTGATGATTCTTTTTCACTACTTTTGCTCATTATCCATTTTTTTTGTGTAGGCTTTGATGAAGGCGCACACCAAGGTGGTATTTCCTTGTTTGAAACTCAGGTTCATACTCCAACTATTCAGAAAGTTGTCCTTGATGAACCTCCCGTTAAGGTTGTGAAAGAACCTATGCGTAAGATGTTGAGTAGTGGCGCCGGCACTTCGAATGAGAAAGCTCTTGAGAAATCTCCTGTCAATGTCAAGCATGGGAAGAAAGCTGCGAGCCCTCCGAATGCTGAAGATAGCGATGATGATTTTGAGAGGCCACCACCAGTGCCTAGGAGGACCAGGAGCGCAGCTGTGGAACGCCCGACGGACAGCGAGGCACTAATTCTATCAAATAGGAGGCCTGTGCAGAAGCCATCAAAGTTTTGATCTCCTGTACAGAAGTTGAATCCTGCGAGATTCAGCCATCTTGTGGAGATGAGGAAAGTCTTGCAACTCATCACGAGCACACAATTCAGGCAGAAATACAGCGAGTCAGTTCTTTTTTCGTTAGTTTTTTATATTTTTTTGATTTTTAATGTGTGTAATGTTCTTTTGTGTGTTTTTGCTTTTGTGCTACTAACCCCCCCACCTTTTGCCGTTTCTTTTGTGCAGGTCCGCGCTTTTCCTGCACAGGAATCCTATCGAACTCTACACCGTTACTGTGGACTACGTGTTCTTAACTTTCACCAAAGGTGGTTTTATGGACTCGGAATTGATGGATCATATCATCAGGTTCTGGAAGAATGACGAGAGTATGAATGTGGTTTATCGATCTGGCGAACGCGTTCTGCTGTCCCCTTTGTTTATCACGGTATTTCTCTTTTTTTCTTATTTTTTTTCTGCTCGAGTGAACTGCAGTAAATAGTGTATAATAATTTGTTTTTAGAATGTACTGAACTGCATACATTTTTTTTGTGTGTCTTAACCGATGCATCTTAAAACGAAACAAATTATGGTGATAATTTGTGAACTGCATACTGTTTTTTTAGAGAAGCGTGATCCATTTTTTTATTAAGCGTCGGAGCGAACATCTGTTTAAGGTGAACTGCATTAACTTTGTTTTGTGAATTACCCACACGCAGTATGTGCTTCAAATGAATGATCACGCGGATAGAGATGCAGATGGAAATGTTGTGTTGCCTTTTGTCCACGGCAAGTTTAACGTCGAAGATGCAGCACAGCAGTTCGAACTTTATGTCCGTGATGACGAGAACCTTCTTGATTGCAAATTAGTAAGTTATCAGATTTGGTTTTGATCAGCCTTTTTGTATTTATTTTCTTCGCCCAAATTTTTCCAGTAATCCCTTTTCACTGATCGATCCCATAACAAATTTGATGAAACAAAAGCAGATTCCGTTACCACGGTTGAAAGACCAGCATTATTCGCTATACACAATGAATAGGCACCGCGAGACCCTTGACATTCATGACACTAGGAGGTACAGCGGACCGGTTGATCAAACGACGCGGTGGCATAAGTCTGAATACCACAGCGACCGCACTGAATTGGTAAATTTTTTCCTTTTTTCACCTTTCTTGTTTTTTTTTCATGCGTGGGCGTGTTGAACAATTTTTGTTGTGATGTGTATTTTTATTTTTTTTATTTTTTCCACCAGATGATCAGGATGACTGCATTGTTGAAGAGGGTTTATGGAGAAAAAGAGTACAAGAGAAAGGAGTCGGTAGACTGGGTGGATGTTTCAAAGAAAGCTAGCTATATGGGCACCCCTGAGCAGGGCCCCAACGAGTGCGGCTTTTATGTTCTGAAGATGGCTCAGTATTACGACGGCAAAACCTTTGTTGTGAAATTCGCAAAGCGTAGTGTAAGTATCTTCTTTTTAACCCAGCAATACCTCCTCATTCCTTGATATTTTTTTCGTCAGTTTCTTTTTTCGTAGATGATGTTGTATATTTGTTTATTTTATTTTTTTCTTCATCGCATGAAGCTGTTATTCAGGATTGGAAGGCTGAGTTTTTGTTCCAGATTCTGTTCCACCCAGAAAACATGGTCATTGTCACCGAGTTCCCGGAGGATCTAAGAAATCTCTGCATTTCTCTTGGCTTCTCTCCAAGACTGCATTCGCAGGAGCAGGATGAGGCATAAATGATAGCAGATCTTTTTCTACGTGTGTTGATGTCTTTTTCGCGGGTGCTCCAGAACTTTATGTAAACAGCAATGTATGGTTGCTGTGTGTAGTTCTCGATGTGCAAAGCTGTAAACACCATGCTGTGTGCTTTTGTATATATCGGTCTAGTTAGTTTTTGTGTGTTTTTTTTGGTGGCAGATGGTGACAATGTCAAATATGTGCATAATGGAGCTTTCAGCCAACTCCCCCTTGTGAGTTGTAACATGTTCGCAGCGCACTGCATTATCTCATATGATTAGCAGCCAAGTTTTTTTTAAATATATGCATCCGCACTGCATCTCACCTTATCACACGGGACTGCAAAGACGAATTCAACGTGTTTGTCGTCGAGTTTCAAAATTCATCCGCACTGCAGCCAAGTTTTTATTTTCACATTTTTTTTGCACTAAGCGCACTGCACTGTGTACTCGAAGCGTACTGCAGTGCAAGCTTTAAACGCACCATGCACGCACTACAGTGTACGCGAATCCTAGTCTGACTCTACATTTTTTGTCTTCTAACTGCATTCTGTATTCATTCATGGTCAAGTCAGGTTCTATACGACGAAGAGAACTGCATTCTCCAAATGACATTCCGATCTCAGAGTTCTTATACAGAAGAGAACCGCGTTCTGAGATCTTATTTTCTTTTTCGTATAGAAGAGAACTGCATTTTATCAAACATATTACAAGTTAATATGTTTTTTTAAAATGTAAACCTGCATATGTGTTGATCTACGTCCTTTTCCTGGTGCTTCTTCTGAGATTGTGCACTGCAGTTCGCATCCACGACGAATGCGATGTAGTATTCAACCTTGTAGTTCGCTTCCCCCTGTCATGCATGACTGAGGCAGGATGCTTCAGCGGCGGATCCCCCAGGTGGTCTTGGTGCGAAGGTGAGGTGCGCCGTCGCTTCCTAAACGCCGCCGCGGAAATACCGTCGCCGCCGGACTGCATTGCCGGCCGTTTGGCTTGCTCTCCGTGGTGCTTGGCGCGGAAGAAGGCGGGGATGGGTGGGGGGTGGCCGCTGGCCGCCGGGGCGGTGGCGTGGAAGAAGGCGGGGAAGGGCGGGTGTCGCCGCCGGCCGCCGGGGAGTTGGCGCGCTAGGAGGCGGGGAGGGGTGGGGGAGGAGGCCCGCTGCCGGGGCGCTCCCGCGCTAGGAGGCAGGGAGCGGTCGGGGAGGACGCTGGCGTCGGGGGCGCTCCCGCGCTAGAAGGCGGGGAGGGGTCGGGGAGGACGCTGGCGTTGGGGGGCGCACCCGCGCTAGAAGCTCTGTAGGGGTGGGGGAGGGTTGTTAGGAGAATAAGCCTGTTGTTAGGAGAATAAGGTCTTAAGGGGTGTTATGAGAATAGACCCACCTTATATATGTATATATATATATATATACATATAGGACTCAAAACATTTTCATGTGTGTGCCTAGACTCAACCGTCAACGATTCGATCAATCAGGGGGGCTCCTAGGTCGGAGAAGGCTCTGAATACCAACTTGTAATGCCCAGTATGTGACTATGTCCCCCACGTGTCGAGGCATGACTTAAGGACATAATCACATACTAGAATGATCTCAAGTATGGTATCTTTGCACGAATCATGTAAAAGAGGGGATGAAAAAGTAAAAGACTTGTTGGCTTACACTTGCCACGTCACACAATGTAATACATTAACATACATCATCCAAATAACATCAGAGTCCGACTACAGACGAAGATCCAAATGAAAGATACCATAAATAAAGCAACACAAGGTCCCGATCATCCTAGTAAGAGCCCTACTGATCCTCGGGATAAGACACGTAGTATCGTCCACATTCTTCATCGAACTCCCAATACAACTCTGAACCACCACCTATGTAGTTCTCATCGGTACCTGCATCTGGTGTTGTGTAGAAACTTTGAGCCACGGAGGACTCAGCAATCCCTTTCCTGGGTAGCAATACTATCAAAGCCTTGGGTGTGGAATAGGCTTAAAACAAGGTTGCAGCAGCACTAGCACTCACTTACCGGTTTAGAGCGAGGAGAGAGAACAAGTGCCAACAATTGACAAAGTGATCACGAAGCAATCCTAACTACTCACGATCAAACATAACCCCACCGTGTTCACTTCCCGAACCCGTTCAGAAAGAGACCGTCACGGTTACTCACGCAGGTAGTGTATCATGGTGTCAAGTTATCTACAACCAGATATTAACAAATTCCCATCTGCCACATAACCGCGGGCACAACTTTCGAAAGATCAAACCCTGTAGGGGTGTCCCAACTTAGCCCATCACAAGCTCACGATATGCGGAGTTGCAACTCCAAGGTGGGAAGACCCGAGTATTCTCGGAATCCCGTGCTCAAGATATTCCGACAAAGGTAAAACTAATCCAGCAAGACCTCCCAGCGTGCCGACACCCTGTTAGTAGCCGCGCGTATCTAGTCTCAGGCGACGACCGAATGAGCAGTACATACAGCAACCGAAGATCCCAACAAACTGGGTGGCACCGCAAGTGGCTCTAGTTTGGACCAACACTCATGAGGAGCACTGGACCGGGGGTTGTTAATCAAGTCCTCGGGATAGCTAGTCCCTATGAAAGTTTTAGTTATTAGGCAAATGGAAAACCAAGGTTGGGCCTTGCTGGAAAAGCTTTAGCGCTAAGCGGGTTATCGAGGGGGGCCCATAAACCCCAACTGTGCTAGGGACACAAAATCAAGGAACATAACACCGGTTTAACGGTTCCTAGGGTGGCATGAGTGGAACAAAACACCAAGCAAGAGGCTTAGCCTTCCACCCATTACCAATATATAGATGATTTAGTTTAACAGTTTATATATTGTGATATCCCAACAATAACTTCATCACGAAGCAGAAACTTCAAATCGTCACCTTCAACTAACAACGCTATAAGAGGGGTTGAGCGATGCTTACGTAGCCAAACAACCGTTTGCTAGGTGGGTGCTTAGAGAGTTTCATGGCAACAATAGGAGAGCTGAGAAACAGACATAGGCATCGAGGAAATATCTAAAAGAGCGAGAAATCTAGCATAGGCAAAGATAGTAGTGATATCTGGGTAAGGACATCTTGCCTGTTGATTCCACTGAGGCATCGTAACCTTGCTCCTCCAACTCAGCCTCGGCGGTAACCTCAAAATCCTAATCGGCTCCCGGCTCTACCCAACACAAGAACACAACACGGCACAATATCAAACACAGTGCAATGCACAATCAACAAGATGCAAGTATGATGCGCGTAAGATGTGGATGCTCGTGAGCCTAAGGAGAAGATGATGGAAAATGACTCATCTTGGAAAACCAAGCAAGCCACGGGATAGAGGGGAGGATTTCGGTTGAAATCGATATAAAGATCACCGGAAATGGACGCACGCTTTGCATATGACAAGCAAAACAATATTCACACAAAACTGCAGTTTACAGCAACATGGCATCTTGCCACGAAGATTAAGTCAAGAAGATGATTTCTAACATGCATAAAACTGGTACTAGCACATAGGGCACGACGAGACTAACATTTCGACATATCATACGCGCGAAACGGAGCTACGAGCACGAAGTAATCACATGGCAAAGGAGGCAACACAATTAACGGATCTGAGGACTTAGTGAAAAAAATCACCTCCGCGAAATTCAACGCGGGATGGGACAGAGCGGGACGGAGGGATTCGAGAATAGAGAAGGGGGTGTTTGCTTCGTGGGATTGGTGGATCTGGTCCACCTGACCAGATCTACCGGATCGGGACGGCGGCGAGGCACCGGCATGGAGCGGAGACGGCGACGTTTGGGGCCGGCCGGGGCGGCGACGATGGCCGGCGGCGGAGGGTGCGGAGGCGGCGAGGCGACGGGATGGCGACGGTGACGTGCCGGCGGGCGGCAGTGATGAGGTGCTGGCGCGCGGCGGCGGCGCGGCCCGCGACCGGCGGCGGCGCGGCCGAGGCGGAGGAACAAGGCGGTGGGAGGCGAGACGTGCGGCGGCGGCGACCCGGGCCGCGGGGGCCGGGGACGGGCCCGGCGGGCCCGTGCGGTGGGAAGCGGTGCCGTTGGCTGGGCTGCCACGTGGCGGCCTGGAAGTGGCTGCAGGGGCGGCGGCGGACACGTCCGGCGTGCGGAGGAGCTGCGGGGCACGGGGAAAAAGAAAAAAATAGGAAGGACTAGGGTTTCGTCCGAAAATGGAGGGGATGGGGCCTTTTTATAGGCATAGGGAGCTAGGAAGGTCCAAATGGGGTGCGGTTTTCGCCCACACGATCACGGTCTGACGACCGAGAGGATGGGAGTGGTTGTGCTGGGTTAGTGGGCTGTTGTAGAGGGGGTCTTGGGCCAAAAAATAGCAGCTTTTAGCCCACTAGGTTAACCGTTGGAGTATCAAAGGACCTCCAAACGCGATGAAACTTGACAGGCGGCCTACACATACCAAAACAACAACGCACGACAAGTCTCGCCTCATTTCGAGAACGTTACACAGCCACATACGAAAGAAGGACTCGGAGGTGCCACGGGCACGTGTGTGAGTGTCGGAACTCGAAACAGACAACAGGAAGAAACGAGTGTGACCAGGTGCAAGTGAAAACACGAATGCAATGCAATGCACATGACAAAATGACATGGATGAAATGCACACACGCACGCGACAAAACGAAGAAACCCGAAATGAAAGAAGAGCCCAGAATGGAATTGATGAAGTCAACGTTTCATATATTGCCATAAATGGAAGGTATCACATATGGGGTGTTATAGTGGGGAAAAACAAAGACAACTTGGGATGAATTAAACGGACACCATTGAGAAAAACCACGACTTGGTCGTGCACATATTAAAAGGATTGGGTTAACTTGAAGAGAAGCACGCCGGTTGAATAGAATTTACATAACAAACTCGATGATTAAGAAGGACTAGCACTCCCATAGAGATATTAGAACACCAATTAGGAAAGGTATGGAATCAACACTTGACATCGAAGCAACTCGCATACCATAATCAAAACAAAACAAAGGATATATATGTTGCAACATAATCTTCACAATATCATTCGAACAGAGAATTGAACGAATGAATTCCATAGCTTAATGGTACATAAACTTGTCGGGAAGCCACTTGGGAGAACAAAATGATAGAATAAAACAACAAGGTAACAGATGGAACAAATATATAATAGAGGTTTCGTTCCACATGTTCGTGCTGAGGCCCCATGGCACGTGTTACAAAGGGCCTCGCAATCCCCGAGTCAGCATAGCCAAGGACTCTTTAAGATGCAACCCCCAGTGTAACAACGACCATGATAACCTCTCCACTAGATGTTGAACCCCAACCTCATATCATGCACCCGTTGGAAGATTACCTAAGAGCTACATGAATTCCCACCTATTAATTTCTGAAGCTTTCCTGTTATGCAATCTGGTATTGGGGATACAGGGGAAGAACAATATCACACCTAACTAGCAATACCTACATCCAGTTGTATCCATCCGTGAACACATAACCAAGCACCTTCGGAAACCCTTTACCTCGGACCTTCAAAATGCATCCGCTATACTAGCTGTGGCAATACTCCCAAACTATCCCCCAGTACTGGGTGACGTCGGGGTTATCTCACCACCAGACACGCATAGAAGAGTTTTCAATGTCGGCCGCCTCTGGTATTCTAGAACTATAAAGATACACAATGGAACGACAATATCTCAGAGCTCAACTCCCCAGGACTCGGCCTAAACAGACGGGAGGCACCAAGATAGAATTCTCGTCATAAAGATATCAGAATGATCCAAACAATACCCACGTGACCCTAAATTTTTTTTGGTGAAAATTGAGGATAGTGATGTTAAAACAACGTCAGGAATCCTCGCCAGAGCGACGAAGGGGTAATGATTAATAAGAAATCCTACTCTCTGATATATATATAGGACTCAAAACATTTTTGTGTGTGTGCCTAGACTCAACATCGGCAGCGGTTCGGTCAATCAGGGGGCTCCTAGGCCGGAAAAGGCTCTGAATACCAACTTCTAATGCCCATGATGCGACTATAGCTCCTATGTGTCGAGGCATGAGTTAGAGGCATAATCACATTCTGGAATGATCGCAAGTGTGGTATCTTTGCACAACTCATGTAATGAACAGGGATAAAAGAGATAAAATAGTTGGCTTATACTCGCCATGTCACACAATTAATTCAACATTCATACATTATTCCAAATAACACAAGGTCCGGCTACGGACGAAATCAAATGAGAAAAGATACCACAACTCCGGATCACCCCTAGTAGGAACCACTGTTGATCGTTGGGATACGTCACATACATACGACCACACTCTTCATCGAACTCCTAGTGAAGTTCTTGTCCATCTCCTGCGCCGTACTCAGTTTTACCTTCATCTGGTGTGTGTTGTAATCTATGAGTCAAAAGGACTCAGCAATCCCATTCCTGGGTATCAAAACTATCAAAGCCTTTTAGGTGTGGATAGGTAATAAAGTGGTTGCAGCAAGCACTAAGCAACTAGCTTACGAAGTCAGAGCGAGATGAGGATATGTGCCAACGGTCGCCAAAGATGATCAATAAGTGATCCTAGCTACTCACGTTCATGCATAACCCCACTGTGTTCACTTTCCTAAACCCCTTCGAAAAGAGACCTTCACGGTTACTCACACAGGTAGTGTATTCTTAAGGATATGGTGTCAAGTTATCTACAACCGGATATTAACAAATTCCCATGTGCCACATAACCGCGGGCACGGCTTTCAAAAGATCATAACCCTGCAGGGGTGTCCCTACTTAGCCCATCACAAGCTCACGATCCGCGGATTCACAACTCCATGTTGGGAAGACCCGAGTATTCTCGAAATCCCGTGCTCAAGGTATTTCGACAAAGGTAAAACTAATCCAGCAAGACCTTCCGGCGTGCCGACACCCTGATAGTAGCCGCGCGTATCTCGTCTCAAGCCACGACCGGATGGGACATCCTATAGGTATATACCAGCCCTCGGGTTTCCCCAAGGTGGCCCCGCAGTCTGCCCAGTT
The DNA here is from genome assembly GCA_902687465.1 of Secale cereale. Taxonomy (NCBI): domain Eukaryota; kingdom Viridiplantae; phylum Streptophyta; class Magnoliopsida; order Poales; family Poaceae; genus Secale; species Secale cereale. The sequence goes on along the minus strand of LR738709.1, from coordinate 345,946,482 downwards.
TGGACCAACACTCATGAGGAGCACTGGCCCGGGTTGTTGATTAAGAACTCGGGTTAATTACTCCCTATGCAAGTTTTAGTTGTTAGGTAAATGTAGTACCAAAGTTGGGTCTTGCTGGAAAAGCTTTAAGCAATGCGAATAATCAAGGGGGGCCCATAAACCCCAACCATGTTAGGAACGCAGAAACAAGGAACATAACACTGGTTTATCGGGTCCTACGGTGGCATGAGTGGAACAAAATACCAAGCAGAAGGCCAAGCCTTCCACCCATTACCAATATATATGGGCATTAATTAATTAAGATATATATTGTGTTATCCCAACAAAACAACTCCAAACATGGAGCAATCTTCCAACTTCACCTGCAACTAACAACGCTATAAGAGGGGCTGAGCAAAAGCGTACTTAGCCAATCAACGGTTTGCTAGGAAGGCGGTTATAGTGTTTCATGGCAACATAGGAGGCTGACAAGACAAGAATAGGCATCGAGGCATAAATATAGATCGAGACAACTAGCGAAGCAAAGTTGGAGGTGATATCAGGGAACGGTCATCTTGCCTAGAATCCAGTAGGAAGAAGAACGAGTCCTTCAAGAAGACAAACAGACGAAGTCGAACGAGTCCTCACAACTCCGGAATGAAACCGAAGCTAACGAGAGAAGCAAACTGGAAAGAAGCAAACAACATGGTAAACACACATATCATAACCATGGCATGATGCACAAACAAGTATGATGCATGTCCGGTTTAAATATGCATGGCATTGCAAAGTGCTCAAACAATACTACAAATTAAGTGGAGCTCAATATGCAACGAGTTGCATATTGACGAAACACCACATTCAGTTTATTTAGCTGACTCTCGTTATGAACCCAACAAGTTTAAATGTTTTTTAAACATGGCAAGAGGTGAAGCATAAGTAAACTAGCTATCTAGGCATTTTAAATGAGGCCGAAAATAACAACAACAATTCTGGAAAATCCCCATGTTCATAATTGGTAATTTTAAGCAAACACAATTTAAACATTTTAATGTTGTTATCATGATGCGAATGACACGTTCAACTTTTTATGCAATTTTTTAACAATGACATGAGCAAGATATGAAGCATTTGTCACCGTGGTGGAAAGAAAGGGGTGCCACGGTTATGAATCCAAAAATGATGCCATGGCAACATATCGGTTCCGGTGACTCGTCGAGATGCCGTCGCAAAAGAAATGGTGGCGTGTGCGAGTCATGCAAGAGATAGGTGGGGTGATCCCGGTAACCTGGTTCCCACGGGCCGGTGGCAAGGCAAATGAGGGGCATCGCAAGCGACGATTCGGGCACGGTGCAACAAGTGGAACATCTCATACAACACAAGCATTCGTTCACGGGGTCATCGGTTCGGCGGTTATACCTTTGAAGCATGCGTTTTTGGGGCGTTCGAGATCGAAGTGGAAGTAGTCGTTCACGGACGTCGTGGAAGTAGTGGTACACGACGACAATAGTGGTACACGTTTCGTAGATGTTCGGGTCATCGGTAGAGCTACTTGACGCATCGATGAACTTGGCGTATTGGGAGTCCCACATATTCGTACACGAGTCATAGTCGAAGTTGATGGATTCCAGAGCTCTAGGCATCGTGGTACTTGGCGAACTGTCGTGGTACTTGGCGCTATTCCCTGTTCGGTGGTCGTTGAACTTGGCATGCTGAGCCTGCTGGCGGCCTGAGCGAGCGATGCATAGGAGGGCTTGAAGCGAAGCAGAGGCAGCAACATTGAGCTTGATGGCGGGGACTAGAAGCGTGGTTCCGACAGCGCCGGGTACGGTAAAGACGAGTGGATCCTGGCCGGCCGGCACCCGATCTGGCAAACAACAACACAAATGGAGCTCAGGGGTGAAGTAGCTTGGGCGTGGGACAACGGGAGGAGGAGGTGTGACGCGGGGCTGGGCGGCACTGGTCCGGCGATGGAGTTCCAGAGGCCGACGAAGCTCCTGGTGGCCGCCAGCGAGGCCGAGGCGGCGAGGCGATGCTTGGTGGCGGAGGAGGGCTGGCAGGGGAGGAGGAGCGGCCATGGGCGTGGGCGCATGGCATGGTGGGAGGAGAAGGACGACGGGGATAGGGAGGAGCAGGTGGTGTCCGGTGGCAACGCTGAGCGGCGCTCGAGATGGGGATCGGGCGAGGCGACAGCTTAGTATGAGAGGGAGAGGTCGAGATGGAGTGGGGCCTTCCTGGCGGCACGAGGGGAACGAGAGGGAGCGGGGGTGCAAGAGAGATGAAGGGGTCGGGGTAGGGTTAAAGTGCGGTTGGGCCGCGGGGGAGGGATGGTTCGGCTGGTGGCTAGGAATCCTAGTAGGGCTGCTGGGAGGCCCAACGAGGCTCCTCTCTCTCCCTAATATTAAGAGAGAGGGAAATGAAAAAACAGAGAATCAAAAGAAAATAAAAAGGGGGTTAGGAGTAGAATTTGGGCATGAGGGCAATTTTTTGGACTCCAAAAATGAGGGTGACCCAAGAAAAAAGAAAAATAACATGTGGGTGAAGTTTGAATCAAACTCATTTGATTTTAAATCAAATGGTTTTGCATAGGAAGTAGGTGATAGGGAGGTCCAAAAAAATTGAGGTGTTTATAGAACCTCAATAAGCGGGAAAAGAATTTTGCCAAGGTTTGGGAACAAACTTGAGATGGAATAGGCATGGGAATATTTTCAAGTGTGTTAAGGTGATTCCAAATAATGGATTAATTATAATAGCTCCATAATTATTAGGAGGATATGTTATAAAGAGAAATCACCATGTGAACTCCCTCGATTTAAATAGACCGAAGATCCATGTGATTTATTTATTTGAGTTTTAAAAATTAATGACATGATGGCAGGATAACATGATGCAATGCATAAAATAATTAGAGCAAGCACAAAAGAAACACACGGCGAAACCCGGAATAGTTGGAAGTCTTCTAGAGCGTCGGTCTTGCGGCGTCGCATATCTTCAGCACATTATGGGATACTAGAAGATCATCATGAGAGCTTGTGAGCTTTACATTACTTTCTTCCAATTTCCCATAAGTGCTAGATGCGTCCTTAGCCAATCAAGTTGAGCCCTTAGCTCAACATTCTCATTTAAAATGAATGCTTCAGAAGATGTAAAGTTAGTAGCAGAAGCATCATTAGTAATAACAAGAGGAGAATACAACTTGGCAAGCTCTTTTGAATATGAAGCTTTAAGTTGAGCATGAGACTCAGTAAGTTTGATGAGCTCACTCTTAATGACCATTGAGCCATTTTTGAGGTGCTCAAAGTCCTCAATGAGTTTAGCATGCGCAACTTCAAGCTTCTCATTTTTAGTTTCAAAATCGTTAGCCACCTCAAGAGCTCTATCATGAGATTCCCCCACTCTAGATATTTCTAGAGCAAAAGTATCCTCAAGAGATTCCTTTGTGGTTTGTTCAAGTTCAAGAGCTTGAGAGAGGTCCGCGATCACATTAGCGTAATCACGCTCATGACCTTCCATTTTCTCAATGGTGACCTCATGCTCCTCTAGATGAGATTCCAACTCCTCATGCAATAGACACGATTTCCATGAAGTTGGAACGAGCAATTTTATTCTTATGAAGATATTTAAAAATTATTTCCCCCTTAATTTTTAAGGAGGCAACATTATCATTCTCTTCATCACTATCAACATCATCATCATTCTTGTCATTATCAATATCATCACAAGATATATTGGAATTCAAAGTGGCAGATACCTTTGAAGCCTTAGCCATAAGGCAAAACGCAATAAATGATGATGTTGGATCCCTCGAAGCACCATTCAAGGCCACATCTTGTTCCGTGGGGTGTTGTATTTCCTCTACATTGTTAGCACAACAATTCGAGGAAATATATGCATTCTTATCATGGCAATGAGACATATCAGGCATATCATCATGAGATTTAGTCAAGCAGTTTCTACATGATATGCAAGGACTATCAACACAAGCATGTGAAACATTGGGAGTGCTCGAAGTGTTAAAATCCAAAGATGAAGCATTGCAATAATAAAGTGATGAATGATCATCAATAATAAGCTCACTATAATCAATGCAATGAACACCACCACTCACCATATCATTACCTTGTGGCAAACCACGTGTAGGTGAAGTAGAAGAAGTTGAAAAGACAACACGGCTGGAGGTGGAGGGAGAACAATCATCCCACAAATCTTGGACACGACATATTTATCTTGAAGCTTTGTCCACAACTCATGAACATCCCGAAACGACATGAGTTGAAATATAACTACATTGCTCAAAGCATCGAAAAGCACATTAGAAGCTTGAGCATTGAGATAAGAGTTTTTATCATCCTCTAAAGATAATCTTTGGAGATCCTTTGGAGGCAAAAAACCCATATGTACAATTTGCTCTAAATTTGGGTCCATGGCCCTACAGAGATTAAGCATGCGAATTACCCAAATATCAAAATTTGTGCCATCAAAACTAAGAGTGTCAGAGAATCCTAAACCCCTAGTTGACATCCTTACACTCTAGGAGGTTAAGCCCTATAAAGAGAGACGAGGCTCTGATACCAATTGAAAGATGGTGGATATCGCCTAGAGGGGGGGGTGTCGGTGTCAAAACCGGCGGATCTCGGGTAGGGGGTCCCAAACTATGCGTCTGAGGATCGATGGTAACAGGAGGCTGGGGACACGATGTTTACACAGGTTCAGGCCCTCTCGATCGAGGTAATACCCTACTTCCTGCTATATTAATATGGATGAATATGATTACAAGAGTTAATCTACCTCGAGATCGTAATGGCTAAATCCTAAAGCCTAGCCTATGAGGATGTTATGATTCTCTAGCCTCGAGGGACTAAACCCTCCAGTTTATATATGCACTAGAGGGGCCTAGGGTTTGTACAAAACCATCTTGCAGAGGAAGGAAATATTACACCTGAACATAAAACCTGCCATGATACGAATACAAGAGTACTATCAGGATACGAGAGATGACCTTCAACAATGATCTTCACGGCCCACCAGTCCGGCCCACCACGAGTTATCCGGCCACCCGAGGACCCCTCAATCCAGTACACCCTAAGTAGCCCCTGAACCTGTCTTCGATGACGTTGAGTTCGGCTTCTATATTGTCCTCGGCATTGCGAGGCGGGTTCCTTCTTACGAATATAACTTCTGCAAAAGGTGTATTGTGTTCGGCTCTACATGGTTAGTACAACCCTTAGCCTCGAAGGCAAGGCTTTGAAAGAAAACGAATATTGTGTCTTTACTGACAACTTTTTGGTGAAGCGCCGCGTCCATCCCATTAACATACCGAACCGTTTTACTTAGTCCTAGTTTCCGTTTCGAGGTTCAACCCCATTAACACGTCTTATCAGAGTAGAGATCGTGCCCGCTTATTATGGGATCCTTACCAACGTGACGTGAGCATCCAAACCGCGCATTACACATGACCGCTTTGGGAACCGACGAGGTTTATGGCTAAAGTGGGGGGAAGTTCTGTATTCACAGTGTTATAAAATGATACCAATCCCTTTCATCAGCCACACGCTTTCCTCTAGCTCGAGCTCTCCAATCTTCCTAGCCTCAACATACTCATCTCTTGTGCCCGCCGTTCTTCATCCCTCAACCACTACTTCCTTCCCCAGCAATGTCTGGATCCGGCGGCATGGGCAAGTGGGAGGTCTCCACGGTTATCGAGAAAACCGTGGGGGATCTTCGGAGTGCGGGCTATCTCGCTACTGACATTGCGCATCGAGTCCCCGCCAAGGGCCAGGTGGTTCCCGTCCCAGAGGTGGGTGAGAGAGTCGTGTTTCTCTCGCACTTTGTTAGGGGGCTATGGTTCCCGCTCCACCCCTTTGTTCGGGGTTTCCTGTTTTTCTTCGGCCTAGATTTTCACGACCTAGTCCCGAAATCAATTCTCCACATCTCCGCTTTTATAGTGGTGTGTGAAGCTTTCCTCTGCGTCCCTCCACACTTCGGCCTATGGCTCAAAACCTTCAACGTGAAGTCAAAGGTGGTGGACGGGCAACACGCGGAGTGCGGGGGTGCTATGATAAGCAAGCTCCCAAACGCGATTTGGCCAAAAGGGTCATTCGTGGACACGAACAAGGTCTGGCAGCAGGAGTGGTTCTATATCACTAAACCCCGCGATGCTAAATGGGTGGCGAAACCTGCTTTCAGATCTGGACCCCCGGAGAGGTTGACCACCTAGACTGGTAAGAGTCCGAACTAGGGGTCTCAGGTTGAGGTGACGGCACTCCAGGGCCGTGTGTTCGGTGTTATTTCCAAGGGCTATCAGCTCGCAACCGTGGTCCAGGTAAGCTGGCCCGGCTGGTCCTTCCTTGCCAAAGCCGGGACCCCTCCCTATGGGAGTTCGACCCGACATGAGATTGGCCTCTGAAGCATCTTTTTGGCTTCACGCACAAAGAGATCTAGAAGCATCTCTTCAAGAGCGAGAAGGAGTGGCCGGAGGAAACCGAAGACGCGGGCTATAGCACCACTCACCATCCCAGAGGTAATAGAAAATTATACCGAACATATATCCCCTTTTGTTATTTAATGATAATAGGAATTGGAGTTTTTGCGTGATATACAGGGATGGACGAAGAAGGCAATCCGGATTGAGTGTCCGGCGCCTTTGCCTCAAGACCCAGAATCGCCTTGACTGACGGCGATGATGGTCCCGGTGCCATACAAGGCACCGGTCAAGAAGCCCAAGAAGAAGAGCAAGGAGGCCGAGAGCGCCCCCCAACCTACGGACAAGAAGTCCGAGAAGATCAACATCCTCTCCTTCGAAGAGGACGAGGATGATAAGGAAGAAGAAGAAGAAGAGCCCCCGGCGCAAGGCAGGGGGACAAAGAGGGCGGCTGCCGCTGATGCGGGCATGGCCGCACCCCGGAGGAGGCTAAACCTCTCTGCTCGTTCGGACTCATCGTCCGAACATAGCTTTGTGGTGAAGCCCCGGGACAAACCCCCGACCGAAACATATGTTTGTTCGGATATATTAATTGATGCACCTAGTTTGTTTAGCATTTTGATCTTACTTAGTATTTCTCACCTGCTGACCTACAGCCCTCCCAGAGCACATCCCGACGCCTCGTTATCGGAGGGGAACTCTCTAGCGCCTGGAGAGACGGAGAGTGACCCGCTGGTCCGAGCTCCATCGCCCGTGATCGGCGAGGACACCGAAGTATCATCCTAGCGGGTGTCTGCCGCTGAAGGAGATGGGGGCGGGGCAAGTGACAGGACGATCGAGGGTAACACCTCGGCTGCCGCTGACCATGGGGAAACAATCCGCATGGAGACCGAAGACGGGGGGCTCAAACAATCTGAGGCCCCACCAAATACTGACCCGGAGCCTAGCGCGGCTCCGGGGTCCGAAGACTAGACCCCCAAGGCGGGGGAGGATACAACGATGCCCAGGGTCAATCCGGAGGCGCCGGACCCTTTGGAGGGAGCCCTTTAGAGTGCTTCCATCGTGGAGGAGCACCGCACCATGATGGGTGCTATGATGAAGAAGATTCAGTCCGTCAAAGGAGGACTGAATGAAGCCTTCAACAACTTGTTAACAGTCTATTAACAGGCTTTGAGGTAAGCAATGTAATGTTTTTTATGGAACTTTTATTTGTTTTATATGCACATATATAGCTAGTACCCTAATGCTTTGTGTGATTCTGAATAGAATCGGACGAAGTATCCATAGTATAGCATGCTTATAGAGCTGAACTGTTATGCTTCTGTTATTTGAACAAGATTTATTAGTTACGGCAACTACACGAGATGCAGAGGTTGCCAAACTAAATTGTAAGCTCTTGTTGGCCAACGCGGACCTCAACCGCGTCAACCAGCGTTTAGATGAAACGGAAGGTATGTGGATTTAAAAAATTAAGATGTCAAGAAGACTAAGTAATTGGGTGTGAGTATAAACTCTTTATGATATTCTGTATTACGCAGTTGGCGCCACTGAGCTCGACGCCCTCAAGGGCGAGCTTGCGAAGGCCAAGAAGGAGGCCGAGGCAAGCAAGGCGATCGCTGACAAAGCGGTTGCCGAACTAGAGGCTGAAAAGGCTGCATGCCAACAGCACGAGGCTCGGGTGTCCAAAGTCGAGGACGAACTCAAAGATGCTATTCGCAAATGCGAAGCTTTGGAGTTGAAGGCTTCAGAACAAGCATCCGAGCTGAATGCGGCAGTTAAGGCTGCCCAGGATGCTCGAAGCGAGTCATGCAGCGCCTGCGAAGAAATCAAGTAGGCGCGTCAGATAGCATGTGGTAATACCTTTCTCCTATAGAGCATCTTCGGAGGGTGGAAGTATCTTGGGCTGACACGGTTATGGAGTTCTCTAGGCGTGTTCGCTGATCTTCCGAGGACTAGTGCTAACGTCGTCCAATACTTCCGAGCCCAGGAGGGGAACGATACGGAGAAGTTGTTTTGGTCACAGTTCTATGCGCCAACACATCCGGTGCCCCTCAACGACCAGATGAAGCAGCTGGTCGAGCTGCACAATATGGCGGGTTCGTCCATGAAGGACTTGATAGTCCGGCTATGGCCCGCTGATCCAATCCCAAGTAGTTACTTCGGGTTGGTGAAACGGCTGAGCGAGGCGAGTCCGCGGGTCGACACATTGAAGCGTTCGGCCTACATAGAAGGTGCTCGGATGTCCTTCACTCGTGTAAAAGTGCACTAGGCGAAGATGAAGGCGCATGATATAGCTACTGCTGGCCCACCCGCAGGCAAGGAGCACTGTAAGCTGGAGAAATACTTCGAGAACGTCATAGAAGGCGCCCGCCTTGTAGAAGACCAGTGCTCAAAAGATGTTATCTTTGAGTAATTGTATCTGGCTGTAAAGACTTGAGCTTATGAACCGACGTATATAACTTTTGCACTATTATAATGCGAGCGACATAAATCTCGAAGTTTCCAGTCGTCGGCTTGAGCCCCCATGTACATAGTACTGGGGTGTTCGGTCATATGCGTAGACACTCTTTATCCAACGTCTTGGTACGTGTAGGAGGTGTATGCGGAGCGAACCAGGCAATCAGACTATGCGGCGTTATTGTTTTCACTTAGCCATAGGAGTTTGACAAGTGGGGCTAGGTACTAGCCCCTGGTGCGAATATGATATTTCCGAAATAAGGTATCCAATTGCACCCGACTGGGTGAAAAAACTAACCCTTTGTATAACACGGGGAAGATCTCTATGGATCGTAGTATAAAACAAAGTCGCCGGATTGCGGACCAGGTTCTCACATATCATGACAGTTAGTTTTCGGCTTTCTCTACTGAGATACTTGACTGGATGAGCTAGAAGTACAATCGAGTAGTTCTCCCTTTACACCCTAGCCGAACAATCAGGAACGTAGGGGTCATAATAGGAGCTGGGCAACCCAACTATTGACCCAAGGCATGATTCGGAATTGATGCATATAGGGCAAACATCCAGGATGCCGAACACTCCTTATAGTTGTTCGGACTCTTCGACATATACCGGGCTAAATACAGCCCCTGGTAATGGACCGTGTTTACAAGGCACATGTGGCAATCTGACGTGGGGAGAGAACATAGGTGGTGAGTGAATAAAACTCCAAATATAATATGAACGAAGTTGTTCTTATAATATCCCGTTATAGTACGGCGAGCCGTAAGCTTACAGATAATGCCGATGACTTTCTTGGACATTTTACATGCCAGTAAAATATAAAACAAAAAGAGAAAAAAGGTTTACACAGGGCCTTAATCTAAAAAGAAACCTTTGCGCGGCTCCCTGCTGCATGTTTGCGTCGTTTCCTCCTCGGTAATGTGTCCTTGAAGGGGGGAGTGTGATGGCCATCTGTAAAAAATAGAAAAAGAAGAAGACTGGAAAAGAAAAGAGATCCAGTGTGGCCATGAACATAACTGATTCGTTTAGTGAACCGTGAACGATAATTTTATAGTCCGAATAGGGTCGAGCCGAACTATGGACAATGTTTATGCAGTGTGCTCCCAGTGTCGCCCAGGGGATTTTGAGGGCATAATTATGTAAATGAGGCACGTATGCTATCGCCTTATGGGGAAGTCGATGGGGGCGTAATTGCTAATCTAGCTCAGGTTCATCTGAGCTGCCGCACTGAGGCATATGTCGGACACGTTTAGCTGTGTCCACAGTTTTAACGACTGATAGGATGTCCGGCTTGAATAGGCTGTTTTGGACTTCTGCTGCTAAGGCCGCAGTGTCTTCCCCCGTACGGAGAGATCGCTCCATATTTCCATTGACCGTGATGATGCCATGTGGTCCAGGCATTTAAGCTTTAGATAAGCATAATGTGGGACTGCATTAAAGCGGGCGAAGGCCGTTCTTCCGAGTAGTGCATGATAGCCACTTCGAAATAGAGGTTTGTCGAAGATTAGCTCTTCGCTTCGAAAGTTATCAGGAGAGCCGAATACGACCTCCAATTTTAAAGAGCCCGTGCAGCGAGCTTCTACGCCCGGTATCACTCCTTTAAAGGTCGTGCTGCTTGGCTTGATTCTTGATGGGTTGATCCCCATCTTGCGGATAGTGTCCTCATATAGCAGATTGAGACTGCAGCCGCTGTCCATAAGGACTCGGTTGAGACGGTATCCATTGATTATTGGGTTGAGCACTAGAGCAACCAAACCCCCATGACGGATGCTAGTCGGATGATCCCTACAATCGGAAGTGATCGGACAGGCCGACCATGGGTTGAATTTGGGGGCAACAGGCTCGACGGCGTAGACATCTCGGAGTGCGCGCTTGCGCTCCCTTTTTGGGATATGAGTGGCATATATCATGTTCACTATTTTGATCTTAAATTTCATTCGTCCCCTTGTGTTCGGCTAGCGAGGTTCATCCTCGTCTTCTCTCTGAGGCTCCTTACCCTTGTGTTCGGCGTTGAGCTTGGCGGCCTACTTGAAGACCCAATAATTACGGTTGGTATGGTTTGCAGGATTTTCTAGGGTTCCATGGATTTGGCAGGGCCTATCTAATATTTTGTCCAGGCTAGATGGACCATCTTTGTTGCCTTTAAATGGCTTCTTCCATTGACCGGGTCTGGAGCCGCTGAATCCGGCGTTTATCGATGTATCATCTGGGCTTCCAACGATGTTTCAACATTTGTTCTTGTGACGTCACTGGTGCTGCTACGAGCTAACCAACTATCCTCGCCCGCGCAAAAATGGGTCATGAGTGTGGTTAGGGCTTCCATTGTCCTCGGTTTTTCCTGTCCGACGTGTCTTGCTAGCCATTCGTCCCAGACACTGTGCTTGAAGGCCGCTAAGGCTTCAGCGTCTGGACAGTCGACGATATGGTTCTTTTTAGTGAGAAACCCATTCCAAAGCTTGCGGGATGATTTCCCGGGTTGTTTGATGTTGTGACTTAAATCGTCAGCATCTGGGGGCCGCACATAGGTCCCTTGAAAATTGACCCGAAAAGCATCCTGAAGTTCTTACCAACTCCCAATGGAGTTTTCTAGGAGGCTGTTTAGCCAGTGCTGAGCTGGTCCTTTCAACTTGATGGTAAATATTTAATGGCGTGGAGATCATCTCCACGAGCCATATGGATGTGAAGAATGAAGTCCTTTATCCAGACGGCAGGATCCGTCGTTCCATCATACGCCTCGATGTTTACTGGGTTAAACCCTTCTGGAAAGTCATGATCCAGCACCTCATCGGTGAAGCACAGAGGGTGCGCGGCACCCCTGTATTTTGTTATGTCATGGCATATGTCTGATGGTTGTGATGTTCGGTATTGACCCTGAACTGGTATATGACCGACGCGATTGGCTTGGTAGCCACTGTCCCATTCGGGAGCACAGTCCCTAGATCCGTAGATGTATCTGGTCTTACCAGCCTTTTTGTTCAGGTCCTCACGCAGATCGCGTTTCCGGGCCTGAGCCGCATCATCCTTTCCTTTATGGGGTGGGGGTGCGGGCTTGTGCACGCTGTTGCTAGCCACTCTGTCCCGTCCACGAGGTGGTCGGTCTGGCTTGTCGGCGGTGTTGTTCTTCGGCGGTATAGGCACAGCGGCCTTGTCGTCGAATTCAGGAAGAAGTTTACGCTTAGTATAGCCTTTGGTTTGGCGATTCCCATATTTTTTCTCAGCGTCCAACACTTCGTTCCATCTGTCGTCGAGTGTATCCTGTTCGGCTCGAAGCCATCTCTGCTACATTTTCAGGCTCCTCGCGGTGGCAATAAGCCTCCAATGGAAGCGCTTTTGTTCCAAGGGTTCTTTTGGGACGACGTATTCACCTTCGCCCAGGTTAACATCTTCTTAGGAGACAGGTTCATCATTACTATCCTTGGCATCGCTGTCATCAGACTGCGATTTCAGACTATGTTCACCATCCTCTCGCTCGTCCTGCTCCATTGCTGGGTCTGCGGGGTCTTCGGCTTGCTCCGGACTGTCACCATTGTTAGTGACAGTGTTGCTATCTATTTTTACGGGATTTAGTTTGGCGATTTGGACGTCGATGTTTGGGAGGTTCTTCGACAGGCTTGTCTTTTGCGGGATCGTTTTCGCCGTCGCCCTCCTTCTCCTTAGGTGTGTCCACCATATACACATTGCATGAAGACGTAGTTGTCCATCGCCCGGTTATGGGCCAGTTTTGTTATAGATTTGCTTTGGCTTCGAGGTCCATCCCTTCGAAGTCTTTAGAAGCGTAGTCAAGTAGATCAGTTAGATCTTCGACCGTGGCTACCAAGTGGGTGGTGGGTGGGGAGCAAAATTCTCCATCATCAGCCTACAGTTCGAACCGGATATAACTCGGCTGTGTGTTCCCAGCTAAGGAGAGAGATTTTAACGAGTTTAGCATATCGGCAAAGGGTGAGTGCCGGAAGATATCTGCGGTGCTGAATTCAGTGACAGGCGCCTGATCGAGCTTGAAAGGTGCTGATGCGCATGGTTCGGAACCTACGGCCGGAGACGAGTCCGGAGTTCTGGTAACAGACTTCGCTCGGAGTTGGATCCGTGTGCAGCTCTAGCGCCGTTGAGTTTGCGGCTTCCTCGGCGGGTTTGAGCATCTCGTCCTCGGGTGACGCGATCTATTCCAGATCTAGGGCTGGAACAGTTACATGTGCTATTTCCTGGTCTGATGACAGAGTTAGGTCATGTTCATCGTGGTGGCAGGGACAGGTCGCCGTGGGCTCGAATCCGTCGCAGATCAATTCTCCACGGATTTCAACAACGTAGTTCAAGAATCCAAACCTGACCTGATGGCCAGGGGCGTAGCTCTCAACCTGCTCGAGGTGGCCTTCTGTGTTGGCACGGAGCATGAAGCTGCCGAACACAAAAATCTGGTCGGATGGAAAATTCCCTCGGTCGCGCCGTCGTGGTTGATGAAGCGATCCATCAGTCCTTCGGTCGACGACATAGTGGAACTCTCAATGAAAGCAACAATGTCGGTGTCAAAACCGGTGGATCTCGGGTAGGGGGTCCTGAACTATGCGTATGAGGATCGAAGGTAACAGGAGGCTAGGGACACGATGTTTACCCAGGTTCAGGCCCTCTCGATCGAGGTAATGCCCTACTTCCTACTATATTAATATGGATGAATATGATTCCAAGAGTTGATCTACCTCGAGATCGTAATGGCTGTACCCTAAAGCCTATCCTATGAGTATGTTATGATTTTCTAGCCTCTACGGACTAAACCCTCCAGTTTATATATGCACCGGAGGGGCCTAGGGTTTGGACATAACCATCTTGCAGAGGAAGGAAATATTACACCCGAACCTAAAACCTTCCATTATACGAATACAGGAGTCCTATCAGGATACGAGAGACGATCTTCAACAATGATATTCATGGCCCACTAGTCCGGCCCAACACGATTTATTCGGCTACCCGAGGACCCCTCAATCCAGGACACCCTCAAGGGGTGAAGAGACGCTTTACAATAATTACGGTTTAGGTTTGAACAAATGTGGAATAAACCTAGTGGTTAATTTGTCAAGCACAAAACCTACAACAACTAGGCTCACCTATGTGCACCAACAACTTATGCTAAGCAAGATAAACAACTAGGTGATAGCAAGATATATGATAAGAAACAATATGGCTATCACAAAGTATAGTGCATAAGTAAAGGGCTCGGGTAAGAGATAACTGAGGCACACGAAGACGATGATGTATCCCGAAGTTCACACCCTTGCGGATGCTCATCTTCGTTTGGAGCGGCGTTGAGGCACAATGCTCCCCAAGAATCCATTAGGGCCACCGTAATCTCCTCACGCCCTCGCACAATGCAAGAAGCCGTGATTCCACTAAGGGATCCTTGAGGGCGATCACCGAACCCGTACAAATGGCGACCCTTGGAGGCGGTCACCGGACCCGTACACTTTGGCAACTAATGCTAGAGAGCGAAATGAGAGGAAGAACGGAGAAGAGAAGACGAAGATACCCAAGAACAAGTTCGAAAGGGTTTCCCTCACACAGAGGAGAAAGTGATTGGTGGAAATGTGGATCTAGATCTCCTTTCTCTTTTCCCGAAAAAACTAGCAAGAATCCATTAAGGGATTGAGAGATAGCAAGCTCGAAGAAGGTCAACAATGGGGGGAGAACACGAGCTCAAGATATAAGGTTCATTGGGGGAAGAAGACCCCCTTTTATAGGTGGGAACAAATCCAACCATTATGCTCACAACCCGCACTGAGCGGTACTACCGCTCCATGGAGCGGTACTACCCCTCGTCCTCACGGTACTATCCCTAGGGGTAGCAGTACTACAAAATTAGAACCGTGCCTACCACCGGTGGACTTATGGCGAGTTTTTGGTCTGGAGCGAAAGTAGCCACGGAAGTAAAATATTACATCCCCTCCAACCGGTAGTACCGCTCCCATTCGCGGTAGTATCGCTGCAGCCCTTTTGAGGACACCAGAACTGACACAACTTTTGCTAACGGACTCTGAATTCAACGAAACGAAGTTTGATGGAAAGCTAACGACATGGCCTAACACAATCTTGTTAGAAATAACAATAATAAGCAAATGATGAAAGGCCCATAAGAAAATAGTGAGAACCCTTCCTCGAATGAGACCGGTAAAACCTCCAACAACGAAAACACAATAGAAGATGCATGTGAACTCCATTTTTGATGAACTCAAGCTTGTCAAGAAGATGACCATAAGCTCCAAATCTCACCAGAAGAAAACCAAACAAGAACCAAGAAATATGATGCAAGCATGCAATGGTTTGAGCTCTCTACGAACGATACGATCAAGCTACTCACTTGAGAGCCCCCCTTGATAGTACGGCAATTGATCCTATAACCAGGTCTCCAAACTACCACCATGAGACCGGTAAAATAGAGAACCTATCAAGGGCAAACCTTTGCATTGCACAAAGTCCACTTGAGCTAGATGTAGACGATCTTGACTTCCTCAAGTTGGACCACCTTTCTTGATTTCGTTGGCTCGGTGAAGACTAGTAGATTGCTCCCCCATACTCCACTATGGGTGAGCCACTCTTAGACACATCTTCAAAAGTCCATTGTCACCACAATGGACGGCAAGTTTCAAGCACTTGATCTCTTCATGATGCATCACTTGAACTTGCACACCAAAACCTTGATTTGATGTCATCCTCCATGGGTTCTATGTGATCTTCCTCTTGACGCAAGCCCATGGAAGATAACCTAACCCCACATAAAACTCTCACAAAGACCATTGGTTAGTACACAAAGCATAATAGACAATTCTTACCATACCATGGGATCGCTTGATCCCTCTCGGTACATCTTCTACGCTTTGTGTGTTGATCAACTTGAAACACTCTCTGTACTTAGTCTTGATCAACCTTGAATCTTTCCAACTCTATTCATTTGGATGATGTAAGACCAATCTTTGGATGAATCCTTAATAGCACCTTGGTCATCACAACCTCTCGTTGAAACGAACAAATGGACGCTAAGATAAGCCTATGGACTAACCCTTCAAATATAACTCAAGGCAACCATTAGTGCATAGAGATTGTCATCAATTACCAAAACCAAACATGGGGGCACCGCATGTTCTTTCACCTTCCACCATTGAAACACCCCACAAGGACCTCAAGACGATCAATAAAGTGTAGGAACTGGTGGATGTCATCCCAGTCAACTTCAGTGACATTAGTAACAGTCGAGTTCTTATAGAATAACAAATGGGTAACATGCTTAACTTTGAAATTACCTACATGTGCCACCAATTATAAGAAATATTGGTTGGAAGTAGCATCTTCGTGAGAGAAGGGAAATTACAAATCGTTACTACTTCTATAGTTAAATTGGGATTAGTTAGATATAATAGGTGGATTAAGAAGTAATCGACGCAACATGGAAGAACCAGATACAAAACTAACATAGATGAACTACTCAAAAGACGTCGGGGTTGAATATCACAGTGAAGATGAGACCAGGTTCTGCTATTTCCATCAATATTCGTGCGCCAAATCTTAGTCCATAACACTTGAGAAAGTTTATCCAAGTTCGGCCATAAAAAAGCTGCGATCTTCTTGGTTCATGAACCCAACTCGGAACTTATATCCATGGCTTGACTTCAATGTGACAATTAAACTGGTGCATTTACTTATGGTAAGGCCGACCATCTTGAGTACATGTGTTCTCACAGAGCAAGGAATGCACTGCAGGAAAAATAATATGAGAACACAATGTATTCACTATCCAAATCTAGAAATAATTTCCTCCTTCACGTCCGTGTTGACCATGCTACTAGTACGTTTTATCCAAATATAGAAATCCAAATTTCCAAATTAGTCGACAACATGTTCGAAAACCCATACCCTCCCGGATAGAAAAGAGGATTCTAGGGACATACTGTGTGTTTTAAAATTCTGTATTAGGATGAGAAGGAACAAGTGTGGCGTCTCGTCGAGGGCGCAGAAACCTGTAGGATACTCGCACTTTGGGCGCTGCAAATTAAACAGACAAGATTCAATAGGAAGAAAAATGCATCAACTGTGGTGGCTGCCATCCTAGGATTAACCGTGACCAAGGGACTTGGATTTATCGGGGATGGATGAAGAATTCGTACCTAGTTCTCCATGAGAAAACCCTATGCAATCGCTGAGAGGGGTTTTTCTCTAAACAAGCAGAGGAGGGAGAAGTGGATTCAGGCCTAGTGAAATATTGTTGCTTCGCCCATCCAGCTTACTGCCTGGAAAGGTGTTTTTTTTGTGATTTGTCGGCTCACTGGGCATTACAGCGGCGCAACGGCCGGGGTGAGTTTACCGTGCAGTTATGCACTCTAAGTTGATGCATGGCATGTGGACCCCGTTGCCGGATGCCCCACATATCAGCGAAAGGAACTAGAAAGGCAGGAGTGACTAGTTACACATAAATATTTTTTTGACAGAGAGATACTCCCTCTATAAAGAAATATAAAAATCTTTTATATCACAACTTTATACTTACATAAGAAAAATCAAGGGGAAATATGGGGGTTCAGCTGAGAAAATAATACTTAGACATGCTCTCGTTTCTGGACTTCTGGCCACAGGCCGAAGGGCCTGCATGTTTGGGGGCCCATGTGTTCTAACTCCCCACATTTCATATTGAAAGGGATCGGTATGGTGCTGGTTTTAGATTCTGTCCCAAGGCGAATATAGAAAATTAAATAAAGCACGACATCTGTTAGAATGAAATCGAACGACAGTTCTTAAACAGCAATCAGAGTTGCAATTCTTTCACGATATCCTACGTGATAAATAATACTATCATACTACTTATACACACATGACACTTGTTTCACCATGCCGTATAATTACATCAAAAGCTCTCGGAGGATAGATCAGTTCGGCACTCGCGTGCTGCTACTGAAGAATTTCAAAGTTGATTAGGATTAGCTCTCCTTGTCGAGAAAGTTTGATTTTGACATCATCCCCAACCGCAAGATTTGATAGAGTTTGAACCTTGACCATCCTTTAGCATGGATATTCATGCAACCATCCTTTGTACTTACGATATATTGAGCAGGTTCATTCAGACCAAGGCTGCTCACGATAAGAGAAACTTGGCCATGGTCGCCCGGATTATTGAACAACTCCCTCGTTGCTCTAGAAATCCTCTGGTTGAAAACAAGAAGACGTACACAAACAGTTAGATCAACACAGTGAAAACTATGAAACAACATGGAAAGAAAAAAGAACGAAGCACTTGGGCAGGCAATGCTTACCAAGAAGGTGGAGATGTCTATTTTTGTAATGACTTTGGTATACGCAGTGCGAACTGCAACCCAGTCTATTGCCGGTGCAAGTGCTTGTTGTGTTGCCGCTGCACATGCCGGAGCAGATGCAAGTGCAATTTGAAGTGTTGGTGCACGTGCCGGAGCCGTTGCAGGTGCCCGTGCCGGTGCGATTGGTAGTGCCGCTGCTGCTGCCGGAGATGGTGCTCCTTTTGGACCTGGTGCCGGTGTCGGAGCAGGTGCCCGTGTCGGTGCCCGATCCTCTGGTAGATCAGCCTGATCCGCTGACGCGGTCGGTGCCCAATCCTCTGGAGGATTAGACTGAGTTGCTGCTGCATTCAGTGCTAGAGCCAGTGCCGTCGGAGCAGGTGTCGGTGCTCGATCCGATGCTGAAGGTGGTATCGATGTGCGAGACAACAACGATCTTCTCTGGTCTGCTTTAATTTCGTAATTCAGCTTTCTAACATCGCTAGGCTCCATGACCTGGATCCAGTATTTTACTTCCCTTCTTTTAATCGCAAGCAGGACTAATTGTGGCGTGTTTCTTTAAACAAATTGCAGTTCATCATAGGGCTTCAGATTGTACTCAGACAATAGACTGACCCAATTGTGTCCAGTAATATAAGTGATGGACAGTGCCTTCATTACTGACATGTCATAAGAAGTGGAACCTGCTAAAATAACCATCATAGAGAAAACCAAACAATTCATTCTGTAACGAATGTGACATGGCAAAACCTGCATCACAAAATTGCAGCAAAAATAAGGAAACATGACAGTAAATCAATAAGATTGACTTGATGTGGCACGAGTCAATGCTTACCAGGATATCACTATGTTCAAGTTCTAAATAGAAGGTTGATTGTCCAATTTGGGGTGGCATGCAGGGCCCCCACTTACTCCCACAAGCAGGATACTCCAAAGGTCGTGACAACTCGTTTGGAGCGAACATTTATGGAACTGGAAACCCTGGTGGGTGCGATAAACCTTTGTAACATCCCAAATTTTCAATTTGGAATGTTATACATTAGATCATTATGCATATCATATTTTCTTGCTTTTGGTGATCCAAGAAAATCCTAAGCAACTCAAGGATCCTCGGAGAGAGTTGGGGATTTCAATATTTTCATAATTGAGGTTTCTCAAATTTTGAAAATAGGATCGTTTGATTTTATTTATTTTATCTTCAAGTATTTCTATAATAAATATATGAGAGAGGGAGTAAAATGACTCTCCCAAAAATAAGAAATACGGAGGATTTAATAAAAAAAATCAAACAAGTTTTATTTGAAGTTTTATTTGAATTTGGAAAAATTGCATGTTTTTAAAAATGCATTTTAGTGCTAAGAAAATGTTCATCTTGTTCTAAATATTCTATTTAGACGGTGAAAATTTGTTTTGGCAATTTTAGATTTCTTTTCTTTTCTAGAAATTTTTTTAGCACTGGCGTAATTAAAAAAAAAGAAAAAAAGAAAGAGGACCCGACCCGACTGGGCCGAAGCCCAGCCGAACCAGGCCCAGCCGCCGCCGACCGCCTTCCCCCGCGCCGCGCCCGTGCCCGCGTCGGACTCCGGCTGCCGCCGGAGTTGCTTGCCCCCTCCCCCATGCTAGCTACCCCCCCTATATAAATA
>LR738709.1:345736006-345926635 GCA_902687465.1 Secale cereale | reverse complement strand
CCCTCCACCGCACCCGCCGCACCCCGCCGCTAGCCGCACCGCCGCCGCAAGCCCGCCGCCGTCGCGAGCCCGCACACCGCCGCCGCCGCCACTGCAAACGCCGCTGCCGCCACCCACCGCCGCAAGCCCCGCCGCCCGCCGTCGCCAACGCCGCCGCCGCCGGCCGTTTCGACGAGGTAGGCGCCGCTGCCCATTTTCGGTGGAAAACCACCGGTTTTTCTTTTAGAACCCTAGTCATTTTTTTATTAGATCGGTTTTTCTGTTTTTTTTGGTTTAGTTATTTAGTAAACGTTCACCCGTTCGTTCGTTCTAACGAACGAATTCGCCGTTTAGTATCAGCTGACGAACGTCCGTTCGTTAAGCTGTTTTAGTTTTCTTTTTCTAGTTTATTTTCTGATCGCGATCTCTGATCCGATCTTCGTTTTAGTTTAACTTTTCGCTCGTTTATCGGAATCAGGTGATTCAAGCGCCTGGAGTTTCATCTCGAAATTCTCTTTCCGTTTAACCTAGTCACTCAAGCGTTTGCCTCAGCTAAATTTGGACTTAGGTCGAGATTGGTTTGGTAGTTGTTTCTCTTTCGCCGTTTGTCTTTCGTTGCTTTTCTTTTACCGTTTCTTTTGCAAACCGGAGTTCTTAAGTTGAACTTTCTGGTTAGATCTCTCATTTGAAGTCTTACCCGTGCATTAGTTAAGTACTTATTGTGTGCTTGTTTGTTTGCGATAGAGTACCCGGAGTGCGCCGCTTGCTACTTTGAATCTCTAGGTTTTGCGGATCATCAGCAAGGCAAGTAACACTTTGATCATACTTTCCAATACCCAGTTTTCATTGCATTAGTCAAACCCTCACACATTGCATGAGTATGATCAATTAACTTGTGGGACTGGGAAGTAGATTGAGGTAGTACCTATTAGCTACATTACTTTCAAACCTTTGGGAGCTACTTCTACGTTTGCTGTTAGGACATGCTATGCTCGTAGACGTGGATTGGGTGAGTGTATCCATGAAAGATGTGAGTTTGTTAATTAATGGTTCAACTTAAGGTGGCAACTTTAACACAAATCTGGTTGGATTGAGGCATCTAGGTATTCTAGTGATTTCCTATTTTTCATTTGGACCGCCACCCAGGCTCAAAGGGATCATGAGATTTTTCATACTAGAAACTTCCGTGTGCAGCCACATGCCAATATGGGCTCTGGCATAGTTGAGTAAGTTGTGGGAAACCTTTCCATGATGGGCTAGCAGATGTAGAGGGATTGTAGGTGTACCGGCCTATCTATCTGGTTAAGGGGACCCTTCGGAAAAGACTGTGTCTCGGTCATCCGTTTCTCAAACACCATGCAGTGCGAGAAACCAAACGGGGAAAAGTGCACAAACCTCTGCAGAGTGTACAAACTGATCATGATTAGCCGTGTCCCCGGTTATGGACGTCTTGAGTATCTAGTACTTGGATATCATGTGAATCTCATCATGTTACTCTAATTAATATTGTTGGGTTTTAATGATGATTTTTAATTGGGGTTGAGATGATGTCTATCTTCTCAACGATGTTTCAACTACCATGATAGTTAATTAAAATCTATTCCTTTGAAGTAGGGAAAAATTGGCTTTACGCAAAAACTTTAGCCATAGAGCTTTCCACCAGCCATATTGCATATAGTATAGCTTTACTTTATTGCTCTCTTTGTGTTACTTTGCCAGCATATTCCATGTGCTGACCCGTTTTCGGGCTGCAACGTTCATGTTGCAGACTTTTCAGACGATGAGTAAGGTGCCTTATAGGTCGTGGTTCTATACTCAGTGATGCCGTTGGAGTTGATGGACTCACTTATCTTCCAAGCCTTCCGCTGTTATCGTGTTAGATTGCCTTAAGCCTTTTTGTTGTAATAAGTTCATTGTTGGAACTATCGATGTAATAAGTGTGTGATTGCTACTCTGTTATAAATCCTTCAAGTATTGTGCGTGTCAGCATTACTGATCCAGGGATGACACTGATGCACAGAGGTCAGACTGTTTGAGGTCTGGTCGCTACAAGATGGTATCAGAGCCAGGTTGACTATAGGACACGACCACTAAGTTAAAGCCCTATAACACTATTCACTCTTCTCTTTTCTGACCCCTCATCTTTTCTACTCTTTTAGGATGGTGGATGCAAAGAACAAGTTCACTCAACCGGATGACGATACACCATTTGGACGACATCTGAAGGAAGTCACCAGATATCTAAACATTGGACTACCAAGTTTCACCAGAACCTACAATGCCACTCTACCTGAGGAGGAGCGTTGGTTGATTCAAGCCCAAGTTCCAGGAAGGACGTTCAAGCCTGTCACCGCCCTCATAGCATTTTCTTTTAATGCGCCTACATGGAACCTAGGCAGGAGCATGGCAACCCACATCGCTATGGGAAGGATCGGAGAAGTCGACAAGCAGGAACTGAAGGACACCATCTACCAGATTTGTGGACGCCGAGATGAGAATTGGGACATGATCAGCACCCGGAAGGATAGATCCATTGCAGCCTTCATCCAGGAGTTGAACCATCACATTCGTTGCCAGGAACACCAGATGTGTGCAGGAATGATAGACTTGAAGAAAGCACTAAACAAGAATTTGGAGCTAGAGGAAGAACTCAGTTCTACACGCGACGGATATGAGGAGGAGATGCTAATACTTGTGGAGAAGAATGATGACTTGACACGGAAGTTAGGGATACTCATTGGAGAAGAAGAAGAGGAAGAAGAACCCAAGGAGATTCCACCGGAAGACTACATCATCATTGATGACACGGATTCGGAACCCGATGATAGCAAAGACGAAGACTATGAAGATGAAGCTGGAGCAGATATCATGGAATCCTCTGTCGATCAAAATTTCTAGGAAACCTTCCCATGAAAAGTAGTTTTTCCATTTAGTAGACTTAGAACACTTTTGTAATGATTAGATCCGTGTAAGCCCTTGTTTGAAATTGATTTTGGTGTGATGAATTGTGTGTTTTGCCTCATGTGCATATGGGTAGTGATTTTCCCTTAGACCTCAATTCTATTCTAATCTCTTCCCTCTACACCAATCAGATGCCTCCAAGACGTGAGTCCGGATTTGAGTTTCCCCCTGAGCTCACCCAGTTGATCCAGCAGCAGAACACCCTGATGCAACTACTTCTCCAGAATACTCAGAACAACCAGAACAACAACAACCCTCCACCACCACCACCCGTGGACAACATGACACGTTTCTTAAGGTTGCAACCACCCGTGTTTGCTAGCATCATCGAACCAATAGTGGCTGATGACTGGCTACGCAAGATTGGAAGGGATTTGACCACCGCCAATTGCTCTGACGCTGAGAAGGTGCGATTTGCCGCACACCAGTTGTCTTGACCAGCCGCAGCATGGTGGGAGAATTACACAGCCACTTATCCCATAGCCAATGTGACTTGGGATCAGTTTCAGCAAGCTTTTCATACCGCCCATGTCTCAACCGGAGCTATGAGTATGAAGAAGCAGGAGTTCCGCAATTTGCGCCAAGGCAACCGTACTGTGGCCCAGTACGTGGATGAGTTTAGTACCCTCTCTCGTTATGCCCCAGATGATGTGGCTACAGATGCCGCTAAACAGGAGAGATTCATGGAAGGGCTGAATGATGAGATGAGTGTACAGTTGATGGTGGCAACTTTCAATAACTACCAGGAGCTGGTTGATCGCGCCCTAATGATTGAAAGGAAGCATCAACAGATTGAAAGTCGCAAGAGGAAGTATGGTCAAGGAAAGTATAATTCTAGAGCACAGCAGAAGCCCCATTTTACCCCTAAAATGGTAGGACAGTTTCAACATACCCATGGAGGAGGTAGCTCGCACAATCATAATGGCCCCAAGAATGGAAATGGAAATGGAGCAAATGGTAACCAGAGCCGCCCTACCCCATCCACACCCACCAAGAAGGATTTCAGCCATGTCACCTGTTACAAGTGCGAGAAGAATGGACATTATGCCAATGAATGCCCAGAAGCTAAGAATGGGAACGACAATGGAAGTGCCGCAAAGAAGCCCAACCCGTTCAACAAAGGACAAGTGAACCACGTGACTGTGGAGGAGGTAGAAGAGCAACCAAATGCTGTTGTCGGTAAGTTTTTGGTTAAGACATTTACCACAATAGTTCTTTTTGATACTGGTGCATCGCATTCATATATTTCAAGGGGATTCGTAAATAGACATAGGATGTCCACCCGAGTTCTTAAGAACCCCATGTTAGTAAGTTCACCACGAGCAGAGTATATGGCACACCAAGGATGTTTTCAGACGCCATTGATCATAGGACGCCATACTTTCCCCTCCGACCTAATAGTTTTGGAGTCACAAGGATTGGATGTGATATTAGGTATGGATTGGCTATCGAAGTATGGAGGTAACATTGACTGTGCTAGTAAGTCAATTTTTCTCACCACCCCGGAGGGAAGAAGGATTAAGTATGTTTCTAGGCACTCGCCTATAAGGACTCAAGTACATTCTCTCACGGGAGTTGTTCAGGAGGAAGTACAAGTGGTGAAGGATTATCCGGATGTGTTTCCAGAGGAGTTACCTGGTATGCCACCGGATAGAGATATCGAGTTTTTGATTGAGATTTTGCCAGGCACAGGGCCAATTTCTAAGAGACCGTATAGAATGCCCGCAAAGTATTTGGAGGAGATTAAGAAACAGATTAAGGAGTTATTGGATAAAGGATTCATACGCCCAAGTTCTTTGCCTTGGGGTTCGCCAGTACTTCTAGTGGAGAAGAAGGATGGATCGTTAAGAATGGTTGTTGATTACCGAGGACTGAATGAAGTGACGATCAAGAACAAGTACCCACTGCCGATGATCAATGATCTGTTCGATAGATTGCAAGGAGCTAAAGTATTTTCCAAGATCGATCTGCGATCAGGGTACCATCAATTGAAGATCCGAGAGCAGGATATACCTAAGACGGCCTTTACCACTAGGTATGGGTTGTACGAGTACACCATTATGTCTTTTGGTCTGACTAACGCACCGGCATACTTTATGAACCTGATGAACAAAGTATTTATGGAGTATTTGGACAAGTTCGTCGTAGTGTCCATAGATGATATATTGATCTTCTCGAAGGATGAAGAGGAGCATGCAGAGCATTTGCGTTTGGTATTGGAGAAGCTTAGAGAACATCAGTTATATGCCAAGTTTAGCAAATGTGAGTTTTGCTTGAAGGAAGTCGGATTTCTCGGACACGTTATATCTGGAGAAGGAAAAGCAGTAGATCCCGCCAAGGTGGACACTATGACCCATTGGGAAGCACCAACAACAGTTGGAGAGATCCGGAGTTTTCTTGGACTTGCAGGATACTACCGGAGATTTATTGAGAATTTCTCGAGGATTGCAAAGCCAATGACGGAGTTGTTAAAGAAGGATACCAAATTCAGTTGGACCGAAGAATGTGAGGCCAGTTTCCAGGAATTAAAGAAAAGGTTGGTCTCATCACCTGTGTTGATTCTGCCAGATCAACATAAGGATTATGAGGTGTACTGCGACGCTTCATGTCGAGGACTTGGAGCAGTTCTTATGCAGGAAGGAAGAGTTGTTTCGTACGCTTCATGACAACTGAAACCTCATGAGTTGAACTATGCCACTCATAATTTGGAGTTAGCAGCCGCAGTACATGCATTTAAGACGTGGAGACATTTTCTCATTGGAAACCATTGTGAAGTATATACGGACCACAAGAGTTTGAAGTATATATTCACCCAGAAGGAGCTGATTCTCAGGCAAAGGAGATGGCTGGAACTCATTAAAGACTATGACATGAGATTGCATTATCATCCCGGAAAGGCTAACATAGTAGCCGATGCGCTAAGCCGTAAGAGCCATGTCAATACTCTATTGACGGAGGAATTTTCAGAGGAGTTAGCCGAGGACTTACGAGAACCACGTATGGAGATAGTTCCAAGAGGCTACGTAGCAACACTAGAGATCCAGTCTACCCTGATGGATAAAATCAGAGAAGCTCAGAAAACTGACGAGGAGGTTGCCTCTATAAAGGAGAGGATGAGCGAAGGAAAAGCAAAAGGATTTCGTGAGGATGAACACGACACCTTATGGTTTGAGGACCGCATTTATGTGCCTAATGAACTGGAGATCAGGAAGTTGATACTACAGGAGGCCCATGATTCACCATACTCGATTCACCCAGGAAATACTAAGATGTATTTGGATTTGAAGGACATTTTCTGGTGGACCGGTATGAAGAAAGATATTGCGGAGTATGTAGCAGTTTGTGATGTATGTTAGAGAGTGAAGGCAGAACATCAGAAGCCAGCAGGATTGTTACAACCATTGCCAATACCCGGATGGAAGTGGGATAAGCTAGGTATGGACTTTATTACGGGGTTACCCAGAACTCGTTCTGGCTATGACTCAATTTGGGTCATAGTCGATCGTTGAAAAAAGGTAGCTCATTTCATCCCAGTAAAGACTACTTATACCAGTGCAAAGTTGGCAAAGATATACATGACCCGAATTGTATGTCTGCATGGAGTTCCGAGGAGCATCGTATCAGATGGAGGAACCCACTTTACCTCAAAGTTCTGGAATCAGTTACATGAAACTTTGGGTACCAGGCTAGAGTTTAGCACAGCTTTTCACCCACAGACAGATGGACAGACTGAAAGAGTCAATTGGATTTTGGAGGATATGCTGAGAGCCTGCGCACTAGGTTATGGATCTAGTAGGGATGAAAATTTGCCCTACGCAGAGTTCTCATACAACAACAGTTACCAGGCCAGTTTGAAGATGGCCCCATTCGAAGCGTTATACGGAAGGAGATGTAGGACTCCGTTGTCGTGGGACGAAGTTGGAGACCGACAGTTGTTTGGACCAGATTTGATCAAAGAGTCTGAGGAGAAGGTGAAGTTGATTCGAGACAGACTGAAGGTAGCTCAGTCCAGGCAGAAAAGTTATGCAGACTCGAAGTGCAAGGAGATAACCTATGAGATTGGAGACAGAGCATACTTGAGAGTATCGCCTCTGCGAGGGGTCAAACGTTTCGGAGTTAATGGAAAGCTAGCCCCTAGATTTGTGGGACCTTACCGTGTTTTGGAACGCATGGGAGAGGTTGCCTATAAGTTGGAATTGCCCGAAGGATTGTCAGGAGTGCACGACGTGTTTCACGTTTCGCAGCTTAAGAAGTGCCAGGCGGAGATGGCCGAAATCCCTCTTAGAGACACAGTACCCCTGGAAGCAATTCAGTTGGACAGTGATCTGACCTACGAGGAGAAGCCTGTTAAGATCCTCGAATTTTCGAGCAGAGTTACCCGCAGTAAGGTTATCAAGTTTTGCAAAGTTCAGTGGAGTCACCACACCGAGGAAGAAGCCACCTGGCAACGAGAACATGATCTACGCAAGGACCACCCACACCTGTTTTCTAGCCAACCCGAATCTCGAGGGCGAGATTCACCTTAAGGGGGGTAGGTTTCTAACATCCCAAATTTTCAATTTGGAATGTTATACATTAGATCATTATGCATATCATATTTTCTTGCTTTTGGTGATCCAAGAAAATCCTAAGCAACTCAAGGACCCTCGAAGAGAGTTGGGGATTTCAATATTTTCATAATTGAGGTTTCTCAATTTTTGAGAATAGGATCGTTTGATTTTATTTATTTTATCTTCAAGTATTTCTATCATAAATATATGAGAGAGGGAGTAAAATGACTCTCCCAAAAATAAGAAATACGTATGATTTAAAAAAAACAAGTTTTATTTGGAGTTTATTTGAAGTTTTATTTGAATTAGGAAAAATTGCATGTTTTCAAAAATGCATTTTAATGCCAAGAAAATGTTCATCTTGTTCAAAATATTCTATTTAGACTGTGAAAATTTGTTTTGCAATTTTAGTTTTTTTTTATTTTCGAGAAATTTTTATAGCGCTGGCGTAATTAAAAAAGAAAAAGAAAAAAAGAAAGAGGACCCGACCCGACTGGGCCGAAGCCCAGCCGAGCCAGGCCCAGCCGCCGCCGACCGCCTACCCCCGCGCCGCGCCCGTGCCCTCATCGGACTCCGGCCGCCGCCGGTGTTGCTTGCCCGCTCCCCCAAGCTAGCTACCCCCCTATATAAATATAGCTGCCCCCCCTTTCCCTCCACCGCACCCCGCCGAACCCCGCCGCTAGCCGCGCCGTCCCCGCAAGCCCGCCACCGCCGCGAGCCCGCACACCGCCGCCGCTGCTGCAGCCGCCGCCGCCGCCACCCACCGCCGCAGCCGCCGCAATCCCCGCCGCCCACCGTCGCCAATGCCACCGCCGCCGCCGGGCTTCGGTGGAAAACCACCGGTTTTCCTTTTATAACCCTAGTCGTTTTTTTATTAGATCGTTTTTCTGTTTTTTTTTCGGTTTAGTTATTTAGTAAACGTTCACCCGTTCGTTTGTTCTAACGAACGAATTCGCCGTTTAGTCTCAGCTGACGAACGTCCATTCGTTAAGCTGTTTTAGTTTTCTTTTTCTAGTTTATTTTCTGATCGCGATCACTGATCCGATCTTCGTTTTAGTTTAACTTTTCGCTCGTTTATCAGAATCAGGTGATTCAAGCGCCTGGAGTTTCATCTCGAAATTCTCTTTCCGTTTACCCTAGTCACTGAAGCGTTTGCCTCAGCTAAATTTGGACTTAGGTCCAGATTGGTTCGGTAGTTGTTTCTCTTTCGCCGTTTGTCTTTCGTTGCTTTTCTTTTGCCGTTTCTTTTGCAAACCGTAGTTCTTAAGTTGAACTTTCTGGTTAGATCTCTCATTTGAAGTATTACCCGTGCATTAGTTAAGTACTTATTATGTGCTTGTTTGTTTGCGATAGAGTACCCGGAGTGCGCCACTTGCTACATTGAATCTCTAGGTTTTGCGGATCATCAGCAAGGCAAGTAACACTTTGATCATACTTTCCAATACCCAGTTTTCATTGCATTAGTCAAACCATCACACATTGCATGAGTAGGATCAATTAACTTGTGGGACTGGGAAGTAGATTGAGGTAGTACCTATTACCTGCATTACTTTCAAACCTTTGGGAGCTACTTCTACGTTTGCTGTTAGGACATGCTATGCTCGTAGACGTGGATTGGGTGAGTGTATCCATGACTGTAACATCCCAATTTTCCTAATTTGGATGTTAATAGATCATTCACTTGCATATCATATTTTTATTGCATTATTTGTCTTTCTACAATATTCTTTTCATTATGCAACTAAAGGCAATTTATTGGAGTGGAGATAACATGACTTCTCCCCTGTTTTAAAAATGTTCATAATGTGCAGAATAATGTTTCCAGTTGATTTGTTATGCTCTGGTAATTTTTGCAATCTTCAAAATATTGTTTTTTAAGTTTTATTTGCTGTTTGACTGGCCAAATGCATCAAAATGATTTTACAAAATTGCATTAGCTTTGGAACTAGTGTTCCTATAGTTTATAGTTATAGAGCTATTTTCACTGCGTGCCTAAGTATTTTTATTTAGAATTTTTATTGTCTATTTTATTTTATATTTTTTGGTTTTGCTACTGGAGAAAAAAAAACAAACGAAGAAGAAGCAGCAACCAGCCGGCGCAGCGCAGTGCAGCTAGCCAGCCGGCCCAGCCGCACCCACCGCGGCCCAGCCCGAGCCAGCAGCCCCGCGAAGCGGTGCGCACCACCCGCACCCGACCCGCGCCACCAACCCGACCCGCCGCTCCCCTCTCACTGACCATGGGTCTCGCACCCATCCCCTTCCTCCGGTCGGACGAGCACGCGCACCCGGGATCGATCCTGGATCGATCTTGCGCTCGGTTCGATTCCGTGTCCTCTAGGAACCCGTACGCGAGGAAAGCTCCTCGAGGACCCCCGCACGCCCCCTTTTCGATCTTCCCCGCCGCCAGAGCCCTGCAGCCCAGGTTTTGGATCTCGCGAGGAGCTCCGCCGTCCGCCATCGATCGTTGGCCGTTCTGTCGCCGTAAGGACCCCGAAGCCACCCAAATCTCTCTCTCGAACCTCCGCTCGCTTATGCCCTCGTCTGAAATGGTTTGGTGAGCAGGCAACCACAGGAGGGCCGCCACCGCCAACGTCCGCCGCCACCGGAGCACTCCGTGTTCACGATGCCTCCGTCGCCTGCAGAGGGAACCCCGCCGCCATCAAACACCACCACCACCTCCGCCTCTCGACGTTGCACTCGCCCGTACCATCACCTTCACCGAGGAGCCGCCGGAGACGCCGAGCCGCCGCCGCCGCTGTTTTGTCGCCTGGTGAGCAAACACCTTGGGCCAATCAGGAACTGCCACATGGCAGTTAGCTACAGGACGAGCACAAGAGTTGCTGCAGTGTCCAGGCGTTTTCTGTTTCTTTTGTCTTTTTCAGTTTTTCTTCAAAAGTTCAAATAGCTATATCTTTTATTCTGTTTATCCAAATTAGGTGATTATTTTTCCTATGCACTCAAAAAAATCATCTCTTCATCACAGTACCAATTTTGCACATGTTTGCACAATTCAAATTTGAATTCGTTTGAATTCAAATCGAATATTCCGGAGGCCGTATCTTTTAAACCGTTTATCGGAATGGAGTGATTCTTTTTGCATTGTGATCGTAGTGCTATGTAGATGATCTGTACATGTTGTTTTGCTGCTGTTGTTGAATTTAAAAATGATTTTCTTGCTGTTGTCTTTATTTTTGGTTTCTTTGGAGTTTCGGTGATTGATTTGTTATATTGTGTGAAACGTGTAGATTGTCCGGAGTGCGACGCGAGCTATTGTCAGGAGTGTGACTTTTTGAGCCAGAACCAAGGCAAGTTACATGTTGATCATCCTTTACCTATTGTTTTCCTATGCATTGTAGGTTATGCCACACTATAAACTTATGCATTATAGGATTGTTATAATTTGAGCTATATTGTTGAACTATCTCCCGTCTTTTGCAAATCGTGGTAGGTATAGTTTTGCTATGCTTGTAGACGGGGTTGGTTCCTGTATACATTGAGCTTATGTGAGGATTGTTAATATTTAACAAACTGAGTAGTAATTCAGGACTTAACTCACCTCTGGGCGGAAGTGGTATTGATGGATGGTCTTAAGAACATCATGGTTTATACCCTCTGAATGTAAGTGGACGGTCGCCCGGGCTCAAAAAGATCAGACAGACCTAATGAATAGTAGCTTCCATGCGCGACCACTAGCTATACGGGCTCTGGCTTAGTTGAGTAGGTTGTGGGATCCTCGCCCTGGTATGCTAGCAGATGTAGATATGGATAGGTGTACCGGCTGCCGGGGGTGGAGGTGACTACTTCTGAAAGGCTTCGTCTCAATCTTCGGGTTGAGTCTAGTGGGTAAAGTGTGCAAAACTCTGCAGAGTAATAAAATTAATCATGATTAGCCGTGCCCCCGGTTATGGGTAAATTTGAGCGACTATGCCATTACATTTGTTGGATGATCTTGACAGATGTGACACTTAATAATATTTGTGGGCAACTTAACAAATGGGTAGGTTGGAGTTGATTTTGCCAACTCAACCTTGTGCATTCAATTGTAGTATTAAAGGAACTAAATGAAAAATTAAGTATTAGGTAGTTATGAGGACAAAATCAGCTTTCTGCAAAATAAACCCCCAAGCCTTCCTTTGTTGTTCTATGCATATACATGTAGGTCTGCTTTATTACTTCTCCTGTGTAACTTGCCAATACATTCAATGTATTGACCTATACGGCTGCAACGTCTCATGTTGCAGGATTTTCAGACGAGGAGTAAGGTACCGTTAGGGTTGCGAGTCTGCACTCAGCATCGCCAGTTGGGCTATGATGGGACTCATCGTTATTTTCTGCTACTTTCCGCTGTGTGATTGAATAATAGCTAGCCATGGGCTATGCAGATTGTTTTATTTTATATACTCTGGTTCATACATTGTAATAAATGATGCACTTGTATTCTGGTATTCATCTATACTGTGTGTGCTAGCGAGTTCGATCCAGGGACTAGCACGGTAAGCACAGAGACTCAAATCCTTCGAGGTTTGGTCATTGCAGATGGTATCAGAGCAGTGTGTTGACTTTAGGACGTGACCCTAGAAAATGGTTTAGAAAAGCCATAGGAGTGAAAATTATTTTATAAACTAGTTATACTTCTTACTGTTTATTAGTTCATCCCCTCAAGTATCTTGAACAGTTAAGTAGGAACTAGTGCTGAGACCACCATATATGCTTGTTTTATTTTGCAACGTTATCGTGTTAGCGTATCTGATTATGTCCACTTTCGTGGTATGAAGAGACTAGATTGTTTGCTTGATTGGTAGCTTGCTTGTTAAATTTTATCTCGTCAAAATTATTTGACTATATATGCATATATATATATATATATATATATATATATATATATATATATATACTACTATATTATTCTGATTGTTTGTCTGTTTGTTTGTTTGTGTTATTCGTTGTTGTGTTTTATTGCCTTGATCATATATGCATATGGGTAGAATATATTTATATCTATAGCTTTGGCCCTATTATATCTATAACTCTTCTATGCTTGCCCACCAGATGCCACCGAGGCGTGAGAATAGGCGCAATGCTGCAGGAGGAGAGAACAATGGCAATGACATACCGCCATACATGCAGCAGTTGCTTCAGGGCCAGACGCAGTTGATCCAGTTGGTTGTGCAGAACCAGAACAACCAGAACAACAACAACAACAACCCGCCACCCGTGGATATGCTTACCAGGTTCCTGAGGTTGAATCCTCAGAGGTTCTCCAGTTCCCCTGAACCTATTGTGGCTGATGATTGGCTCCGTGGAGTCAATAAGAACCTGGAGACGGTTGGATGCACAGATGCAGAGAGGGTGAGGTTTGCCGCACATTTGTTGGAGGGTCCTGCCGCAGCTTGGTGGGACAACTACTTGGTCTCTTATCCCATTGCTGGTATCACTTGGACTCAGTTTCAGACTGCTTTTCATGCTGCACATGTGTCTGCTGGTGCTATGAGTTTGAAAAAGAAGGAGTTTCGCAGTTTGCGTTAGGGAGGACGCACAGTTAATGCGTATGTGGATGAATTTAATAATCTTGCACGCTATGCTCCTAATGATGTTAACACTGATGCAGCTAGGCAGGAAAAATTCTTGGAGGGCCTAAATGATGAGTTGATCCTTCAGTTGACAGTGGCCACTTTTGATAATTGTCAGCAGCTGATTGATAAGGCTATTATGCTAGAGGGGAAGCATCAGGCCATAGAGAATCGCAAGAGGAAGTACAACAACAATAACAGGTATAATTGAGGACCACAACAGAAGCCACGCACTTCATATCAGGGTAATGGAGGTAATGGGCATCATCATCATCATGGAGGTAATGGACATAATCATCATGGAGGGAATGGCCACAACCATAATGGCCATCATAATCACAATGGGCACAAGGGTAACAATGGCAATGTCAAAGGTAATGGTAATGGTAATGGTAATGGAGGGAGTAATAACCAGAGCCACCAGAGTGTGCCTGTGCAGAGGGACATTAGCCAGGTTCAGTGCTATAAGTGTAGGCAGATGGGGCACTACTCCAACGCTTGCCCAGAGAGCAAGAACGATAATGGAAATTCTGGAGTCAGCAAGCCAAACCCCTTCCAAAAGGGTCATGTTAACCATGTTAATGTGGAGGAGGTTTATGATGAACCTTATGCCGTGATTGGTAAGTTCTTGATTAATTCGGTACCTGCACTTGTTCTTTTTTATTCTGGTGCATCGCATTCATTCATCTCACGGGTATTTGTGAAAAAACATAAGTTGCCTACCGTAGCGCTTAAGTCACCTATTCTAGTAAGTTCTCCGGGGGCTGAGATGGCAGCAAGTTTGGGATGCTTTCAGATGCCTTTGTCCATTGGGAAGCATGTTTTTCCCACAGATTTGGTTATATTGAAGTCACAGCGTATTGATGTTATTTTGGGTATGGACTGGTTGACTAAATATAAAGGTCTTATTGATTGTGCCAGTCGATCTATTACTCTCAGTGCACCAGGAGGTAAGAGGATCAGATATGTATTTAAGTATAAGCATAATCAGGTGCAAGTGAACTCTCTTAAGGGGGGTAGTCTGGAAGATGTGCCAGTTGTGAGGGACTACCCAGATGTGTTTCCAGAGGAGTTGCCAGGTATGCCACCAGATAGAGATATTGAGTTTCTTATTGATTTAATACCAGGCACCGGACCTATTGCAAAGAGGCCGTATAGAATGCCTCCTCAGGAGTTGGAGGAATTGAAGAAGCAGATAAGAAAATTGTAGGAACAAGGATTTATTCGCCCAAGTTCATCACCTTGGGGAGCTCCAGTTTTGTTTGTGGAGAAGAAAGATGGTACCTTGAGGATGTGTGTTGATTATCATTCTCTGAATGAGGTAACCATTAGGAATAAGTATCCCTTGCCTATGATTAATGATCTGTTTGACCAGTTGGAGGGAGCTACTGTGTTTTCTAAGATTGATCTTCGTTCTGGTTATCATCAATTAAAGATTCGTGAGCAAGATATTCCAAAGACTGCTTTTACTACGAGGTATGGGTTGTATGAATATACTGTTATGTCATTTGGATTGACTAACGCTCCTGCATACTTCATGAATATGATGAACAAGGTGTTTATGGAGTACTTGGATAAATTTGTGGTTGTTTTCATTGATGATATATTGGTGTTCTCCAAGAATAAGCAAGAGCATGAGGTACATCCGCGTTTGGTGATGGAGAAGCTGAGGGAACATCAGTTGTATGCCAAGTTCAGCAAATGTGAATTTTGGCTGGATGAGGTAGCATTCCTTGGACATGTTGTGTCAGGTAATGGAGTTGCAGTTGATCCAGCTAAGGTTGCCGCAGTTACAGAGTGGGAGGCACCTACAACAGTTGGGGAGATTCACAGCTTTTTGGGCCTTGCAGGTTATTACAGGAGGTTTATTGAGAACTTTTCTAAAATTGCAAAGCCTATGACTGAATTGTTGAAGAAGAAGAATAAATTTGCTTGGACTGATGAATGTGAAGCCAGCTTTCAGGAATTGAAGCAGCGTTTGGTTACAGCACCAGTCTTAATTCTGCCTGATATACATAAGGACTTCCATGTATATTGTGATGCTTCTCGTCAGGGACTTGGGAGTGTTCTGATGCAGGAAGGTAAAGTTGTTTCATATGCTTCACGTCAGCTTAAGAATCATGAGCATAATTATCCTACACATGATTTGGAGTTAGCCTCAGTTGTGCATGCATTGAAAACTTGGAGGCAGTATCTTATTGGTAATCATTGTGATATATTTACTGATCATAAGAGCTTGAAGTATATTTTTACTCAGAAAGATTTGAACCTCAGGCAGAGGAGATGGTTGGAGCTTATTAAGGATTATGATTTGAATGTGCAGTACCATCCTGGTAAGGCTAATGTTGTTGCTGATGCATCGAGTCGTAGGAGCCATGTTAATGCAGTTGATATTAATGATATGCCACAAGAGTTATGTGATCAGTTGAGAGATCTCAGGTTGGAGATGGTTCCTAAGGGATATTTGGCAACACTTGAGGTAAAGCCTACTTTGCTTGACAGGATTAGGGAAGCTCAAAAGGGTGATAAAGAGATTGATGCAATAAAAGAGAATATGACTAAAGGTAAGGCAGAAGGTTTCCATGAGGATGAACATGGGACCATATGGTTTGAGAAGCGTGTTTGTGTACCGCAAGATGCAGACATCAGGAAATTAATTCTTCAGGAGGCACATGATTCACCTTATTCTATTCACCCAGGTAATACTAAGATGTATTTGGACTTGAGGGAAAGATTTTGGTGGCCTAGCCTGAAGAGGGAAATTGCTGGATATATTGCAACATGTGATGTGTGCCAGAGAGTTAAAGCAGAACATCAGAGGCCGGCAGGTTTGTTACAGCCATTGCCTATACCTGAGTGGAAATGGGATCAGATTGGTATGGATTTCATTACAGGTTTACCCAGGACTCGGTCAGGTTATGATTCTATTTGGGTAATTGTTGATCGTTTGACTAAGGTTGCTCACTTCATTCTGGTAAAGACTACTTATACCAGTGCTCAGCTAGCTAAAGTTTATATGCCTAAAATTGTTTGTCTGCATGGAGTTCCAAGGAAGGTAGTGTCTGATAGAGGTACTCAGTTCACATCTAAATTTTGGCGTCAGTTGCATGAATCCTTGGGCACGAGGCTGGAGTTCAGTACAGCTTTCCATCCATAGACTGATGGGCAGACAGAGAGGGTAAATCAGATTTTGGAGGATATGTTGAGAGCTTGTGTTTTGGACTATGGGTCCAGTTGGGATGATAATTTACCTTATGTAGAGTTCTCATATAATAACAGTTATCAGGCTAGTCTGAAGATGGCACCGTTTGAGGTATTGTATGGCAGGAAGTGCAGGACACCGTTGATGTGGGATGAGGTTGGAGAGCGACAGTTCTTTGGACCAGACTTGATCAGAGATGCTGAGGAGAAGGTCAAGCTGATTCGTGACAGGTTGAAGATAGCACAATCTAGGCAGAAGAGTTATGCAGATGCAAAGCGCAAAGAGGTGACATATGAGGTAGGAGACCGTGCATATCTTCGAGTTTCACCACTTCGTGGAATTAAGAGGTTTGGCATTAAGGGTAAGTTAGCACCACGTTTCGTGGGGCCTTACACGATCTTGGAGCGTAGATGAGAGGTAGCTTATCAACTGGAGTTGCCCGAGTCTTTGTCTGGAGTTCATAATGTGTTTCATGTATCTCAGTTGAAGAAATGCCACGCAGAGATGATGGACATTCCATTGAGGGACACAGTGCCACTTGATGCAATTCAGTTGGAGAGTGACTTGACATATGAGGAGAAACCTGTTAAGATTCTGGAGACAGCAGAGAGAGTTACTCGCACCAAGACAATTAAGTTATGCAAAGTTCAGTGGGATCATCATACAGAGGAAGAAGCTACCTGGGAACGGGAGGAAGATCTCAGGCAGGAGCACCCACACCTATTTCCTAGCCAGCCCGAATCTCGAGGGCGAGATTCATCTTAAGGGGGTAGGTTTGTAACATCCCAATTTTCCTAATTTGGATGTTAATAGATCATTCACTTGCATATCATATTTTTATTGCATTATTTGTCTTTCTACAATATTCTTTTCATTATGCAACTAAAGGCAATTTATTGGAGTGGAGATAACATGACTTCTCCCCTGTTTTAAAAATGTTTATAATGTGCAGAATAATGTTTCTAGTTGATTTGTTATGCTCTGGTAATTTTTGCAATCTTCAAAATATTGTTTTTTAAGTTTTATTTGCTGTTTGAGTGGACAAATGCATCAAAATGATTTTACAAAATTGCATTCGCTTTGGAACTAGTGTTCCTATAGTTTATAGTTATAGAGCTATTTTTACTACGTGCCTAAGTATTTTTATTTAGAATTTTTATTGTCTATTTTATTTTATCTATTCTGGTTTTGCTGCTGAAGAAAAAAAACGAAAAAGAAGCAGCAAAGAGCCGGCGCAGCGCAGCGCAGCCAGCCAGCCGGCCCAGCCGCACCCAACGCGGCCCAGCTCGAGCCAGCAGCCCCGCGAAGCGGTGCGCACCACCCGCACCTGACCCGCGCCACCAACCCGACCCGCCGCTCCCCTTTCACTGACCGTGGGTCCCGCCCCCATCCCCTTCCTCCGGTCGGACGAGCACGCGCACCTGGGATCGATCTTGCGCTCGGTTCGATTCCGTGTCCTCTAGGAACCCGTATGCGAGGAAAGCTCCTCGAGGACCCCCGCACGCCCCGTTTTCGATCTTCCCCGCCGCCAGAGCCCTGCAGCCTAGGTTTTGGATCTCGTGAGGAGCTCCGCCGTCTGCCGTCGATCGTTGGCCGTTCTGTCGCCGTAAGGACCCCGGAGCCACCCAAATCTCTCTCTCTCGAACCTCCGCTCGCTTATGCCCTCGTCTGAAACGGTTTGGTGAGCAGGCAACCACCGGAGGGCCGCCACCACCGACGTCCGCCGCCACCGGAGCACTCCGTGTTCACGACACCGCCGTCGCCTGCAGAGGGAACCCCGCCGCCATCAAACACCACCACCACCTCCGCCTCTCGACGTTGCACCCGCCCGTACCATCACCTTCGCCGGGGAGCCGCCGGAGACGCCGAGCCGCCGACGCCCGAGCCGCCGCCGCCGCTGTTTTGTCGCCTGGTGAGCAAACACCTTGGGCCAATCAGGAACTGCCACATGGCAGTTAGCTACAGGACGAGCACAAGAGTTGCTGCAGTGTCCAGGCGTTTTCTGTTTCTTTGGCCTTTTTCAGTTTTTCTTCAAAAGTTCAAATAGCTATATGTTTTATTCTGTTTATCCAAATTAGGTGATTCTTTTTCCTATGCACTCACAAAAATCATCTCTTCATCACAGTACCAATTTTGCACATGTTTGCACAATTCAAATTTGAATTCGTTTGAATTCAAATCGAATCTTCCGGAGGCCGTATCTTTTAAACCGTTTATCGGAATCGAGTGATTCTTTTTGCATTGTGATCGTAGTGCTGTGTAGATGATCTGTACATGTTGTTTTGCTGATGTTGTTGAATTTAAAAATGATTTTCTTGCTGTTGTCTTTATTTTTGGTTTCTTTGGAGTTTTGGTGATTGATTTGTTATATTGTGTGAAACGTGTAGATTGTCCGGAGTGCGACGCGAGCTATTGTCAGGAGTGTGACTTTTTGAACCAGAACCAAGGCAAGTTACATGTTGATCATCCTTTACCTATTGTTTTCGTATGCATTGTAGGTTATGCCACACTATAAACTTATGCATTATAGGATTGTTATAATTTGAGCTATATTGTTGAACTATCTCCTGTCTTTTGCAAATCGTGGTAGGTATAGTTTTGCTATGCTTGTAGACGGGGTTGGTTCCTGTATACATTGAGCTTATGTGAGGATTGTTAATATTTAACAAACTGAGTAGTAATTCAGGACTTAACTTACCTCTGGGCGGAATTGGTATTGATGGGTGGTCTTAAGAACATCATGGTTTATACCCTCTGAATGTAAGTGGACGGCCGCCCAGGCTCAAAAAGATCAGACAGACTTAATGATTAGTAGCTTCCATGCGCGACCACTAGATATATGGGCTCTGGCTTAGTTGAGTAGGTTGTGGGATCCTCGCCCAAGTATGCTAGTAGATGTAGATATGGATAGGTGTACCGGCTGCCGGGGGTGGAGGTGACTACTTCTGAAAGGCTTCGTCTCAATCTTCGGGTTGAGTCTAGTGGGTAAAGTGTGCAAAAATCTGCAGAGTAATAAAACTAATCATGATTAGCCGTGCCCCCGGTTATGGGTAAATTTGAGCGACTATGCCATTACAGTTGTTGGATGATCTTGACAGATGTGACACTTAATAATATTTGTGGGCAACTTAATAAATGGGTAGGTTGGAGTTGATTTTGCCAACTCAACCTTGTGCATTCAATTGTAGTATTAAAGGAACTAAATGAAAAATTGACTATTAGGTAGTTATGAGGACAAAATCAGCTTTCTGCAAAATAAACCCCCAAGACTTCCTTTGTTGTTCTATGCATATACATGTAGGTCTGCTTTATTACTTCTCCTGTGTAACTTGCCAATACATTCAATGTATTGACCTATACGGCTGCAACGTCTCATGTTGCAGGATTTTCAGACGAGGAGTAAGGTACCATTAGGGTTGCGAGTCTGCACTCAGCATCGCCAGTTGGGCTATGATGGGACTCATCGTTATTTTCTGCTACTTTCCGCTGTGTGATTGAATAATAGCTAGCCATGGGCTATGCAGATTGTTTTATTTTATATACTCTGGATCATACGTTGTAATAAATGATGCACTTGTATTCTGGTATTCATCTATACTGTGTGTGCTAGCGAGTTCGATCCAGGGACTAGCACGGTAAGCACAGAGACTCAAATCCTCGAGGTTTGGTCGTTGCAATGACAGATGTGAGTTTGTTAATTAATGGTTCAACTTAAGGTGGCAACTTTAGCACACATCTGGGTGGATTGAGGCATCTGGGTATTCCAGTGATTGCCTGTTTTTCTTTTGGACCGCCACCCAGGCTCAAAGGGATCATGAGATTTTTCATACTAGAAACTTCCGTGTGCAGCCACATGCCAATAAGGGCTCTGGCAAAGTTGAGTAAGTTGTGGGAAACCTTTCCATGATGGGTTAGCAGATGTAGAGGGATTGTAGGTGTACCGGCCTATCTATCTGGTTAAGGGGACCTCTTCGGAAAGACTGTGTCTCGGTCATCCATTTCTCAAACACCATGCAGTGTGAGAAACCAAACGGAGGCGATCGAGTCTTGTGGGGAAAAGTTCACAAACCTCTGCAGAGTGTACAAACTGATCATGATTAGCCACGTCCCTGGTTATGGACGTCTTGAGTATCTAGTACTTGGATATCATGTGAATCTCATCATGTTACTCTAATTAATATTGTTGGGTTTTAATGATGATTTTTAATTGGGGTTTAGAGGATGTCTATCTTCTCAACGATGTTTCAACTACCATGATAGTTATGTAAAATCTATTCCTTTGAAGTAGGAAAAAATTGGCTTCACGCAAAAACT
Organism: Secale cereale; assembly: GCA_902687465.1. Lineage (NCBI taxonomy): Eukaryota > Viridiplantae > Streptophyta > Magnoliopsida > Poales > Poaceae > Secale > Secale cereale. Next base: position 345,906,059 of record LR738709.1, on the reverse strand, counting down.
GTAACCATAGAGCTTTCCACCAGCCATATTGCATATAGTATAGCTTTACTTTATTGCTCTCTTTGTGTTACTTTGCCATCATATTCCATGTGTTGACACGTTTTCGGGCTGCAATGTCCATGTTGCAGACTTTTCAGACGATGAATAAGGTGCCTTATAGGTCGTGGTTCTATACTCAGTGATGCCGTTGGAGTTGATGGACTCACTTATCTTCCAAGCCTTCTGTTGTTATCGTGTTAGATGACCTTAAGCCTTTTATTGTAATAAGTTCATCGTTGGAACTATCGATTTAATAAGTGTGTGATTGCTACTCTGTTATAAATCCTTCAAGTACTATGCGTGTCAGCATTACTGATCCAGGGATGACACTGATGCACAGAGGTCAGACTGTTTGAGGTCTGATCGCTACAACCCTGCAATGCATACAGATATTGGACTGTAACCATAATTGTTAAACCATCCTCACAAATAAGATGATCTGGATACTTCAAAATATACAGATTAAATTGAGGGGACAAACATTGACATAGACTGTTCTTAGGACTCACCACACAACAAATGCGGCAGTACTATACAATACGAGATTCACACACACAAATCAAGTACTGAACAAGTAGTGCTTACTACAGAGAAGCAAAGTTGCACTAATTAAACTCTGTAGACTATTTGTTGCCTCCGACCTATGGGGTATACCCCACATAACTGACTAGGTCATGGACTTCATGAGAGATTTCCACCGGCATCATCGCCATCTGGTCAACCTTGCAAAACCTAACAGAGTGGTCTTTCCACTTATAAACATGACCATGAAGACACATAAGATTTGTCGAAAGCGTTACGAGAACCACACCCTTCGTAATCGAAGGCACAACTAGGAAATTATTGTGGTGAAGTACACCCTCGAGAACACGCCTGGCAATAATGCTATAGGAAAACGCTTGTTCACCACACGTGGCGACAAGGACACATCAGCTGGATAGTTTAGTAGTAGAACTCATCCTCAAGTCTTCTAGTTCACACGACATGAGTGTGAGAACTTCATCTCCACCACAGTCCTGGTTCTAATTCAAACAAAAACCAAATATAAGATGATTTTCAATATTTGACTCCATTTAAGAGTACATATATGCACAGAAATAAGTGAACAAAGACATTATAACATGTCTTTAAAGGGATGAGAGTAGAGGGATTACTTGCTATATTCATAACACAAGTCACTAAGGCTACTATACTCTCCTCAAAGGCATGAGAGCTAAAATCTTCATTTCCTATAGCTAGCATTGATGTTCATAAAGTAGATGAAAGTAATCTATAAGAAATCAGTGTTATGTGCAAAAATCACATGTATGTCAACGTCTTGCATGTTTTGGTCAAAAGAGCAGTTTAGAACCATGATTTGGTACACAAAAAATCACGTGCAAGATCACCCAGGAAGTTGTACTACTAGAACTAATACTGCGTGTTAGATGAAAAAACACGATCAAGATGACCAAAAATATCGTCAAGAAGAGATATTACTTGGACAATCTTGGACAGGGCGATGGCCTTGAGCTTGTGTGCAGTAGTCTCGGCAGGGTTCGTGCGCTTCTTCATACCCTGAGCCCGCTCGGCTTTGGCCAGAACCGACATCACTTCGGCCAGTGCTCCAGGGTCCATCAAGAAACTGTCAAATAGAAATAAAAGTATAGAAACCATAATCACAAACCCAAAAGAAGAACATAGAGGCAGTTAGGATCAGTCGCCTAGTTGCAAGACCGGGCCTTGGCCAGAAGCAACACCATTTATGCGCTCAACTTTCCTTCTTTGGGAGAGAAGAACAATGGCAGAAGTGCGTCGGGGTTTTCTTGATCAAATGAGGAACAAAATGAGGGAGAAGCAAGTTGGGGTTTTCTTCAAGAGAGGAAGATGATGGAGAAGAGTGAAATGATGTTTGCTTCGTCCGTCCAACTTACTATTGGAAAGGTCGGGGTTTATTGATTTGACAGCTCATTGAGCATTACTGCGGCGCTTCGATCAGTGTAGTCTACCGTGCATTTGTGCATTCTAGTACGGAGTAATTTAGGCATGGAAAGTGGACCCTGTCGGTGTCAAAACCGGCGGATCTCGGGTAGGGGGGGCCCAAGCTATGCGTCTAGAGGATCGATGGTAACAGGAGGCTGGGGACACAATGTTTACCCAGGTTCAGGCCCTCTAGATGGAGGTAAAACCCTACATCCTGCTATATTAGTATGGATGAATATGTGTACAAGAGTTGATCTACCTCGAGATCGTAATGGATAAACCCTAGGTCTAGCCTATGACGATAATGTAAGACGATCCGCTCTACACACTAAACCCCTCGGCTTATATACACACCGGAGGGGACCTAGGTTTACAAGGGTGACTTGGGGAGGAATAAATTGATACATCCAGACTCTACACCTGCGTTTCTATGTACATAGGAGACCTGACCGAATACGGGGGAGGGCCTTCCGCTTCTTCTTCACGCGGCCCATCAATGCGGCCCAGCTTCAACGCCCCGGATGACTGAGGACCCCTTAATACAGGACTCCCTCAAACCCCGATGATGGCTGTCCCACATGTCGGCGCAAGTGAGTAGTAAGGTTCCCGACGACCGTCGAGGAGGATCCGCACGGTAGAGCGTGCCCACTTTTTCTGGAAAAAAAGGTTACATCAAGCATTTCGACTCTTACGACACAGGAGTGAGAAACAAGGAAGCCACTTGAACTTACACAGTACTCCTAATACTAGGCATGTGGAGTGGTTCATACGTCCGTACTATAATCTTGTAGCTAGTGTAGGAAGGTATGATGATAAAAAAAATGTTGTGCATAGGTCAACTATATGAACAGTTATGTAACATGCCGCTTTTTAAAATGTCCGGTCGAGAAGAATGAACAGTGAGACCAATGTTAACACAACTAGGACTGCAACGCACGAATAGCACATTTGACTGTCCGGTCGTGAAGAATGAATGGTGAGATCAATGTTAACACAACTAGGACTATAGCGCACGAAGAGTACGGTGCTTGTCGGGGGAAACTGTCCTCCCACGAGCACCTATGGGACCGGAGCCCCTTCTACGTTGCGGAAAGGGAGCGGAGGGAGCACGAAGAGCAGATCGTAGAGCACACGCGGGCAGTTTTACCCAGGTTCGGGCCGCGCGGACGCGTAAAACCCTACTCCTGCCTTGGTTGTATTGAGCTCGGGAGCTTGAAGAGCTACAGTGATAGCTACACCGAGCGTGAGAGTTGTTTAGGATTCGAACCCTTTCTACGTTGTGCATGGGCCTCCTTTTATAGTTCAAGGGGTCACCGACAGGTGACAACGTAGAGGAGGGTAAAAATGTAACTTTGGTGGTAGTTGTAACAGTGCGGGAACAGTGGATGAACAGTGGTCTTCACCTAACCTTGACAGTGGGGGACAAGGGCCTTAAATGCCCGTCACCGTCGACCCCAAAAGCAACCCGTCCATGCTTCTCCGTTCGCCACGACGGTAGCCTTGTCATCGTGGAGTGCCACCGTGTCCCCCAGGCTGCACAGCCATCTGCCACGCATCCCTGGAAGGGCCCCAGGGCGACGCGTGGGCCGATGAGCTGGAGCGCGGGCACACAGTGCAGGCTTCCCCCGGCAAGCACCTTGCCGGGGTCTTGATCTTGCCGGGCCCGGAAGCTTGTCGCTCCCCGGGTCCTGCCGGGGCGCAGGGTGCGCCGAGGCATGTCTTCTGAGATGCAGTCTTCTGGTCTCCCTGGCAAGCCCCTCTTGCCAGGGTCTTGTGTTAATGTGATAACCTTGAGCCTGGGACGGCCTCCCCGGCAAGCTCCACTTGCAGGGGCCTTGATCTTCTGACTTGTATACTTTGTTCTTGAATGGTTTTATAGGGACCAGAAAGGTTTCCGGCAAGCACGTGGTAAACCCTGCCGCGGGAAGCTGCTACTGCCCGTGCACAAGTTGGGGTACTAAGGTACCCCTATCTTAGTACACCGACAGGAGCCCCCGGGCCTGGGCCACACACGGTGCCGAGCGCTGTTGGGCCAGGCCTAAAACAGTGCACGGGCACGCGCGGCCCACGGCAAGCCGTAAATCCCCTTCCGCACCCGCCGCGCCCCTCCCTAACGGCACGCGTCGATTGCGGCGTCGTGGGAGAGATCGTGGCCTCGTTCTTTAATGGGAAATGCGGAGCGTCCCCCACTTCCCCCTTAAGAGCAGAGGGAGCAGGGGCAGTTTCCCTCCTCCGTCTTCACTGCATCTTCAACCTCCAGAAATCCTCTGCTGCTCTTTGCTTCCACCCCTCATCCGCCGTCTTCCGCATCCGCGGCGCCGTCGAGTTCCTCACCCCTTCCCTCGCCGCCTCCGCCATGGCTCCGAAGACCGAGAAGGCGAAAGCGGACAAGGCCAAGAGGGAGAAATCCGAGCAGGCAGCGAAGCTTGCCGCCCTGCGGAAGAGGAACATGGTCTTCGCGCCGAGGCTCAGCGCGAGGGAGCTCTGGAACAAGTACTACCTCTTCTGGGCCAAGGAGACCAAAGCTCATCCCCGCACCAGAGTCTTCCCCGCCGTCGCCAGAGATCTGTATCCCGGCGGGTATTTCTTCTTTGCTGTCTTCTTCCATTGTGGGTTGTGCCCTCCGTTCTCGGAGTTTTTCTGTGATATCATGAACACATACGGCCTCCACCTCCTAGACTTCACCCCCAACGCCATCCTTACGATGGCGGTTTTCGCACATCTGTGCGAAAACTATGTAGGGTTCCATCCCAATGTAGCGCTCTTTCGCCATTTCTTTATGCCTAGAGTAGAGGCTGGCGCTCCCCTCTCCGGAGGTATCTCCTGGATCTTCCGTTTGAACAAGAAAGACTCATATCTGAAAGGAGAACTCCCCGGCAAGTGGGAAGAATGGCGCGCAGATTGGTGTTGGGTAGTGGAGGACCAGCCGGAGCCTTTTACTGCGCCGCGCACAACAGCCATAGTGCGCGGCAGAGACTGGAGCGAGTTGGCCCCGGAGGACGGCAAGCTCAACGTCGCCCTTATCAGGATACTTCGTCTCCGGGTAGCCAAACTGACCATTGGAGAGGTAGGGGCAGATTTCCTCCGCCGCCGCATTGCCCCTTTACAGGAGAGGAAAAGGCCAGCATGGGAATTTGGCAATGCGGCGGATATTATGAGGCTGCGCCCGGGATTTAACTTCAACTTCACGGCTTTGGAGCTGAAGGGGATGGTCCGGGAGCTTTTCAAGCACGACCCGGCCCATCCGGAGTGGTTTAGATCTCCCCGGGGAGTGGTGCCGCTGTGCAACAGCACTGCCCGGGACTCCTTGCGCGCAATGATGCCCGCGTGTGACTCTCACGGCGTCGACTCCACCTGGATAGTGCCTCCGCCAGATGCAATTCTGAGTTTCTTTGATAATCTGGTCGAGGTGCCCAAGAACACCGAGGAGAACAAGGGTCTCACTCGGGCCACCACGGAGCGAGATATAGCCTATATCGCTTCCCGGATGGAAGAGGCCGCCGCAGCTGCAGCGGCGGGAGACTTCGGGTTCACCGTCGACGAGGCGCAGGCCGCAGACGAGGCGTGCCAAGCAGAGGAGGCAGAGATCCGCAGGCTGCTCAAGCTTCCGCCCGACGAGCTTGCCGAGGTTCCTTCCCTGAGGCATGCCGGGATTCCCGGGGTTGTGAGCGAGGCCGCCGCCGCAGGAGGCGAGGTTGCCAAAGGGAGCAGAGGTGCCGGACGGAGCGGAGCCGCAGGGCAGGGTGCTGGACCCAGCGGGCCTGCGGGGGAGGAGGAGGAAGACGTCGAGGCCGATGAAGACACCGGCGGATCTCTAGGACTTGACGACGACGCCTCCTCGTCGTCGGAGAACTCCCCACCTCCGGCAAGTCCCAAGCAAGCGCCGGGGAAACGCCTCCGCAAGGCGGCTACAACGACGAGGACGCAGGCGCCTCGTCAGCAGCCTGCTCGCCGGGCAGCGCGCGCCACTAGAGCGAGCCAGGCCGCGACGGAGGCGCCCCGCGCACCAGTGCCAAGCGGAGGGGGATCGTCCCGGAGCGGAACGGCCGCTCCGCCTGCTCCTCGGGCCTCGGCGTCGGCGGAGGCTGGGTCTTCGCAGCCCCCAGCCCCGGAGACCGCCAAGCGCCCGAGGGAGCCTTCTCCTCCTGCTCCTCGCGCGGGGGCAACTCAGGTGGAGTTCGATTTCTCCGCCCTCAGCTCCGACGACGAGGAAGAGGAGTAAGTATTTGTAATTTGTAACTTCTTCGATTCTGTCTTGATTCTTTCTCTGATGATTCTAATCTTGTTCTTGCTTTGCTTCCAGGACACTGACTCAGCGGATGGCGAAGATGGCCAAGGTCCCCGTGGTTGAGGTCGACGACGACTCGCCCGTCGCAGCGACAGGAGATGCGCCGGCGACGAACTTGCCGGATCAACCCGCTGCTCCGAGGAGCAGCCCCCAGCGCAGCCCCCAGCGTAAGTCTGGTCTTGAGCTTTCCGTTCGTCGGGCGCGCTTGAGGTTTTTTCTTGTACTAATATCTTGTTGCCTTGTTTGTCTTGTGCAGAAGTGGAGCCGCAGCCGCAGGAGCGCCCGGAGACCGCCTCCGACGAGCCACAGGTTCCACCCTCCTCGCCAAGGGCGAACTCCCCGGCGAGGGAGGAAGCTCCGCCAAGGACGGGCTCCCCGCCAAGGGCGGGTAGCCCGACAAGGGGGAGCAGCCCGACAAGGGTGGCCACCCCGCCAAGGGAGGGCGCGAGCGGCCCTCCGCCAGCAGGGGCCACCGCTCCACCGCCAAGGGAGGACCCCCCGGCGAGGGAGCCTGTCGTCGAAGAAGTCCTCGAAGGTAAGTCTTGTAGCTTCTTCTTCTTGGACTTGTCTTTTTGGATATTTGCTTGATCTTTTCTTTCCTTTTTCTTCTGCTAGATCCTCCTGCGCCGGAGCGGATGGAGACCGAGGCCGCCGGCGAGGAGGGCGTGCAAGGCGACGACGGCAACGCCACTGCCGCTGAGGGCATGGCGGGAGCCGACGAGCCTGCGGCTGAGGAGACCGCCCCGGCCGCAGACGCCGCGGCCGGGGAGGGGGACGGCGACCACACTGCCGGCCCGGAGGCGGCAGGAGCGTCAAGCGCTGCACCGGCCGCCGACCCCTCCGCCGCCAAGGAGCAGCCGGGGATCTATCTCGAGGCCCCCAATGGCGTCTTCATACAAGTCCCGTGGGGGTCTTCGTCGCGAGCCCCCGTGGAGGGAGAGACCTTTGATGGAGAGGTTCTCGCCTCCGCGGGGTTGAAGATTGTTGAAGCGCCTGGCGGGAGCGACGAGCCCGAAGAGGAGAAACTTCTTCGCCCGCTCCTGGCCCTTTACCGGGCCAGGCAGGCGAAACTGGAGTCACGGGAAGCCCTCACCGCCAAGGCTGGAGCAGACTTGGAGAAGCGCGCCGCGGAGCTCCGCGCCGCCAACCAAGCGGCCCTCCGCGACTTGGCGGAGGAGCGAGAAAGGCTTGCCGGGGAGCAGCAAGAGTTTCTCCTGGAGAAGGCTGAGGCCGAGGAGCAGCAGCGACTAGTTGGTGAAGAGCTGTCCCGGCGAGAAGGAGCGCTCAACCAGCGGAAGGTTGAGCTCGACGCGCATGACGACGAGCTCACCGCCTGAGAGCAGGCTCTTGGCGGGGCCCTGAAGGAGGCAAAGGAAGCTGCTGCCGCCGCGGAAACCGCCAAGAGGGACTTGGAGCTCAAGGTGGAGCAACTGGAGCGGTACCTTAAGGCGAGCGAGGACAGGGTCACCGCGCTCAACGTGGAGCGCGAGAAAGACGCCCATACCAACTCAGACTTGCAGGTACGCCTCTCCAAGAAGGGCGACGAGCTTACTGCTGCTAAAGACTCAATCGCTGACTTGGAGTTGAAGGTCTCCACCTTGACTGATTCGCTTGACGCCGCCCGGGACCGCGAAACGAAACTGAAGGACGAGCTCCGCAAGGAACGAGGCCTAGTGGAGAGCGCCGCCACTTCAGCAAACAACTTCAGCCGGGCGGTTGAACAATGGACTGACGATCTGGTCGCTTCTGCTGCCAACATCGACAAGGAGCTGATGGCGCTGAGGGTGGAGCACCTCGTGTACTCTCCGGATCCAAATCTCCCCCACAACGCCAAGCTAAGTCTTTTCTTCAGGGGGATCGCGCCGGCGCTTGCACGGCTGCAGGAGAAGCTCCCCGCGCAGCTGGCCGAGGAGTCGCGCCAGCTCTGCGCGGGTACCTTGGAGCGCGTCTTGACGAAGATTGTCTACCGCAACCCTAGTATCAATCTTGTCAACGTCCTCCGTAGCTTGCCGGACGATGCAGATCTGGAGGCGCTGAAGGCGCAGGTTGCCCACATCGTCGCCAAGGTGAACAAGATCTCCAGGTGTGAGGGCGACCGCGTAGATTAGGCCTCTTTCTTTCTTTTTCCTTTGCTGCTGCAAAGTGCGCCATGAACATGAATCTATTAGTCATTGCGACAAGTTACCCTTGTAATATATTATCTTATTTCTGAGCAATGAATGTGCTGTTATCTCCCTTGTTTTTGGTTCTCCACTTTGTATGCTTTTTGCCCTACGCTTTCAGGGGACTTGCCGGCAAGAGGCCCTTGCTGCGAGCGCTGAGTGCTGGACTCTTAGCAGCCTGCTGGCAAAGGACCTCGCCGGCAAGTAACCTTGCCGCAGCTAGTCGCAGCGCACTTAGCTTGCTGAGCGAACTCGAAAACGAAATAAGGGCGCGACACTTGTCGCAGCTCACTTAAGTCATTGAGCGTGCTCGGAAACAAGGTAAGGGTGCGGCTAGCAACGGGTAGGTTCCTCCGCGCACAGGTTTTCCATACAAAGTGTGGTTGTTCAAGGAAGATAACTAAAATTTAAAAATTTGAACTGCTCAAATTCTGGTAACTTAGCTTTCATATATTGCTTGTTCCCCGACAAGGCTCCTCTTTCTTGAACAACACTCGGTTCATCCTCCATCTCCTTCCCCCCCGGCAAACTTGTGCGCGAGGAACATTCCTTCTGCTTAAGAGGGACAGAAAAAGAGGAGGAAAAACAAGTATCTAGCTTCATGGTTTGCTAGTGCTTACCGGGGATGTGTATCGCACAAGGTGCCAAACAAAGCATGCGAATAACCAAAGAAAAGCATGGAAATGGCAAATAGTGTGAAACACAAAAGCTTTACTGATGCACGGGATCTGCGCCCGGCTTTGTACAAAGGATTACATGCAACAGCGGCAAGACTTGTACAAAAGGTGGTTGCCGGAGCGGATCACGGCAACCGCGCCTTATGGGTGAAACTTGCGAAGATGCTCTATGTTCCAGGAATTGCTCACCGGTAAGCCTTCTTCGGTCTCAAGGCGGACAGCGCCGGGCCTTGTGACTTGTCTCACCCGATAAGGGCCTTCCCACTTCGGCGTCAACTTGTTGGAATTCTTGGCGGACTGAACACGCCGAAGAACAAGGTCGCCTTCCTCGAGACTCCTGGCCTTGACCTTGCGGCTATGGTAGCGGCGCAAGGCTTGCTGGTATCGAGCAGCTCGTACAGCAGCCTGGAGACGTTCCTCCTCGAGGAGCAATGCGTCATCTTGTCGCAGTTGCTCTTGCTCGAGCTCATCATAAGCGAGCACTCGAGGAGATCCGTATACGAGTTCCGTGGGGAGAACTGCCTCTGCTCCATAGACAAGAGCAAAGGGTGTCTGTCCGGTGGCTCGACTTGGTGTCGTTCTGATTGACCAAAGAGCCGCCGGTAGCTCTTCTATCAAGTTTCTTCCGCACTTGCGCAGCCTGTCGAAGGTTCTTGTCTTGAGTCCGCGCAGCACTTCAGCATTTGCCCTCTCCGCTTGACCATTGCTCCTCGGGTGAGCAACAGAAGCAAAGGAGACCTTGGCGCCAAGGTCTTGGACGTATTGCATGAAGGTGCGACTAGTGAACTGTGTGCCGTTGTCGGTGATGATCCTGTTAGGGATTCCGAAACGGCAAACAATTGACCTGAAGAACCTGACTGTTGACTGTGCTGTCACCTTTCTCACTGGTTCCACTTCTGGCCACTTTGTGAACTTGTCGATTGCAACGTACAAGTACTCAAAGCCCCCGACGGCGCGGGGGAAAGGGCCGAGGATATCGAGCCCCCAGACCGAGAAGGGCCAGGACAACGGGATCGTCTGGAGAGCTTGAGCTGGCTGATGAATTTGCTTGGTATGAAACTGGCACGCTTCACACTTGGTTACTTGTGCAGTTGCATCTTGGAGGGCTTCTGGCCAGAAGAACCCTTGCCGGAACGCCTTCCCGGCAAGTGCCCTTGCGCCAATGTGGTGACCACATATGCCTCCGTGTATCTCTACCAACAGCTTCTGTCCATCTTCCCTGGAAATGCACTTCAACCTGACACCATTGAGTCTCCTTCTGTACAGTTCATTGTCAACGAACTGGTACATACTTGACTGTCTGGTTATCTTCTCTATCTCTTCTGGGTCGTCGGGAAGTTCTCCAGTTTGCAGAAAACGGACAATCTGCTGTGCCCATGCCGGAGCTCGGGGCTCAACGGCAAGGACTAAAGGCATGAGGGCCGCTGCGGGAACCTCAGCTTCTACGGCAAGAACCTCTGGCTCCGCCGGAGCTGATGGTCCCCCGGCAAGCTTGCCGGGGCAAGACTTGTCGGGAACGCTTGCTTCAACTGTACAGATCCTTGGATCCGCAGGAGCAAGCTGTTCCTCAGCGTTCTGGTTGTTGATCTTGGGGGTCTTGGCGGCGGCTTCAGGGAGATCCGCCGGCAAGTAGTCGCCGGAGACCAACTTTCTCTTCTTATTCTGGCCAACTGATAGTGTAACGGATGGTTGAGTTAGCTTGAGCAGGAAGGTCCCTGGTTCCATAGGTAACTTCATTGCAGCACACTTTGAAAGGCCATCTGCGATTTCATTCTGAGCTCTCGGGACATGCTCCATTTGCAGACCTTCAAAGTGTTCTTCAAGCATCCTCACTTCATCAACATAAGCTTCCATCAAAGGGCTCTGGTAACTCTTGTTCACTTGTCGGACCACCAACTGAGAATCTCCCCGCACAATCAACTTCTTGATCCCAAGTTCGGCTGCAATCCTGAGGCCGGCAAGCAGACCTTCATACTCAGCAGTATTGTTTGTCGCTTGTTCCCTGGGAAAGTGCATCTGGATAATATACTTGAGGTGTTCTCCGGTTGGCGCTATGAGTACCACGCCGGCACCGGCGCCTTGCAGCGAGAAGGCACCATCAAAGTACATTACCCATTCGCTGCTTGCTTCTTGTGCGGGGACACTTGTTTCTGGAACTTCTTCATCGGGCGTTGGGGTCCATTCTGCTATAAATTCTGCCAAAGCTCTGCTCTGTATGGTTGAAGTACTCTCAAACTTGAGACCAAAGCTTGACAGCTCCAGTGCCCACTCGACGATCCTGCCTGTTGCTTCTGGATTCTGCAATATCCTCTTCAACGGAAAGCGAGTGACCACTGTTATCTCGTGTGCTTGGAAGTAATGGCGCAGCTTTCTCGAGGCCATGAGGAGGCCGAAAAGCAACTTCTGCACCCCAGAGTATCTTGATCTAGCCCCCTGCAAGAGGGAACTCACAAAATACACTGGGCGCTGCACCATCTTCTTCCGCACTTCTCCTTGCTCCTGCGCAGAGTTGTCCTTGTCGGGGCCAGAGCTTGTCGGAGGAGCCCTCTGCTTGTCGCTGGATTCGCTTGCCGGTGGTGTAGACTCCTCGTCGGCCTCCCTCTCCGCTACTAACGCAGCACTAACCACTTGATTGGTTGCTGCTAGGTACAGCAACAACTTCTCTTGTGGCCTAGGTGCGACAAGTGTTGGAGTGGAGGATAGGTACCCTTTCAAGTCTTGCAGCGCTGCCTCCGCTTTCGGAGTCCATTTCATAGGACCTGCCTTCTTCATGATTTTGAAGAAAGGCAGGGCGCGTTCTGTAGACTTTGTAATTAACCTACTGAGGGCAGCCACACAACCTGCAAGTCTCCTTACGTCCTTGACGCGCTTCGGGGCTTCGATCTGCTCGATGGCTTTTATCTTGTCGGGGTTGGCTTCAATCCCCCTCTGAGACACGAAGAACCTGAGAAGCTTGCCGGAGGGGACTCCGAAGACGCACTTCTCGGGGTTCAACTTGAGCTGAATCTTGCGCAGATTTGCAAATGTTTCTTCCAAGTCTTGAATCAGGGTATCTTTGCTCTTACTCTTGACCACTATGTCATCCATGTAAGCTTCTACATTTCTGTGGATCGGTGGCTCAAAAGCAGTGTGCACCACCCTTGCAAATGTTGAGCCTGCATTCTTCAATCCAAAGGGCATGCGTATGAAGCAATATGTGCCACATGGTGTGATAAATGCAGTCTTCTCTTCATCTTCCTTGGCCATAAAAATCTGATGGTAACCTGAATATGCATCAAGGAAGGAAAGCAGCTCACATCCGGCGGTGGAGTCAACAATCTGATCAATACGTGGCAAGGGAAATGGATCCTTAGGACATGCTTTATTCACATCTGTGAAGTCTATACACAGTCTCCACTTCCCATTGGCCTTACGCACGACAACTAGATTGGCCAACCACGTGGGATGGATGACGCCTCTAACCAGGCCTGCTGCTTCTAGCTTCTTAATTTCTTCGGCAATGAATTCTTGGCGCTCCACGGCTTGCTTCCTGACCTTCTGCTTGACGGGCCGCGCATGAGGACAAACAGCAAGCTTGTGCTCAATTACCTTCCTGGGAACGCCGGGGATGTCAGATGGTTGCCACGCAAACACATCGACATTCGCCCGCAGGAAGGCAACGAGCGCGCTTTCCTATTTGCTGTCGAGCGTAGCACTGATGGTGAAGGTACCACCAGTGCCGTCCTCCTTGGCGGACACCTTCTTGGTTGCCGGTGGAGCTGCCATCCCTTTCTTGCTCTTGCCGGTGGAGCTCGATGGTGCGTCCTCGACGGCAGCGCAGCACTCCGAAGAGGTGCGTTTGCCGGAGTGGGCCCCAGAGCACTTGCCGGACTTGGTCTTGGTCTTCTTCCCCCCGGGAGCTTCAGCGGCAAGTTTGTCGCTCTCCGCTGCGGCTGCTGCATCCCGGTAGATCTTGTCGGCGCAGATAAGCGCGTCCTTCTTGTCGCCAGGGACAGATATGACGCTTATCGGCCCCGGCATCTTGAGTATATTGTAGGCAAATTGGGAATCTGCCATGAACTTGGCGAGGGCAGGACGTCCAAGTATCCCATTGTATGGCAATGGGATATCGGCAACATCGAAGGTTATTCTCTCCGTCCTGAAGTTAAGCTCCCCGCCAAAGGTCACGGGCAGAGTGATCTTCCCCTTGGGCTTGCTCCTTCCCGGGTTTATTCATTGGAACGACCCGGTCTCTTCGAGCTCGCCGTCTGGGATCTGGAGTTTCTTGATCACAGCTGAGGAGATCAAGTTTAGGCCGGCCCCGCCGTCAACCAACATTTTGGTGACCTTGAGGTTGCGGATGGTTGGTGAGACCAACATCGGCAAGCACCCGACCGCAGTGGTGCGGTCAGGGTGGTCCTCAAGATCAAAAATGATGGGCGTGCTGGACCACTTCAGGAGCCTGCGTGACTCAACGGGCGGCTCTGCTGCGTTTACTTCCCGCACCCACTGCTTGAGTTGGCGGTGGGAAGTATGCAGAGAGGCGCCTCCGTCGACACACAGGACTTCTGTGGCCTTCTGGAACTCCTGCTCGCTGTCATCACCTTCCTCCATGTCGTCGTCGTCTTCATCATCCTTGTCGCGGCCCCGGGGAGGTAGATCACCTTGCCGCTGCTTGGCCTTGCCGCGGCGTCCTCCCCGGCCATTGAATGGCCGCTTCTTGCTTCGTTCTCCCCCGCCACCTTGGGCCTTCTCTTTGTCGCGACGCTCATACTCAGCTTTCTGCTGTTCGACGAGGTACTCGACTCGCTTGCAGTTCGAAAGGTCGTGGCCCTTGGTGCGGTGGATCTTGCAATATTGCTTGTCGGAGCCGTCCTGCTTGTCGGCTGCCGCCACAGGGGCAGGCTCCTTGCCGGAGCCGCCAGCCTGTGCCTTCTTGGCGGGAGCCTCCTTGCCAGACTGCTCGACGACCAGCACTTCCTTGCTCTTCTTTCTTCTGTTGTTCCGCCGCCGGCTCTTCTTTGCCGGGGCAACGTCCTCGCTGTCGCTTCCTCCTGCGCCAGCATCCTCCCCGGGGAGTCTCCTCCCCTATTCGGCGCGCGCGCACTTGTCAGCCAGAGCATAGAGCTCGCTGACATCCCGTATCTTGGTCATGGCCATCTCTTCTCGCATGCGGCGGTTACGCACGTTCTGGTGGAACGCGCTGATAACCGCAGCAGGGTGGACGTCGGGGATGTTGTGCTGTACGCGGCTGAACCGTTGGATGTACTTGCGCAGGGGTTCTCCTTCCTTCTGGGCCAAGATGTGGAGATCACTCTCCTGGCCGTGGGGTTTGTGGCCGCCCGTGAAGGCGCTAACAAACTGGTGGCAAAGATCTGCCCATGAAGAAATGGAGCCTTCCGGCAAGTGCATAAGCCAAGAACGAACGTTCGGCTTAAGCACCAGCGGGAAGTAGTTGGCGAGTATCTTCTCGTCGCGCCCCCCGGCAGCCTGCACCGCGATGGTGTAGATGCTGAGGAACTCCGAGGGGTGCGTCTTGCCGTCGTACTTCTCGGGTACGTCGGGCTTGAAGTTTTTCATGCTGGGCCACTGGACGCGCCGCAGCTCACGGGTGAACGCAGGGCAACCTGCCGCGTACGGCAAGTCGCCTGGTTCACCAGGCGCGCGCGTGTCGACAGCGGTCCCAGCGCGCTGATCCGATTGTCGCCGGGCTTCTCGTCGACGCTCGATCGTCGTCCGAGCATCTTCTTGTCGCCGGTCGTCGAGGACTTGGCGCTGGTCCCGACCAGCCCGCGGATCCGACGACGCCGTGGAGTCGTCGTCGACGTTGATCCGGTGGGGAGGCGTCTTCTGCTTCCGCGGCGGGGAGTGCACGGTGGTTGCACCCCCGGTGGTCTTGTCGCCATCGGCCTTCGTCTGGTCGACTTGCCGCAGCCGCGACGTCGCCGGCTGCTGCGGCGTGTCATTGTTGGCGAAGGCGATGAGGCTCTGTATCGTCGCCCTCCAGTCTTCGGCCTTGTCTGCCGCTGGAGGGAAGTCGAGGAGCAGTTGCGCTCTTGCGAGAGCTTCTGTTGGAGAGGAGGGGAGTGGTGGCGAGCGGCGCGAGGAGCAAGATATGCTCGGACTTCTATCAGGGTTAGAAGGAGCAGTCTCTCACCTTGGCGACCACGCCTTGCTCGTGCCAGGATGATGGCCTTGAGCATCCCGCGATCCTCCAGTCTGTCCTTGGCCCAGCAAGCGAATGGTAGCCCCTGTACCACGGCGCTGCTGGCCTGTCGTCTGCTGAGATGGACGTGGCGCGTCTACGGAGACTGAGGCCTTGGAGTTTGCCCGGTCGTCCGTCTTGTCCTTGGACTTGGCGGTGCCGTGAGTTTCCTCGCCGGCGACCACCCTTCCGCCGGCGTCTCCTCCACCCACCGTTGGCTCTGGTGGTGGTGGAACAGACGCAGACGGGCCTGCGAGCTCCGAAGCCTTCTTCTTCGGGGCCATGTTGCTGCTGATGAAGTTGTTGATGAAGCTGGAGAAGTTGATGAAGCTGGAGAAGTTGATGAAGAATGCGCCCGCGTGAGCGCCGGATCAGGTTCGCACAACCTCGACGCCCCCTACCTGGCGCGCCAAAGATGTCGGGGGAAACTGTCCTCCCACGAGCACCTATGGGACCGGAGCCCCTTCTACGTTGCGGTAAGGGAGCGGAGGGAGCACGAAGAGCATATCGTAGAGCACACGCGGGCAGTTTTACCCAGGTTCGGGCCGCGCGGACGCGTAAAACCCTACTCCTGCCTTGGTTGTATTGAGCTCGGGAGCTTGAAGAGCTACAGTGATAGCTACACCGAGCGTGAGAGTTGTTTAGGATTCGAACCCTTTCTACGTTGTGCATGGGCCTCCTTTTATAGTTCAAGGGGTCACCGATAGGTGTCAACGTAGAGGAGGGTAAAAATGTAACTTTGGTGGTAGTTGTAACAGTGCGGGAACAATGGACGAACAGTGGATGAACAGTGGTCTTCACCTAACCTTGACAGTGGGGGACAAGGGCCTTAAATGCCCGTCACCGTCGACCCCAAAAGCACCCGTCCATGCGTCTCCGTTCGCCACGACGGTAGCCTTGTCATCGTGGAGTGCCACCGTGTCCCCCAGGCTGCACATCCATCCGCCACGCGTCCCTGGAAGGTCCCCAGGGCGACGCGTGGGCCGATGAGCTGGAGCGCGGGCACACAGTGCAGGCTTTCCCCGGCAAGCACCTTGTCGGGGTCTGATCTTGCCGGGCCCGGAAGCTTGTCGCTCCCCGGGTCCTGCCGGGGCGCAGGGTGCGCCGAGGCATGTCTTCTGAGATGCAGTCTTCTGGTCTCCCTGGCAAGCCCCTCTTGCCAGGGTCTTGTGTTAATGTGATAACCTTGAGCCTGGGACGGCCTTCCCGGCAAGCTCCACTTGCCGGGGCCTTGATCTTCTGACTTGTATACTTTGTTCTTGAATGGTTTTATAGGGACAAGAAAGGTTTCCGGCAAGCACGTGGTAAACCCTGCCGCGGGAAGCTGCTACTGCCCGTGCACAAGTTGGGGTACTAAGGTACCCCTATCTTAGTACACCAGAAAGGTTTCCGGCAAGCACGTGGTAAACCCAGCCGCGGGAAGCTGCTACTGCCCGTGCACAAGTTGGAGTACTAAGGTACCCCTATCTTAGTACACCGACAGTGCTACAGAGCATGAAGGGTGCATGAGCCCACACTAGCTTAACACAAATACACTAGGATAATGCAGAGCATGCATGAAGAGGGGTGCTGATGTGAGCATGCACAATTTTACAAAAAAGAAGAGCATGCACACCTAAACACCACCGAAGTCCCTCTGCTTCTTGAGGTGCACGACAGTGGTGATGCAGGGTGCCACCGCCCGCAGAGCCCGCCCCCTGTCAATAGGAGCCAGATCATCAAAGACGGCGTCCAATGATATGAATGGATTCGGGTGACGAAGCCCTGAGAGGATTCACCCAGAAAAGGCGACGGCTACCCGCAACCCCTTCTTGTCCAGCTCTGCCCCCACCACCGCGTAGAGACGGCTCTGATCCTTGGAGATATAGGTGAAGAAGGAGACAAGTTCAGGAAGCCACAACTTGTTGAAGTCGATCGAGTGGTCGAACGGGTTTAGCCAATGACTGACATGGTCGCGCTAGCACGACGGTAGGCATCGCATAGCAGCAGCAATTGCATGGCAACATGATCTAGCAAGTTGTTAAGGCGATCCTGGACCTTGTCAGGATCGGCCCGCTCGTGCTCCAGCCGGCTAGCCTGACCGCCTATCGTACCTCCCGCTTTCTGCAGCAACACCGCAGACACCTCGAGCATCTTTGTGGTGGACGCCTGCCGCTTTTGAAGCTCCATGAACTCCCACACATAAAGGAGGAGCATGGCACTCCTCTCCTCCTTGAGATCATGGAGCTCCATGTCCTTGGCCCTGAGCTCCGCATCCTTGGCATGGAGCTCATGTGTGAGGTGCCTCATCTCAGAGTCCGTGATCTGGTGCACCGCCATGGAACGAGGTAGAAGCAATGGGGAGAGGAAGCAAAGGGGACTAAACGGCTGAAAGCCAATGCAATCTAAGGGGAGGCAGAGGGAGCCATCCCAATCAATGATTTTTCACTTTGGGGAGCAGTGGGTTTTATAGGCGGAGTCATCATGACTAATTTCTGCCACGCCTGCTCCCGTCAATCAAAAAAATAATCCTGCCGCGCCTGCCGCACACAAAGACCAGTACAACACAGCGGTGGATATTTAAATTTGCCAACTGGCAAGGAGAATAAAGAGGGGTGAAAACAACAAATTTGGTGGCAGCCTAGCTAATCGGTCGCACTAGCCCAACTAGATAGCCACCGTGCTTCTTTGACGTACTCGGCGAGAAAGGTGGGCTTTTGTGATTTGATGACTCATTTACTTGCTATGACCGAGGAGGACCCAGAAAATGCGTGGTAGGGCGTCCCACATCTCGGCAAGGAAGAAAATATGCGTGCACGACCCATGAGGACTCAGAAACCGCGCGGCAGGGTGTGCCACGTCTCGGCATGGAGGAAAAATGTACATGTAAAAATAAATTGTGTCATACAACCTATGGTTTGACCTCGGGAACCAACCAGTTGGTCGGAAACACCCCACTAGCCACAGGGCTTCATCATGCTAACCTGGCACGGAGGATAGGTGTGGTTAGCTCCGTCTCGACCAGCCGCAACGTCTCTTGTTCTAGGCGATTCATCTAATTTCCAAGCAGTTTTTAGTTATAATAACACCACGGCAAGCTCGCGCCGCTCTTCTTGTGTGCCCGTGCGTCTAAAGGTTCTACTGGTCAGTCAACGCTCATGCGCGTGTTGATGAGCCACTCCCTCTATACTAGATGGAGAGGAGAGAGAGATGGCAGACATGGGACCCACCAGTAAGTCAGTCAACGTTCATGCACGTGTTGACGAGCTACTCCCTCTGCACTCTACTCAATGTAATACTATATAAAATCAAGTTATGAGATAAAGCCAACAACCGTTACGATTTCTGGCTATGGACGTACGTGCGAGAAAACATCAGGTGCTCTTGCAGCTTGGATGCTATGGTGATACGAGCTTCGAGGTCATTCGATCTGAGATCCAATGTCATCTCAGTAGTCTATGTGCTTGTGGGTTGTGTCCTAACTCTTTGGGGACTTTCTACAAAAAAACATTCAAACCACCAAGTAGCCGTTGGATTTGAGATCCAACGGCTCCGAGGAACTTGTGTCACCACAACATCTAAGCTATGGTAGCACGTGATATTTTAAATACAATACAATATGAGGTCTTCCCTCATCTTAGATGCTACGATGATACGAGCTTAGAGACCGTTGGATATGGGATCCAAGGGCATTTGAGTAGTTTTGGTTCAAATTGTGTGCAATTCCCACACTCATTAAGCTTTCTTGTAAAAATATTAAGACATCTTGGGAGCCGCCATATCTCAGATCTACATGCTCCAAGGAACTTGTATCACCATATAGCATCTAAGGTGTGGGGGCACATGATATTCTCCCGGGGGGCGGTGCACAACCCATCGGTGTTTGGGAGGATGGGGGCAAATATAATGTTCAATAAATATATAATATAAACAATCATAAACATAGCTTCACAATTTTGTCTAAGGTTGAGGGGTTACCCCCGTCAATCTACATAGCTCCGCCTATGCAAGAGGTGTAGTGGAGCGTCTTGGTGTGAGAGAGACGACGCGAGAAAGTGAGGCCTATCGAGTCATTTATATAGGGAGAGATCGAGTGAGTGTGGCCTAGCGTACACTCGAATGTTAAAGACGGTACACCGAGATATCGTGCGGCGAAGCTGTAGTGAGGGCTGGAGGGAGATAGTTACCGAGAGTGTGGCCTAGATAGACTTTTTGTGTGCGCGCAAGGTGAAGGTGTTTTTCAAAGGCAATGTACGTGTTTTGAGAGATAGAGGGAGGGTTTTTCATGGAGGGCACGGCGAGGTTGTGTGTGAGAAATACATTTGTTGAGAGTGTGAGGGCGGGTGTGACATAAATGGAGATTAAAACATGAAGAGAAATAATGAGCGCGCGTGTGTCAGATACCAATAGCTCTTTTAACAATGAAATGAAGATCGATCCATACATGAAGTATGGGTGCTGGTTGTTGATGGAGAGACCTAGACACAACATTTGCATGTGCATAGTACTAGACTTAATATTCATGTTTCAATTTATTGTGCATTTTAAATATTAACTTGAGAACCATGCATGGCTTACATTTTATTTTTGAATTCGTGTCATACATCCATGTTGAGATCACTATATCACAAACTTACTCTAATTCAAGAACTCGTCATAAATCAATTACCGTGCCTTTTGGAATGACCAGTTACTTGCAAGAAAAATACGGGCATTGTAGACTTGTAATAATAGTAATACATATAGATTCGTTCGGCAATTAAAAAAAGATTCCTTTCTCATTCTCGAATGGTAGCACCCGAAGGCGGACCAGCCAGACCCGGACTCGTGTCTTGCTGGTGGCGTGCGTGGTACGCACATTTCTCAAGCCCAAACAAAAGAACCGCAATAGTATTTTAAACTTCGCGCCTCCACTCGAGACTCCGCGTTTTGAGTCGAATATCTGGCGGCCAGAATTCCAGCCCTAGGAAATTCCCGGCATGTCCCCGGTCCATGATGAGAACCGATGAACTATGGGGGGGTGCTTTTTAGTAACTAGCCCACGTTACCTACCGTGTCGAGCACGGTTCAATTCCCTTTATCACCGCTACCCAAGGTCACCCGTCAACTCCATTGCCTGTACTAATAGTAGTACACCAGGATGAGCACAGAATGGAGCTCCGTTTGTTGATTGTGTTCGTGTGTTCTTCGTGCCTACTAGAGTTATTATGTCTGGTAATGCACTGGTACAGATAGATTATCTTTTTACTCTGCATATATAGCTTGTCTGAAGTCTAACTAAGCAAAATGTTTGACCAAATCCTTTCTTAAGAAATATTAACATCTACAATAGTAAACATGTATGGCTTGAAAGTTTATTTCATGATGCAGGTTATGATATTGTTTCAAATCTTGGATTTTAAATTCCAGAAAATCCAAAATTGACCTGGAATTCATGAAACTGAGCATGGCCACGTGATATGGGACAAGAAGGTTGTGGTATTTTTTTCATTTAGAGAGAAGCTGCTTATGAGAAGATGCACAAAAGAAGAGCCAAGGTATTTTGGAACTTAGACATGTGATGTTAACGCGAACTGTTTCACTATTCAAACTATGGGCGTTAGACATACGTGCCACCGCGAGTCCCGCTTCTCATCGGCAGGTGCCATCCGAGCAAGCGTCTGAGTCGACATGAGGCGTGTGAGCAGACAGATGCGCCGGCTGACCGGGAGGCGCGCGAGCAGGCCGCTACTCAGGCTGATCGGGAGGCGAGCCCTTTGACCGGGCTCCGCCGCCCACCTTGTTCATGCACTAGGTGATACATCTATTTATGTACACATGTAGGAGTAGTTATTGCTAATAGCCTAACTATTCACGGACACTTTTGTTCCTAAACTTGCTACATAATACTAATACTAGTATTATGTGAAACTGGTGCAGTAACTTGTGAACGCGTTCAGATACAATCAACGGCAACACCACCCGCGTGTTCTTCACGTTTGCCCGTGGATCTAAACGTAGAAGGGGAGGAGAGAGAGAGAGCAGACGTGGAACCCACGAGTAAGTGAAATGGAATAGTACGTGCAAACGAGCCGGTCACACTATAATGTACTAAAGTTAATATAAAAACATGTTATCCATTGAATATGTCATGGTAATATAAAAAACATTATATCAACAAAGGGGAGTACAACAAACATTGCTACTATGTTGCGTTCGTATGTTGCCTATTGACGTGCGGCTTGTAGGCCCTTGTCGCATTTTCGATCCTCGTCCTTTTTCATTTTTAATTGATACTAGTAAGGTACACGCGCACTGCACGCTTGAGACTTGGCAACAATATCACACCATAGCATGTAAGCTTTGAATCATATATGCATGATGTAGATGTTCGTTTAATTCTTATAGTTCATCTCGTTCAATATCAATAAGTGTTATAAAAAAAGTTAATATATTTTAAGATTCATGGAATTGTGCATTCTAGAGCATAAAATAAAAAATAAATAATTGCAATTCATTTAGGAAAAAAGGGCAATTATGATACAGAAGATTCTAGAACAAAGGATAAGTGCTTGCGTTATGCAAAAATACCATGGTGCGATGTGGAAGTTTAGAAAGGGTGTGCGAGAGAGCGGTGACCGAGCCAGAGGTAAAACAATTGGGGGAGGGACTGGGGGTTGCAACGGTACATATATCGAAGGTTGTGGGGCGAATGCTACTAAAATATAATCTAAACTCACTAGAATAAATGCCTTCACAAATTAATCGAAGGTTGGAGTGCCCCTCGCAATGTATAGCTCTGACTCAGCGAGGATTGGAGAGGTAGCTTTGATGTGGGGAAGAGACAGCGTGAGAAAGCAAGGTCAATCGAAACATAGATAGAGAGACAAAGTGAGTGTGCCCCGACATTCGTTGAATAAATATATATGTTGTGGATAGATATTGTCCGGATGAACAGGGTGAGGGTTGTGAGAGAGAGCTTGCAGATGATCCAGTCACAGACGGGTACATATATCGTTTGTGTGTGGGAGGAAGTAAGGTCAACCGATAAATAGATAATGAGAGAGAGAGATTGTGCGAGTGTGGGTCGTCATGCGATCGGAAGAGTGAGACAGGTTGGAGAGAGTGACTAGATAGGCAATATGCGGGAGAGATGTACATTATGAATATGTAGAATTAGGCCCAAACATGGAGATATATCGTTTCTGTGTGAGAAAGAGCGAGGTTAGCTGAAACATGCATAGAGAGAGAGAGATTGAGAGATCGTGGGCCGCCATGAGGTCGAAAGAGTGGAACGGCTTGGATAGACTGATCTAGACAGACAAACTATGTGAGAGGGTATAGAGTGTGTCGATCGAGGCCCAAACATGGATATATATATATCGTTTGTCTGTGAGAGAAAGCGAGGTTAGTAGAGACTTAAATAAAGAAGCGAGTGTGGGCCACCGTGCAGGACAGAGTTACGTTGGGCTAACATGTGCTCTGGCCCGCCTTGCCTAGCTGAAACACTTCCTAAATATCATGCCAAGTGGCGTGATCCATCTCTTTTCTATGCTTTCTTCTTCAGGATGGCCTGCCCAAAGAATCCAGTGTAGCTCCGCCAGTGCCACCGCGCAGAAGAAATAGTGAGACGTTCTTTTTACAGTGACCTAGACAGACAATGTGCATGCTTGCGCACGAGAGGGAGGGGGTCTAGATAGGAAATGCATATATCCACCGAGAGAGGGTGGGGGGGGGAGA
Organism: Secale cereale; assembly: GCA_902687465.1. Classification (NCBI taxonomy): domain Eukaryota; kingdom Viridiplantae; phylum Streptophyta; class Magnoliopsida; order Poales; family Poaceae; genus Secale; species Secale cereale. The sequence continues at coordinate 345,883,049 of LR738709.1, read as the reverse complement.
GAGCTCGACATGGAGTGCAATGGCGGGTGTGTGAGAGTTAGAGATCGAAGCATGGGGAGATAGAATGAACGTGCGGAAACCAAAGCTTTGTAAGGTGGTTATGAGAGGAAGATTGATCAATAGAGGAAGTACGTAACGTGTGTGCCGAGGGGGGAGGGGCCACAAACAACATTTGAATGTAGATAGTACTAGACTTAATATTGATGTTTCAATTTAGTGTACTCCCTCCGTTCCAAAATAGATGACTAAACTTTGGACTAACTTTATTGGAACGGAGCGTGTACATTGTAAGATTTGAATTGAGGACCATGCATATGGCTTCCGTGATTATTTTAAATCCATGCCATGCTAGGTTTGGAAAGGTTGATATTGACTCTATTGTTGTGGTGTTTTGTATGTGTGTGGTCATATGCTTGAATCCATTCAAAGTTTTCTCACCACCATGATGTTCATCCTATACATATATGAATTTGTATCAAATAAGTAGTGTGGATACCATGAAATGGGAAATCCACGTTAAAATCGGAGATCGCTATGTGACAAACGCACTCTAATTCAAAGAACTCCTCATTAATTAATTAATTAATTAACAGTACTTGTTTCCAAGGACTAATTATTTGCAAGGAGTAAAATATTCATTTGCCAATGAAAGAATATTCATTTGCATTCTTAAATGTAGGTGCACCAGGGAGACCAGGGTCGTGTCGTGGTGGTCGTGTGTGTCGTACGGACGCTAGCAAGTAGTAGCACCCACCCCCTTCACCCCCCCATAAAAAAGAACGACGACAAAAAAGGTTCGCGCCTCCATGTTTTGGACTGAAATATCTGGCTACTCCAATTCCACCCTGCAAAATCACCCTTCTCCCCCGTCCCCTTCCGCACCGAGAGCTCTTAGATCCCTAATTCGCCGCCAACCCAAGCAAAATTCGAATCGCCCTTTGTCTCGTCACTTTCCCCACCTCTGTGCCGGACGACGACGACGAAGATGACGGTTGCGCTACAACACTGCACCAGAGCTACCTCATCTACGCCCTTGTCCGCCGCACCGGGTGGTCCACCCACAACGTCGGCCGTCGCAGCCGATGTACCTCACAGACACCGACTTCCACCGCATCAAGGCTACTTCACCAAGAACATCGTCGCACGTCAACCCCCCGACGGCGTTGGTGCTTCACTAACGGCCTCGTTCACCGCATCGTAGCGCTCTGCTGCGGCTCAAGATTGCATCCGTATGTTGCCAGCCAACACAAGCGCATCACCCTCAACGGCTCTGAAGTGACCCCACTCTAGCTAGGAGAGCATGGCCAAATGCTGGCCCGAACTAGGTATCCACATATCACTCCCTTGTGCACTATTGCTATGATGTTTGGATATCCTTTTATTGCACTCTTAGCTTACACGCCTATGCAACTCTGACTTTATCTCTTATTTCTTCTAGAGATATCATCTGAAACAAGCAAAACCATTTTTAGCAAAGCATGATGGCGCTACGAGATCTAGTACACATCATGCACGCCGGTATAACCTTGTAAGTCCCTGTCCTCCAGTACAACAACAATGTCGATTCCTCTCATTTGATCAACCATTCGCTGTTTCAGAAAGGCAGAGGGGGATGCAAGGAGCACAAGGCCTGCACATCCAAGCAAGTAGTAACATGGACTTGTACATGGAACATCCCAAGGGCAAGCAGAGCTGCTGTGAGCCTGTACAACGAGCTAGTGTAAGTCCCTGCATTTCATTTAATTTAAACTGGCATGCATGAATGATTTGTGTATAGTGGCGGATCCATGAATTCAAGTTACCATGGGCGAAAATTTAACTTAAAAAATACTAAGGCACTTGCACTCCAGAAATCAACATAACTTGAGAAATGTGAAGCTACATGCACTTTGAAAACTAGCTAATGATCCAAAGTGCTTCCAGATTATGAAATACTAAATGTTTTAAGCAACAAAAAACACAAAATGTAACATGGTGTACAAGGACTACTAACATGGATTGTACATGCTTGAATTATTCGTTTTCCGGCCGAAAATATACAAGTGTAATTGCACCTATAACCAGTGCACAAACTGCATATCAATATATCAATCCTGCACAAGTATGCCAATAGGTTCAAACAACACATGAGAAAAGTATTTATGCTAGGTTGTCATGATACAGGGACTTTCTGGTAGATGGCCTCAATGTTTCCTCAAGCCATGAAAATGTACTATAATTTGCTTGTCATTAATTCCTGCATATTTCTATTTCTCTCTCAACATAGCAGATCATCATTAGACACTAAATCTTTCAATGGGAGCTTGCAAAATTCTTGCATTAGATCCCTCATTAGGCACGATATGTTCATCACCAGGAGCATGTAATTTTATGCATCAAATCCTTCATTAGTAGTCTGTTCATTAGACACTTTAGGCTCAAGAACAACATGAGCTTGTATGTTTGCTCAAGAAACTTGACTAGACACCAGGTTTAGTCAGTTTAGTATTGATTGGGGGAGTTATAATATAAGAAGAATTTGGTTTCATTTTCTTATATATTTCCTACATACAAGCAGTTTAACAACACTGTCAGGTTTAACTATTGGCCCGGAATTGAACAGCTGAATTGGATATACTCAGGGATGTGATGTTCATGCTCGTTGCCCATGCTGCTCTTGCTAGCTGCGACTGTCCGTTTGCGCAAGCTCGATTCCATGCCCGTTGTCGGTGTACTAAGATAGGGGTACCTTAGTACCCCAACTTGTGCACGGGCAGTAGCAGCTTCCCGTGGCAGGGCTTACCACGCGCTCACCAAGATCCACTCTGGACCCCTTTGAAGCCATTCAAGAACAAAGTATACAAGTCAGAAGATCAAGGCCCCGGCAAGAGGAGCTTGCCGGGAAGGCTGTTCCAGGCTCAGGGAAATCTTTTCAACACAAGACCCTGGCAAGAGGTGCTTGCCGGGAAGGCCAAACAACGGCATCTTAAGAAGAGATATCGCGGCGCGTCATACGCCCCGGCAGGACCCGGAGAGCGACATGCTTCCGGGCCCGGCAAGGTCACGACCCCGGCAAGGTGCTTGCCGGGGAAGCTTATGCTGTGTGCCTGCGCTCCAGCTCGTCTGGCCACGCGTCGCCCTGGGGCCCTTCCAGGGGCACGTGGCAGATGGCTGTGCAGCCTGGGGTACACGGAGGCGAGCCGCGGTGACGGGGCTGTCGCCGTGGCAAACGAAGACGCATGGACGGATGCTTTTGGGGCGACGACGACGGGCATTCAATGCCTTTGTCCCCCACTGTTAATGTTAGGTGAAGACCACTGTTCATACACTATTCATGCACTGTTACAACCACCACCAGTTTTACGTTTTTACCCTCCTCTAACGTTGACACCTGTCGGTGACCCCTTTGAGCTATAAAAGGAGGCCCATGCACAACGTAGAGGAGGTTCGATCCCAGAAACTCACTCACTCTCTCGCTCAGTGTAGCTAGTACTGTAGATCTTCAAGCTCCCAAGCCCACGAACAAAATACAACCAAGGCAGGAGTAGGGTTTTACGCGTCCGCGCGGCCCAAACCTGGGTAAACCGCCCGCGTGTGCTCCTCGATCTGCTCTCCGTGCTCCCTCCGCTCCCTTACCGCAACGTAGAAGGGGATCCGGTCCCATAGGTGTTCGCGGGCGGTCAGTTTCCCCGACATCTTTGGCGCGCCAGGTAGGGGGCGTCGAGGTTGTGCGAACCTGATCCGGCGCTAACGCGGGCGCAGTCTTCAGCAACCTTTCCAGCTTCATCAACTTCATCAACTACGACAACATGCCTCCGAAGAAGAAGGCTTCGGAGGTCGGAGGCCCGTCTGCGTCAATCCCGCCACCACCAGAACCGACGGTCGGCGGGGGAGACGCCGGCGGAAGGGTGGACGCTGGTGGGGAGACTCACGGCGCCACCAAGTCCAAGGACAAGACGGACGACCGGGCGAACTCCAAAGCCTCGCTGTCCGTGCATGCACCACATCCCTCTCAGGAGGTGCCAGACCAGCAGCGACGTGGTACCGGAGGTACTATACGCTTGCTGGGACGTGGACAGGCCAGCGGGTCGCGAGATGCTCAAGGCCAGCGTGCTGGTACGAGCAAGGCGCGGTCGCCGGGGCTGGACCTTGCTCCTTCTAACCCCGTTAGAAGTCCGAGCATATGTCGCTCCTCGCACCACTCGCCACCGCTTCCCTCCTCTCCAGCAGAAGCTCTTGCTAGAGCCCTACTGCTCCTCGACTTCCCTCCAGCGGCAGACAAGGCCGAAGACTGGAGGGCGACGATCCAGAGCCTCATCGCCTTCGCCAACAACGACACGCCGCAGCAGCCGGCAACATCACGGCCCCGGCAAGTCAGCCAAGCGAAGGCCGACGGAGACAAGACCTCCGGGGGTGCAACTACCGTGCACTCCCCGCCGCGGAAGCAGAAATCGCCACCCCGCCGGATCAACGTCGACGACGGCTCCACGGCGTCGTCGGATCCGCGGGCTCGCCGCGATCAGCGCCAAGTCCTCAACGACAGGCGGCAAGAGGATGCTCGAACCCGTATCGAGCGTCAAAGAGAAGCCAGGAGACAGTTTGATCAGCGCGCCGGGGCTGCTGTCGACATGCACGCGCCCGGTGAACCAGGCGACTTGCCGTACGCGGCAGGCTGCCCCGCGTTCACCCGAGAGCTGCGGCAAGTCCAGTGGCCCGGCATGAAGAATTTCAAGCCCGACGTACCCGAAAAGTACGACGGCAAGACACACCCCTCGGAGTTCCTCAGCATCTACACCATTGCGGTGCAGGCTGCCAGGGGACGCGACCAGAAGATCCTAGCGAACTACTTCCCGCAAGTGCTTAAGCCAAACGTCAGGTCTTGGCTTATGCACTTGCCGGAGAGCTCCATCTCTTCTTGGGCGGATTTGTGCCACCAGTTTGTTGGCGCCTTCACGGGCGGCCACAAACCCCACGGCCAGGAGAGCGATCTCCACATCCTTGCCCAGAAGGAGGGGGAGTCCCTGCGCAAATACATCCAGAGGTTCAGCCGCGTTCAGCACAACATTCCCGATGTCCACCCTGCCGCGGTTATCAGCGCGTTCCACCAGAACGTGCGTAACCGCCGGATGAGGGAGCAGATGGCGATGACCAAGATCCGGGATGTCAACGAGCTTTACGCTCTGGCTGACAAATGTGCACGTGCTGAAGAGGGGAGAAGACTCCCTCGAGAGGATGCTAGCACAGGAGGAAGCGACAGCGAGGATGCCGCCCCAGCAAGGAAGGGCCGGCGGCGGAATAATAGGAAGAAGAAGAACAAGGAGATACTGGTTGTCGAGTAGTCCGGCAAGGAGGCTCCCGCCAAGAAGACACAGGCTGGTGGCTCCGGCAAGGAGCCCGCCCCTGTAGCGGCAGCCGACAAGCAGGACGGCTCCGACAAGCAGTACTGCAAGATCCACCACACCAAGGGCCATGATCTCCAGAACTGCAAGAGGGTAGAGTACCTCGTAGAGCAGCAGAAAGCTGAATACGAGCGTCGCGACAAGGAGAAGGCCCAAGGAGGCGGAGGAGAGCCAAGCAAGAAGCGGCCATTCAATGGCCGGGGAGGATGCCGCGGCAAGGCCAAGCAGCGGCAAGGAGACAGGCCTCCCCGGGGCCGCGACAAGGATGAGGACGAAGACGACGATGAGGACATGGATGAAGGAGACAACAGCGAGCAGGAGTTCCAGAAGGCCACAGAGGTTCTGTGTGTCGACGGAGGTGCCTCTCTGCACACTTCCCACCGCCAACTCAAGCAGTGGGTGCGGGAAGTAAATGCAGCTGAGCCACCCGTCGAGTCACGCAGGCTGCTGAAATGGTCCGGCACGCCCATCATCTTTGACCTTGAGGACCACCCTGACCGCACAACTGCGGTCGGGTGTTTGCCGATGTTGGTCTCACCGACTATCCGCAACCTCAAGGTCACTAAGATGTTGGTTGACGGCGGGGCCGGCCTCAACTTGATCTCCTCCGCTGTGATCAAGAAACTGCAGATTCCCGACAGCGAGCTAGAGGAGACCGGGTCGTTCCAAGGGATCAACCCAGGAAGGAGCAAGTCGAAGGGGAAGATTACGCTGCCAGTGACCTTTGGTGGAGAGCTCAACTTCAGGACGGAGAGGATCGCGTTCGACGTTGCCGATATCCCGTTGCCATACAATGGGATACTTGGCCGTCCTGCGCTCGCCAAGTTCATGGCAGCTTCACACTACGCTTACAACATACTCAAGATGCCGGGGCCGATAAGCGTCATCTCTGTCCCCGGCGACAAGAAGGATGCGCTTATCTGCGCCGACAAGATCTACCGGGATGCAGCAGCCGCGGCAGACACCAACACACTTGCCGCTGAAGCTCCCGGGGGGAAGAACAAGACCAAGTCCGGCAAGAGCTCTGGAGCCCACTTCGGCAAACGCACCTCTTCAGAGTGCTGCACTGCCGTCGAGAACGCACCATCGAGCTCCACCGGCAAGTGCAAGAAAGGAATGACAGCTCCCCCGGCAACCAAGAAGGTGTCCGCCAAGGAGGACAGCACTAGTGGTACCTTCACCATCAGTGCTACACTCGACCCCAAATACGAAAGCGCGCTCGTTGCCTTCCTGCGGGCGAATGTTGACGTGTTCGCATGGCAACCGTCTGACATCCCCGGCGTTCCCAGGAAGGTAATTGAGCACAAGCTTGCTGTTTGTCCACACGCGCGGCCCTTCAAGCAGAAGATCAGGAAGCAAGCTGTGGAGCGCGAAGAGTTTATTGCCGAGGAGATAAAGAAGTTGGAAGCAGCAGGCCTAGTTAGAGGCGTAATCCATCCTACGTGGTTAGCCAATCCAGTTGTTGTGCGCAAGGCCAATGGGAAGTGGAGACTTTGTATAGACTTCACTGATGTGAATAAAGCATGTCCCAAGGATCCATTTCCCTTGCCGCGTATCGACCAAATTGTGGACTCCACAGCTGGATGTGAGTTGCTTTCATTCCTCGATGCATACTCAGGTTACCACCAGATATTCATGGCCAAGGAAGATGAAGAGAAGACTGCATTCATTACTCCATGCGGCACATACTGCTTCATACGCATGCCCTTTGGATTAAAGAATGCAGGCTCAACATTTGCAAGGGTGGTACACACTATTTTTTGAGCCGCAGATACACAGAAATGTGGAAGCCTACATGGATGATATAGTGGTCAAGAGCAAGAGCAAGGATACCCTGATTCAAGATATGGGAAAAACTTTTGAGAATCTTCGCAAGATACGGCACAAGTTGAACCCCGAGAAGTGCGTCTTCGGAGTTCCCTCCGGTAAGCTTCTCGGGTTCTTCGTATCCCAGAGGGGGATTGAAGCTAATCCCGACAAGATAAAGGCCATCGAGCAGATTGAAGCCCCGAAGCGTGTCAAGGACGTAAGGAGACTTGCTGGTTGTGTGGCTGCCCTCAGCAGGTTCATTTCAAAGTCTGCAGAACGCGCCCTGCCTTTCTTCAAAATCTTGAAAAAGACGGGTCCTATGAAATGGACTCCGGAAGCGGAGGCAGCGCTGCAAGACTTGAAAGGATACCTGTCCTCCACTCCAATACTTGTCGCACCTAGGCCACAAGAGAAGTTGCTGCTGTACCTAGCGGCAACCAATCAAGTGGTTAGTGCTGCGTTAGTAGCGGAAAGGGAGGCAGTGGAAGAGCCCGCATCCCTGGCAAGTACATCCAGCGACAAGCAGGGGGCTTCCCCGACAAGCTCTGGCCCCGACAAGGACAAGTATGCGCAGGAGCAAGGAGAAGTGCGAAAGAAGATGGTGCAGCGCCCAGTTTATTTTGTATGTTCCCTCTGGTAGGGAGCTAGATCGAGATATTCTGGGGTGCAGAAGCTACTTTTCGGCCTCCTCATGGCGTCAAGAAAGCTGCGCCATTACTTCCAAGCGCACGAGATAACGGTGGTCACTCGCTTTCCGTTGAAGAGGATATTGCAAAATCCAGAAGCAACAGGCAGGATCGTCGAGTGGGCACTGGAGCTGTCAAGCTTTGGTCTCAAGTTTGAGAGCACTTCAACCATACAGAGCAGAGCTTTGGCAGAGTTCATAGCAGAATGGACCCCAACACCAGATGAAGAAGTTCCAGAGACAAGCATCCCCGTTCAAGAAGCAAGCAAAGAGTGGATAATGTACTTCGATGGTGCCTTCTCGCTGCAAGGCGCCGGTGCTGGCGTGTTACTCATAGCGCCCACCGGAGAGCACCTCAAGTATGTTGTCCAAATGCACTTTCCCAAGGAGCAAGCGACAAACAATACTGCTGAGTATGAAGGTTTGCTTGCCGGCCTCAGAATTGCAGCCGAACTTGGGATCAAGAAGCTGATTGTGCGGGGAGATTCACAATTGGTGGTCCGACAAGTAAACAAGAGTTACCAGAGTCCTTTGATGGAAGCTTATGTCGATGAAGTGAGGAAGCTTGAAGAACACTTTGAAGGCTTACAGATGGAGCACGTTCCAAGAGCTCAGAATAATATCGCAGATGGCCTCTCAAAGTGTGCTGCAATGAAGTTACCTGTGGAACCAGGGACTTTCATGCTTAAGCTAACTCAACCATCCGTTACACCATCAGTTGGGCAAAGCAAGAAGAGGAAGTTGGTCTCCGGCGATTACTTGCCGGCGGATCTTCCTGAAGCCGCCGCCAAAGTCCCCAAGATCAACAATCCAGATGCTGAGGAACAGTCTGCTCCTGCGGACCCAAGGGTCTGTACAGTTGAAGCAGGCGTTCCCGACAAGCCTTGCCCCGGCAGGCTTGTCGGGGAGCCCTCAGCTCCGGCAGAGCCGCAGGTTCTTGCCGTAGAAGCTGAGGTTCCCGCAGCAGCCCTGATGCCTTTAGTCCTTGCTGTTGAGCCCCAGGCTCCAGCATGGGCACAGCAAATCGTCCGTTTTCTTCAAACTGGAGAACTTCCCGATGAGCCAGAGGAGATAGAGAGGATTACCAAGCAGTCAATTATGTACCAGTTCGTCGACAACGAACTGTACAGAAGAAGACTCAACGGTGTCAGATTGAAGTGCATTTCCCGGGAAGATGGACAGAAGTTGTTGGCAGAGATACATGGAGGCATATGTGGCCACCACATTGGCGCAAGAGCACTTGCCGGGAAGGCATTCCAGCAAGGTTTCTTTTGGCCAGAAGCTCTCCAAGATGCAACTGCACAAGTAACCAAGTGTGAAGCGTGCCAGTTCCATGCCAAGCAAATCCACCAGCCAGCTCAGGCTCTCCAGACGATCCCTTTGTCCTGGCCCTTCTCGGTCTGGGGGCTCGATATCCTCGGCCCCTTTTCCCGCGCAGTCGGGGGCTTTGAGTACTTGTACGTAGCAATCGACAAGTTCACAAAGTGGCCAGAAGTGGAACCAGTGAGAAAGGTGACAGCACAGTCAGCAGGGAAGTTCTTCAGGTCAATTGTTTGCCGTTTCAGAATCCCTAACAGGATTATCACCGACAACGGCACACAGTTCACAAGTCGCACCTTCATGCAGTACGTCCAAGACCTTGGCGCCAAGGTCTGCTTTGCTTCTGTTGCTCACCCAAGGAGCAATGGTCAAGCAGAGAGGGCAAATGCTGAAGTGCTGCGCGGGCTCAAAACAAGAACCTTTGACAGGCTGCACAAGTGCGGAAGAAACTGGATAGAGGAGTTGCCGGCGGCTCTTTGGTCAATCAGGACGACACCAAATCGAGCCACTGGACAGACACCCATTGCTCTTGTCTATGGAGCAGAGGCAGTTCTCCCCACGGAACTCGTATACGGGTCTCCTCGAGTGCTCGCTTATGATGAGCTCGAGCAAGAGCAACTACGACAAGATGATGCATTGCTCCTCGAGGAGGAACGTCTCCAGGCTGCTGTACGAGCTGGTCGATACCAGCAAGCCTTGCGTCGCTACCACAGCCGCAAGGTTAAGGCCAGGAGTCTCGAGGAAGGCGACCTTGTTCTTCGGCGCGTTCAGTCCGCCAAGAACTCCAACAAGTTGACGCCGAAGTGGGAAGGCCCTTATCGGGTGAGACAAGTCACAAGGCCCGGCGCTGTCCTCCTTGAGACAGAAGAAGCCTTACCGGTGAGAAACTCCTGGAACATAGAGCATCTTTGCAAGTTTCACCCATAAGGCGCGGTTGCCGTGATCCGCTCCGGCAACCACCTTTTGTACAAGTCTTGCCGCTGTTGCATGTAAACCTTTGTACAAAGCCGGGCGCAGACCCTGTGCATCAGTAAAACTTTTGTGCTTCGCACCATTTTGTCATTTCATGCTGTTCCCTTTACTTGCATGTATAATCTGACACTTTGTGCAGCACACGTCCCTGGTAAGCAGTAACAAGCCGCAAGGCTCCATACTTGTGTTTCCTCCTCTTTTCCTTTCTCTCTTAAACAGAAGAGGTGTTCCTCGCGCACAAGTTTGACGGGGGGGGGGGAAAGGAAATGGAGGTATGGACCAAGTGTTGTTCAAGAAAGGAAAGCCTTGCCGGGAAGCGAACAACCCATAAAAGCTAAGTTGTCAGAATTTGAGCAATTCAATTTTTTTTTAAAAAAAATTAGTTATCTTCCTTGAACAACCACACTTTGTATGAAAAACCTGTGCGCGAAGGAACCTACCCGTGGCTAGCCGCGCCCTTACTTTGTTTCGAGCACGCTCAACGGTTTAAGTGAGCTGCGACAAGTGTCGTGCCCTTACTTCGTTTTCGAGTTCGCTCAGCAATCTAAGTGTGCTGCGACTAGCTACGGCAAGGTTTCTTGCCGACAAGGACTTTGCCAGCAGGCTGCTAAGAGTCCCGCACTCAGCGCTCGCGGCAAGTGTCCCTTTGCCGGCAAGTTCCCTAAAAAGCGTAGGGTGGAAAGCATACAAAGTGAAGGGACTAAGCAAGGGAGATAACACTGCATTGATTGCACAAAATAAAAGTATATATTACAGAGATAACTTGCCGCTATTCTAAACAACTACTGCCTATGACTTGGTTGACAGCGGTGAGGGAAGCAAGGTGCCTAATCTCTTCGGTCTCCGTCGATCCTCTGGATCTTGCCCACCTTGGCTACGATGTGGGCGACCTGGGCCTTCAACGCCTCCTGGTCAGCTTCGGGCGGCAAGGTCCGGAGGACGTTGACGAGGTTGATCCCGGGGTTGCGGTAGACGATCTTCGACAACACCCGCTCCATGGTACCCATGCAAAGCCGGCGCGCCTCGTCGGCCAGCTGCACGGGGATCTTCTCCCGCAGCCGCGCAAGCGCCGGCGCCACTCCCCTGAAGAACAGACTCAGTTTGGCGCTGTGAGGGAGGTTCTCGTCGGGGGAGTACACAAGGTGCTCCGCCCTCAACGTCGTCATCTCCATGTCAATGTTGGCGGCAGAGGCGACGAGTTCATCAGTCCACTGCTCCACCGTCCGCTGGAAGTTGTTCTGCGAGACGGCGGCGCTCTCCAGCAAGTTCCTCTCGGTGCGGAGTTCGTCCTTCAGTTTGGTCTCGCGGTCCCGGGCAGCGTCAAGCGAGTCAGTCAGGGTGGAGACCTTCAGTTCCAAGTCAGCGATGGAGTCCCTGGCGTCGGTGAGCTCTTTGCCCTTCTCGGAGAGGCGGATTTGCAGCTCCGAGTTGGTGTGGGCGTCCTTCTCCCGCGCCACGTTGAGCGCAGTGACCCTGTCTTCACTCGCCTTCAAGAATAGCTCCATCTGCGCCACCCTGGCCTCCAGATCCTTTTTGGCAGTCCCTGCGGTAGCAGCAGCGTCCCTCGCCTCCTTCAGAGCCCCGTCGATGGCTTGCTCCCGGGCGGTGAGATCGTCCTCGTGGTTGTCAAGGTCGACCTTCCGCTGGTTGAGTTCTCCTTCCCGCCGAGACAGCTCCTCGGCGGCCAGTCGCTGCTGCTCCTCGACCTCTGCCTTTTCGAGGACGAATGCTTGCTGCGCCCCGGCAAGCTCTTCGCGCTCCTCCGCCAAGTTCCGGAGGGCCGCCTGGTTGGCGGCACGGAGCTCCGCGGCGCGCTTCTCCAGGTCAGCACCAGCCTTGGCAGCCAGAGCCTCCCGAGACTCCAACTTCGCCTGCCTGGCCCGGTACAAGGCCAGGAGCCGGCGAAGGAGTCGCTCCTCTTCGGGCTCGTCGCTGCTGCCGGGCGCATCAACAACTTTCAACCCGGCGGAGGCCAGGACTTCTCCGTCAAACATCTCCCCCTCCGCGGGCGCTCTTGATGAGGACGCCCACGTGACTTGTATAAAGACCCCGTTGGCGGCCTCCAGATAGACCCCCTGCCCAGCCGCAGAGGCGGAAGGGTCGGCGGCCGGTGCAGCGTCCGGCGCTCCTGCGGCCTCCGGGCCAGCAGTGTGGTCGCCGGTCCCTTCCCCAGCCGCGGCGTCAGCGGTCGGGGCGGTCTCCTCGACGGCTGGCTCGTCGGCTCCAGCCATTCCCTCGGCGGTAGTGGCGTTGCCACCATCGCCGTGCACCTCCTCCTCGGCGATGGTTTCCGTCTCCATCGGCTCCGTGGCGGGTGGATCTAGCAGAAGAAAAAGAAAAGAAAGATTTGTCAAGCAAATATCCAAAAAAGACGAATCCAAGAAGAAGAAATTACAAGGGTTACCTTCGCGGGCTTCTTCGACAACGGGGTCCCTCGCCAGGGAATCCTCCCTTGGCGGCGAAGTAGTGGCCCCTGCTGGTGGAGGGCCGCTCACGCCCTCCCTTGGCGGGGTGCTCACCCTTGGCGGGGTACTCGCCCTTGGCGGAGTACCCGTCCTTGGCGGAGCGCTGTCCCTCGCCGGGGATCTCATCCTTGGCGGGGAGGGTGGAGCAAGCGGCTCGTCGGGGGCGACCTCCTGACGCTCCTGAGGCTGCGGCTCCACTTCTGCACAAGACAACAAGACATCAGTAAGGATAACAAGCTCAAGTGCGCCCATCTAGCGGAAGAGTGAGCACAAGAACTTACGCTGGGGGCTGCGCTGGGGCTGCTCCTCGGAGCAGCAGGCTGGTTCGGCAAGTTTGTCGCTGGCGCATCCTCCGTCGCCGCGGCAGGCTCGTCGTCCTCGATGTTAACCACAGGGATCTTGGCCCTCTTGGCCATCCTCTGGGTCAAGGTCCTGGAAGTCAAAACAAGATCAGAACCAAGCAAGAGAAACCAAGACAGAAGCAACAAAAATCAAGGAAATTGCAAGTACTTACTCTTCCTCCTCTTCATCGGAGCTGAGGGCGGAGAAGTCAAACCCCGCCTCGTGTGCTCCAGCGCGATGAGCTGGAGGAGAAGGCTCCCTCGGGCGCTTGGCGGGCTCCGGAGCTGCGGGCTATGAAGACCCAGCGCCGGTCATCGCCGAAGCCCGAGGGGCAGGAGGGGCACCAGAGCCGCTCCGGGAAGACCCCCCTCCGCTTGTCGCTCGGGCACGGGGCGCCTCCTTGACGACCTCGCTCGTCGTGGAGGAACGCGTCGCACGGTGCTTCGGCTGCTGCCGAGGCGCCTGTGGCCTCGTCGTCTCGGCGGCCTTGCGGAGGCGCTTCTTCTGTTGTTGCAGAGGGCTTGGTGGCGGCGGAGAATTCTCCGAGGATGAGGAGGCGTCGCCGTCAAGATTCAGAGACCCGCCAGAGTCTCCATCGAAATCTCCGGACTCGGCGTCCTCCTCCTCCTCGGCAGGCCCGCTGGACTCGGTACCCTGCCCGACAGTCTCGCTCGGCCCGGCAACCTCGCTCGCCCCGGCAAGCTTCCCGGCAGGCTCCCCGGCGAACTCCTCGGGCGCAATCTTCAGGAGCTTGAGGATTTCTGCCTCCTTAGCCTGGCTCACCGCGTCCGCCGCCTCTGCTTCATCCACAGTGTATCCAAACTCACCCGCGGCTGTTGCTGCGGCGGCCTCCTCCATCCTGTTGGCTATGTAGGCCACATCCCGGTCGTTGGTCGTCCGGGTGAGGCCTTTTCTCTCCTCGGGGTTGCGGGGGTTTTCGACCAGGTTGTCGAAGAAGGCCTGCGCAGTCTCCTCGGAGGGCACCAACCAAGTGGGGACGACCCCATGGGAGTCACACTCAGGCATTGCCGCACGGATGGCGCTGAGGGCAGTATTATTGCACAGAGGGACCACTCCAACCGATGGTCTGAACCACTCCGGGTGCTTGACATCGTGCTTAAACAGTTCCCGGACCATCCCTTTCAGCTCCAAGACGGTGAAATTGTAGTTCAGCCCGGGGCGCAGCCTCATCCGATCTGCCGCGTTGCCGAACTCCCAGGCAGGCCTCTTCCTTTCCTGCAGGGGGCAATGCGGCGGCGGAGGAAATCGGCCCCGACTTCACCTATAGTGAGATTGGCAGCCCGGAGACGAAGGATCCTAGTAAGGGCAATCTGCAGCTTGTCGTCTTCCGGGGCCAACTCGCTCCAATCCTTGCCGCGCACTATTGGAGTCTGGCGCGGCGAGGTGAACTGCTCGGGCTTGTCTTCCAGAATCCAACACCAGTCAGCCCTCCACTCCTCCCACTTGCCGCGGAGCTCCCCTTTCAAGTACGCCTCCTTCTTGTTCAGCCTGAAGATCCAGGAGATGCCGCCGGAGAGTGGGGATCCAGACTCTACTCTAGGCGTGAAGAAATGGCGGAAAAGAGCTACGTTTGGGTGGACCACGACAAAGTTTTCGCACAGATGTGCGAAAACAGCCAAGGTAAGAACGGCGTTTGGGGTGAAATCTAGGAGGTGGAGGCCATAGGTATTCATCACATCACAGAGGAACTCCGAGAACGGAGGGTAGAGACCACAATGGAAGAAGGCAGCGAAATAGTAGTAACCTCCCGGGAACATGTGGACGGCCACGGCGGGGAGGACTCTGGTGCGCGGGTGATCCTTCATCTCCCTCGCCCAGAACATGTAGTACTTGTCCCGCAGCTCCCTCGGACCAAGCCTCGGCGGGAAGACCACCCTCCTTCTCCGCATGGCAGCCAGCTTCGCCGCCTGCTCGCACTTCTCCTTCTTCGCCTTGTCGCCCTTCGGGGCCATGGCGGGGATGGCGGGGAGGTCGACGGCGCTGCGGATGTTGCGGACGGCGGAGGAGAGGGTGGAGCTCAGCTCTCTGTCGACCCTTGCGGAAGCAAGGAGCGGCGGGGGTTTCTGGAGATTCAAGACAGAATGAAGGCGATGGGGGGAAACTGCCCCTGCTTCCTCTGCTTTTAAGGGGGAAGTGGGGGACGTTCCGCATTTCCCATTAAAGAACAGGCCACGATCTCTCCCACGACGCCGCAATCGATGCGTGCCGTTAGGGAGGGATGCGGCGGATACGGAGAGGGATACGGATTGTCGTGGGCCGCGCGTGCCCGTGCACTGTCTTGGGCCTGGCCCAACAGCGCTCGGCACCGTGTGTGGCCCAGGCCCGGGGGCTCCTGTCGGTGTACTAAGATAGGGGTACCTTAGTACCCCAACTTGTGCACGGGCAGTAGCAGCTTCCCGTGGCAGGGCTTACCACGCGCTCGCCAAGATCCACTCTGGACCCCTTTGAAGCCATTCAAGAACAAAGTATACAAGTCAGAAGATCAAGGCCCCGGCAAGAGGAGCTTGCCGGGAAGGCTGTTCCAGGCTCAGGGACATCTTTTCAACACAAGACCCTGGCAAGAGGTGCTTGCCGGGAAGGCCAAAGAACGGCATCTTAAGAAGAGATATCGCGGCGCGTCATGCGCCCTGGCAGGACCCGGAGAGCGACATGCTTCCGGGCCCGGCAAGGTCACGACCCCGGCAAGGTGCTTGCCGGGGAAGCTTATGTTGTGTGCCTGCGCTCCAGCTCGTCTGGCCACGCGTCGCCCTGGGGCCCTTCCAGGGGCACGTGGCAGATGGCTGTGCAGCCTGGGGTACACGGAGGCGAGCCGCGGTGACGAGGCTGTCGCCGTGGCAAACGGAGATGCATGGACCGATGCTTTTGGGGCGACGGCGACGGGCATTCAATGCCTTTGTCCCCCACTGTCAAAGTTAGGTGAGGACCACTGTTCATACACTGTTCATGCCCTGTTACAACCACCACCAGTTTTACGTTTTTACCCTCCTCTAACATTGAAAACTATCGGTGACCCCTTTGAGCTATAAAAGGAGGCCCATGCACAACGTAGAGGAGGTTCGATCCCAGAAACTCACTCACTCTCTCGCTCAGTGTAGCTAGTACTGTAGATCTTCAAGCTCCCAAGCCCACGAACTCAATACAACCAAGGCAGGAGTAGGGTTTTACGCGTCCGCGCGGCCCGAACCTGGGTAAACCGCCCGCGTGTGCTCATCGATCTGCTCTCCGTGCTCCCTCCGCTCCCTTACCGCAACGTAGAAGGGGCTCCGGTCCCATAGGTGTTCGCGGGCGGTCAGTTTCCCCGACACCCGTGCTGCCGTTGCTACCTCCCATGTAGGCTACACCCGGTGTTGGATCTTCATCTTCTTGTCCTTCCATTTGCTTGAATCCCGGAGACCAGCGTCCAACAAGGGTGCGTGGAAGTGTTGTGTCGGTCTGTCTAGTGGCAGGTAGGTTAGGAGCGAACCAGACTGGAAGCCGGAGCGAACGAATTGTGTATTTTTCCTGCTGTCGAATGATATGGGAGGCGATCATTTGGGCCGCGAGCCTTTTATTGGCCCTGCCTTCCACTTACATTATTGGCCCATCCAAATTGAAACGTGTTTCTTCATTTTGTACATTGCCTACTCGTGCGCTGGGACGAACAAAACTAGCCTGGGCCAACCTGGACGACTCAAAGTAGGTGCGCATTTTCCAGCCACCCGAGGTGGCTGCCAATACCAGCCCCTATGTTGGCATCGCCCCATTTTGCATGTACGATTAGGGTAGTGAAAAATATTCTAGTGGCCCTTTTGATTTACCCATAGAATGGTTGAATTGCTTGTTTCTATGAACTGAGTTCGCCAACAATGTGAAGGATGCCAATCTTTTCATCCTATTGAAGATTACTTAGATCTTGATATGCCAAATGTAATCACATGAAATTAGAAACATTACAACTGAGCACTAATCCAGCCCTCTCACAGCCTCAGTATTTATGACCGTTCGATTTGGTGTACTGAACGTTCTTGGTCGTCTTATCTTCCTCAGAGCATCATCTCCCGCCGAGTGGGCCGGCTGTCCGAGAAGAGCTCTATTCAGGAAGAAAAATCGTTGCATTCATGTTGATCGGGCCACTGCACCATGACCCAGTTATGTCTCACACGACACAAGCAAATGAAGCCGATCCGTTCCGGGTCCTCTCTCTCTCTCTCTCTCTCTCTCTCTCTCTCTCTCTCAGAACGCCTCATCCTCTCCCCGACCTCGCCGCCGCCGCTCAGTTGTCGTTTGGTCGTCCCCCTCACCTTCCTTCTACCTCTCTCTTACCAGCAGCGGCGACAGCGCGGTACTGGCAGCCAGCCCTCCAGCGATCTGGCCTTTCTTCCTGCATGTAGGCGCTGTCGTCACCGATCAGGGCCTCCAGCCCGATGACGGCGACGGCAACATGATACTAGAGGTCGACGAGGCCGGCAAAGGCAATGTGATACTGGTAATCACCCTTCCTTTGAACATCCTTTCTCCTTTGTCCTCACCTTGTTTGTTATCGCGGGCATGAAAAGTTATTGCGGGCGTGATGGTCAGCATTTTTTTTGAGATCATGGTCAGGAATCTCCAATCGAGAAACACCGGCTACAGTGAGTCGATGCCATATCTCATGTGTGTGGTACTCAAGGCTAAAAAGGGGGTGTAGCCGAGCACCACAATCTATTTCTTTGTTTCTATTCTTCTGAAGTTATTGGAATTTCGGTATTGCTAGATCTTAAGCGAGATGTAGACGTAGATGATTCTTTGATGGTTATTGAGGTCAGGTGTTTGACAAATTGTTTGTTTGGGATACAGGTTATCGTTATATGGTTATATACTTTCAATGCTTCCTGTCCACAATTATACCCGGTTAACTACTACAGTCTAAGATATCTATTTTCATACAGTCTCGCGCCATATGCCATAATAGATTGTCTGTTGCAGACGGCAGCAAGATAGCTAGTGGCATGTACATCCTCCTTTCCATCCGCTTGTGCCTTTTCCTTCCCCCGCCCACCAAACTTTCTGCCTATTGTAAGATGGATTCACACTATTATTTTGCTATATCTATGGAAGTAATGTTATGCCATATTTGTGTGAGGATCATAGGAATGAAATTGCTATATATTGTATATACGTATCTCAGAATTTGTAGGTTGAGCAAGGTCATACACTCGGAAAGATAAAAGCCAACTCCTAATGCATTCTTCAAGACTAATTTTGACCACATGCTAAAGCAATAATATATTACATGCAAGTCACAGTAAGCATACCGTCAAATTCGTATGTGAAAGGAGCTTCTCATGATATAATTTTCACATTACACATCTCATATACTATTAATCTTATCAATAGTCAAAGGTAGTTTTGAAAAATGCATTAGGCCCTATATATATGGATGTAGGGAGTAGGTAAATTCATGATGCATGATAGGAGTTTGTACTGCAGTTTGCAGAACAATAGTAGTACATTTTATGTTCTATCTCTTGCCCAATTAGTCAATATATTTTCTAGCTATACCACTTCAGATTTGTGTATTTTCTCAAATAATTTATCTGCCACGAGTAATATTTTATAAATATGCAGACATGCTGAGTTGCTGACCAAATATGTTGTATTTGACTCTTTGTAGGCATAATTAGATCAATGTGAGCTCGAGCATTGCAAACTAAACTTCATATTTATATCTTTATTTGAAGTGCATTCTGTTACAACAGAGTGTCTCGACAACCTGAATGCGATGTGGACTGCACATTCTTTGTTCTCTTGCTGTAGTAAATTGAGGGCTCCGATTTCTTGGGGTGGGAGACAATAGCAGGGTTTTGTGCTCCTTCTCTTGAGCCTTTTTACTCCGTCTACCACGTCAATACTCGCAGCCTGCTCTTGCTTGGTGGCGGATCCTAGGTCACCATTTTTGTTACCCTATACAATGCTCCGTCCCTATTATTATTCTCCTTTTCCCCTTGATTAGTTACCGTCGATTTGGATATGGATTATGGATATGTGCGGCCGCCTACAAATTACGACCTAGTCTGATTTCAAGGTTGTGCAATGGCCCTATTGGTTTGGACGAATAGAGCTTGATTATGATTTAATCATTCACCCAACTATTAGGATATGAATACAGTGGACTCCATGCTATGGTGTTCAATTTTCATGCATACTCCCTCTCATTACTGCTCCCTGTGTCCCGAATTATTTGTTGTAGAAATAAATGTCTCTAGACGTATTTTTAGTTCTAGATACATCCATTTCTGCGACAAGTAATCGGGACGGAGGGAGTATTAGACTTTCATGTGACAGCTAATATTATGGATTGTCTGTGGCTGAATTGGTCATTCTCACCTAAACAATTCGTTGCACTTTCTGCCTTCTAGCTCTGATATTGATGTATCAAGATGATGCCCAGCTTTCAGGTGGTGATGCATAAGCTACAGTTTAATTGAATTTGAAGTAACAATGGAAATTTTTATTGGCATCCTTATAAAAGACCCTCTCTATATCTTTTTCTAGGGTCATGAATGAGCACAGATGCCGTCATCTATTTTATGCAATGCAATTGACGCTTGTGGTCAGCTAGAGGGCATTTATGGAATGGACAAGGGGTGGTGTGCAAAGACAACTCCAAGGAGATCACACCCACCTGCTTGTGGTTGCTTGCGGTTGTCTCTCTCATCTGCTTTGTTAAGATCCAGGTGCAGTCCTCTCTTCTCTGGTGCATCATCCCGTCAGGGCTCTGCATCCCCTGCGAATGGGTAGCTGTGAGCTCTGCTCAGGTAACCCCTTTTGCTCACTCCTCAATCTAATAGAACAACATTTTGCGGATACCAACTAAAACTCCATGTTCAGTTGTAGTCGTACAGTAGTAGTGCACAGCTGAATTATATTACCATTTGCTTCTGGATATATAGAAATATAGGTCACAATGACCTTTCCTGGAAGCAAGCAAGCCTTTTTGATTTGTGATGTATAACTTGCCATTTCTCTTTACAATTTTAAAACATTACATAGCGTAGAAGTTAATGTAGGAGTCTTAATAAGAATTGTAGAAATGCACCCAAAGTTCAGGTCAAACTTATTACATGTTTTTGGTTGTTGATATCTCATGTACTATACTGTTGTGATTTTTCTGTAAGATGGCTTTTTTGTTGTCAAACAAAAAGCTTAGATGTTTTAGTTTGCTCTACTCTTTTCCTTCCATAATTTTTTTCCATAATATATGCTATGCAGATCTCCTTGCAGGTACTGCTTGCCCCTCTCCTTTTAGATCACACTTGACAAGAGACTGTCTCACACCGTCTTCCGACCATTGGTGACAGATGAGCGATCACTTGAAGGTGCTCCGAGATAGTACTACTTGCATTTTTCAATGAAATATTACATTGACTTTCTATGGCCTTGAAAAAAGACAGCAGATCCCTTCTATGAATTGGAGAGTAACTACCCAAGGTGATGTTGTTTGGTAGGTTGTAGTTTTGTATGTTGGTTTATAATTTTTGTGTGGGGTTTGCAAATAGTTCACGTGTTATTTTCTAAGGCCCTCGTGATGTGGATTATTGATCTATTCGATAACTGTCCAACACATATGTATTAGTGTACATAAATTAAACTTCATTTTTCAAGAGTCCAAAATTTATAGAAATTCCTATCATCCTATTGGAAAAATAAATGGGCGCATCAACGCGCGCCATAAATGATCTAGTATACAGTAAAAGCTAGTGTGATGTGTGTTGCTACAACTACTCTGATAGCCCGTCCTCATATAACATACCAAGGACGCACCATCTTATCAGATTAATCATTTGACTTACCAATGCAGTGTGGGAAGAAAGAAGTATTGGGACCACGTATCCAAGCAATTTTTGCCATGGACTCCTTCGTAGAACCTTGTAAGCAAAAAAGATGTTGAAGTGCGCCTTTACAAAGAGCTAGCGTAAGTTCAGTTATCCGCTTATTGGAATTTTAGTTAGCCACTGATTGAAAAATTGTTGAATTATGTTGTTTGGCTTAATTTAGTTTGTTACTGATAACATAATGCCGTAGCGTGTTAATCATATTATATACTGCACCTATCTATGTGTTTGATACTTACTGTTAAGAATTACCTGTTTGCCTGAACTTAAATAGCTACTTAAACACGTAGATAGCTGGTCATATGTACTTCTAGGGTGCAGCAAAATTCATGTGCAATTTACGTTCTGATAACCTATTTGTTTAAATGGTTTGCTGTTATCAATTGTAGCACTAGTAATGTTTGCATGTTCATAGACAGACAACTGTCAGGTTTATATGAGGGACAACGTCTTTTAACATCTATATGTGTCAGATTCATCTTTGCTTACATCAAATAATTTACATATGTCTATGTTGCTGGTAAAAAGTACCGACTTGTTACTGTATTACTTTGCCAAGAACTTGTTAGTTTTACTAGTTCATGTGAAATTAAATACATTGCCAAAACTGGTTAGTTTTACTAGTTTGATGTTAGTTTCTTATGGCTCTTGCAACACATTATTTATGATTGCTAACATTCAAGTTTGAAGGATCCAACTGAAACTCCATTGGCACAACAGGCATGTTTTAAAAAACTACCTTGTTTACCTGGTTTGCTGCTGTAACCTGTTGCTATAATTATCTTACCAACTTCAAGTTTCCAGGATCCAATTGGAAGTCCAATTGCACAGTAGGTACATTTTCAAAAAGAAAATTGGTGTAACAAGTTTGGTATTGTAACTTGTTGCTCTAATCAAGTTACTGACTACTCAACTTTTCAGGATCCAAGAGAAACTGCAATGCCACAACAGGTTCCTTTTGCAAAACTTGTTTGATTAACTGCTTTGCTGCTGCAACCGGTTGCTCTAATCACATTACTGTCTACTCAACTTTTTAGGACCCAAGAGAAACTCCAATGCCAGAACAGGTACCTTTTGCAAAACTTGTTTGTTTAACTGCTTTGTTGCTGCTGCCGGTTACAATGATGTTAATAACTACTTTTTAGCATCCAATCTAAACTCTATCATTCCTTGTTTGTTTAATCGGTTCGCTGCTCTAACTCCCAGTTGAGATGTTTTGCTAACTTCAACTTTTCAAAATCCAATCGGTACTTTAATGGCAAAACAAGTTAGCCCAAGATCAAAGAGCAAGGTCCCCATGGAGGTTGTATCATCTCATAGCAGTGGCACTGGCCAAATCGTGCATTATGAATTGCCAACTGCTGATGCTCTAGAGGCTGAACTATTGGTAGAAAGAAATTCTACTTCTGCACTTAGAGATGAAGTTGACATGTTGAGGAAGCAAACAACACAATTACAGGCAGTACTCAGAACAACCATTCAATATTTGGTGGATTTCAAAACGAAGCAAGCTGAGGCTGACAGTGTTGTTAAGGTCCTGGAGGAAAAAGCAAATTAAATTCCCACTAAGTAAATCATAGATGAAATGTTTTTTCCGTCGTTGAATAAACTTTGTATTGTTTGTTCATGTAATCGATCAAACCATTTGCTTTAGAGATCATGTAATAATTGTTTTTTGTTTTTTGGTTTGTAATTTTTTTAGCACGAGTCTGTATTACTTGACAAGACTCCGAAACAATAATAGTACTAGTATAGATGGTCCTTAAGTTTCACTCATCCAAAATTGCTAAGATGATGTACTAGCTTTGCTAAAAAAAATGTTGCTCTTCTAGCAAAAAAATGTACAGCGGCCTGGCTTATGTATGTTAGTTGATATTATTGACCCATATACTCTATAAGTGTGTATATGTCTGTTAGTTTTGTACATTGTTGATTGATTGACTCTGTATTTTGAATCTTGAGCCATCGCTTGTGTACATATCTAAATGGGTGTACACTATATGCTGCATGTGTCATACAAGTTACACCTGAGTTGGACACAAAGTGGTTACAAATATTCGAATTCACCTTAAATTGGTTTCCACCTTATGAATTCGAGTATCAGCATTTGTAAATCATATTCATATATGATAGTGAAATTCCTCTTTGTTGTGCTTTTGAAGATATAAAAAACATAGAATGATTTATAAAGATTCGAATAAGAATACAAAATGGATTGGAATTTAGTTTTCAGGGTAAACATGAATGCTTATTGTCCCAAATTTTGAAAGAAGCAGAAAAATATCCACTCCCATGCCGGCTGCCCGAAGCCAGTGTTTGCGAGATGGAAATTACTGTCTACCCCTTACACGGACAATCTATCGGCTTGATTTCCGTTGTTCTCAATAGGGCTAGGTTAGAAACTTCAATTAGACGTGACACGACCGCCTCTGAGCCCATTCGGACATGGTGGGCACCAAACATGGGTGGCAAAACACATTTGATTCAAGCTCTTCCGAAAGACCTCTGTCTCTTCGTCTACTTCCCCATTCATAAACGGTGGGGGGGCAAAACACACTCGATTCGGCTGAAATCGATGTACACAAATATTTTTGATAGGAGCAGGTTTGTAACTTCACTCAGAAGTGATGCAACCGCCCTACCCGTCAGCCCCGTTCATACACCGTTGGCACCAACCGTGGGCACGAAAACACCCTCTCCTCGCGTGAAATCGCTCTGGCAAATATCGGGTAGATGCGAAATTACCGTCCTATCCCCAACCGACGAGACGTCCAAATTTTAAACGGGGGCTATGTTCGTAACTTTGCCATATTTCAGATAGGCGCGTCCCAAAAACTTGGTTCCTCGTACCTCTCCCTCCATTTTCCCATTCATACGCCGTCCGCGCTAGAACACCATCCCCACACCAGCCACCTGTGTCCGCCACCCCATCCGTCGTCGCCATCCTTCACCATGCCGGAGCGCAGACCGTGTCCTCCACTGCGAGAGATGGGCATTTCTCATCCACGGCAACGGACCAGGAGCCTTGCATCGCGTCCTCTTGCATCATCGGCGCTGTTATCCTCCATGCCGGGGCAGCTCCCACGACATTCTCGTCCACCTCAATGGGACTTATCCCCCGATGGACCCGTCTACCATCGCAGATCTGCTTCAACGGCACCGATAGCCATCGGACCCCCGATGCCTACACAACGCTGCATAAGAGGTGGTACTACTTCAAATCTGCTTAACTTTTTGATGTCAACAAGAAAATAGATCGCAACTTAGTTACTATACTATCTTATTAGCTCTTAGAATTTACTAGTTCTTAGTTCGAAGCAAACAGTGGTTGCTAAGTGGCATTTCTATGGTTTGCAGCTTCAAATCTGCCAAGGCATAGTCATAATAGGGTTTAATTGATCATGCTTAGGGTTTCCCCCCTTTTATGATCACTCTATGATCAGCATACGTGCTTCGTGTCATAATAGATATGATCCACCCATCAAGCTAAGCAAGCTTAGTTGTTCAAATATGAATATGATATTATTAAAATAGAGTAGTTTCATTGGTCAACTAAATTTTCCTAATTTAGTTTTGAAAATGCATGTACGCCGCTGGGGTGTGGATCTACAGGGGGCCGCGGCCCACCCTGGGATATTTGGTCGGCCCAGACCCCGATTCCCCTCTGTTCTGTTGTGCTTCCGATCTCTACTCGCCCCCAGCCGCCTGCCTCGCAGGCGACATGTCGTCCCTGGATGGCATGACTCTAGCAGGAGACGTCGGACAAACACAAGGTCAGGAGCCGCTAGCCCAATAGCGCCACCGCTGCCCGGGCGCACCGCCGTGCCTACCTACCCAGTCCGTTCAAGGCTCAGACGTGCAGCACCCACTAAGGCAACCTGATTTATCCTGAGATACATCCTCAACCCTCAGTAGCTACTCCACATCACCCATTTTCTAATTGATTCACTACTTATTAGGCAGGACCATCATTAGGGTTTGGTGTGTACTGAGTTCTACCTACACTTAATGGTTCAGATATTTTAGTAATCTTTAGTACCTGTAAAGTTCACAGTGTTTCAAAATTCCGGCCTTAGGAATAGAAACTATTCATGTTGGATTGTTTGTCATAGTGACATTGACCCAGATTACTACTGCAGGCCAGATTTGTTGACAATTTTACATGTTTTTCTTACTCATTCGATATGATATCCAATTATTCACGTCGCTTAGTTGCAAACAATAAGTGCTAGAGCAACTTCTTGATTCAGATTTTGGATGGTCTCTTACTGCAGTTACAATTCTGCATACTTGTCCTAGTAAGCTCACAAGTAATGATTGATTCACTACCTCTATGCTTGCCTTGTCATATTTGTTGTCAATATTCTTTTAGGGTGGACCACCCTGTTTCAAAATACTGGAACCGCAGACATGAGTGAATATTATTTCTCTGTGTGATCTCTTTCATCATGTGTGGGCAACGAACACTGCATTTTATAGAAAGAAACTGTCATATCCACCATTTACATAGACTATGGCCTATAACATGGAATAAAATCTGCCTACTTCCTTTGTGTTGCACTACTAGCACTCCACCCTTGAAGATAAGCATTATGCCACTCATAATTCCTTAGTTTATTTGTTCAAAAATGAATTTGATATGATTCTAATGTTCCTACTTCAGTTTTGAAATGTGTGCCCGCCTGTTATAGAGACATAAGAGGTTTGTATTTCTGTGTGTGGTCTGGTCAGTATGGTTGGGGGATGAAATTTGTATACGCGGGGGTTTGTAGGGAGACACTCTTCGAGTTGAATCTGCAATGCATTCCATAATAATATGACTACTTTTTATGTTTTCATGAATCATAGATACTGAACTCATCTTAATGATTATGAGTTTGAGCGCATGAAAAGAATAAAGCTGAATAATGTCATGGCTGTCAAATTTGACATGAAGGAACTGAAATCAAGTCTGGATGCAATGCAATGCAAATGCTCTCCACCTACAGATTCTTCCTCAGAATATGATCCTAACGATGATTTTGAGCTAGAGGGAGATGTAAGTCAATGTACCTCCCTAGTGGAGGAGCCAGAGGCAGATGCCCTATCTTATTCACCCATGAAGATGCTTGCTCTAACTTTCCAAGGTTATATTGGTCGCACATATCTTGCAACTGATGCTTTGCATTGCTTCTACTTTGTTGCACTGCCATTAGCTTAGTTTACACGCCATGTATGTTAATATGCCCAACCTATCCATTTTCAGTACATGTTCCATCTGTCATCATACCATATTTATCCATTCAAATGTTTTTCTTGTGTATCAGACGTTCAAAAGAAAGAGGGCGATTACTGATCGCGGAGGAGCACGAACAAAGTATTTGGAAAAGGTAGTAACACCTGAAAAATCAAATAGCCCAATTGGTGTAGTTGCAATATCACCAGACCAGGAAAACACGATCACCACTCTAGCAGACTCTAGCCCTACTACACTGGCCATCTCTGATGCCCCAACTCAGCAGACCCCAACTGCAACAAACAATATGATGATGCCACTTGACATAGCACCAACTCGACGATGCAAAACCCCCCATTCCAGCAAAGAGTATGCCAAATCCAGTTGCCAAATCCCTTTTCGATAGAGACAGGGCCCCAATTGCAGAAATAGGACCCATGTTCCATTTATTCCCAGTTTAGAAGAGCAAGCTTATATTGTTGTCAGGAACTTTGTGCGCATCTTTCCTTCATGGAAAGAATATGCCATAGACAAAGAACAATTTTGAACATTCCTTTGCAGCTTATGTGTAAGTAATGTACTAATCTTGTTCAGTGCAATTACTGCATATGTTTCTGCTAATAGAAGCCACAAGATTTCATTCTTTTAAATAGGCGAGGACCAAACTGGATAGTGATGATGTGCAATGATTGCTTGCACTTTTCAAGCACTCGTTGATGAAGTATCGTTCCTACCTGAGGCAAGCGCACTTCAATGGCAAGCCTGTAAACGAAATTTCTGTAAAGTCTCCGGTGCTACATTTATCAGACAGTAAATGGAATAATATTGTTAGACATTGGTCTCGTCTGCAATGTAAGGTACTATCTCTGATATCACATCATAATTTGAACTACTTTTCTGCATGTACCTTACCTTCTCACTTGTATGAATACTGTTTGTAGAAGAACATTCTTTCTGAAGGGACCACATAAACTCGCAACTATACAACACACTGCATTGCTCTTTTGAGTACCTCTTGCCCTGTATGACCATACTTTCATAGATGTTTGATTATGTAGCATCACTAGAAATGATAGCCTCGTTATCCTCCATTTCGTGGACATTATAAAATCGGTATCGACTCTTAGATAAATTTAGAATCAACCCAATGCTCTTGAAGAGGTTTAGCTCTGCAGTGTTCTTGTAAGGACAGAACGTCTTCTATCACTGTAGTTACATTAACAACTACTCCATCTGTCCCATAATGTAACAACGTTTTGTATTATACGACAGTGTACAAAACACTCTTATATTATGGGGAGGAGGGATTGGTTCATTGTGTAGCATTCCGCATCTTATCTCCCTCGCCCACCATTTACTAAAAAATATCAGATCTATATTTGATCTTACCAAAAAGTTGAATACACAAACAATGTCAGTGCATAGGTGTAGCCCATTGCTCTTGTCAGTACATTTTGTCATATAACGCTTGTACTTACACGGATTGGTATTTGATTATGTAGCATCAATCTGCATCTTATCTTCATTATCCTCTATCCCTTACAATATTATCATATCTGTAATTACTCTCTACAAAATGTAGAGTACATGCAATGCTTATGAATACCATTATGTGCTGAAATTCTTGAGTTATCCTTCCCTTGACATAGAGAAGGGCATTATAAAGCCAGTGTTAATTGTTAATGTAAGTCAATCCTTCTAAAGCCTTTATCCTCAACTGTTGTTTAATTGCTCATACTCCCTAAAATCAACTTCTGTTTAGTTTGTTGTTTCTATCAAAATGCATGTTCGCAACAACTGTAAGTTCAAAGTTTTAGTTGTGAAACCAAATTCCTTATACATACGATGCACATCACTCAATACTCCCTATATGTATGCTTGTTTTTGTGGATCTATAATCCAGTGTGTGGTGAAGCAGCCCACATTTGGACATTGTCATCTCCTCGCTTATTGCTGTGGTTGATGATATGAACAACATGACATGCACATTAACCAAAATAGATACAATGATTGTCTTTGCGCTTCATCTATGCTTGTTCTGTCGACATGGTAATCCAGTAGTGTGGTGAAGCTCCCTGCATTATGAACAATGTCAAATTATGCTATTGATATTTTGAACTGACTCTTTATTTTCTAATTTGAAATTGGATGGAATTGACAGCATAGTTACCATCTTTGTTTATACACGTGTAAAACCTATCATCTCTCTGCTTGTTTCAGGGTGATATGCCTGATGGCATGCCCAAGTCTGCTGAAGGCCATGGGACAAACCCAACATATATTGATGCAAATAGGGAAAAACATCTTGAAGATAGCGAGACAACCCCAAAGTCATGTCTTGATGCAGTGTTCAAATTACTTGAGACTAGCAGTCAAACAAGCTCACAGAATTCGCTGTATGAATTAGTTTGACTTCTTCAGTCTCAGGTTCAAGTAGAAAGGCACTATGCAACTCAACTTTGACTTGAAGTGCAATCTCTAAGGAAGATCGTAGAGAACACCAATGAGAGTTTCATTGCTAAACAGCTACACCAGGAAGCTATGACCGACATGCTAGGCCCGTCTCATAGCCTTTCTCAGCAGCTCCCGCTCAAGGCTAACCTTTCTTGAACTGTCTTGGAAGTGGTCTTGGTTCTGTATTAGTTTGTTACGTGCAATGGCGCATAGTTTTTGTAATCTGCTTCTTCGTTGCGCTTTATGATCACTCGTGGCGAACCTCAATGCCCAGTGGATGTAATATACCATAAATCCTTTATTGTATAGTGTAGGTTTGCTCTGAGTTATAATGCCGAGTAGTTTTGTTCTTAATTCCTACTAGTTATTATATATGCCATCATTCGCTATGTGAAAAAACAGCAAAAATGTGACGTAGTCTACCGGGTCGATACTTTCTTGGGCCCGAAAGGCCATTGGGGCCCTTCACACTTTGCGCCAGGCCCACAACTTACACGGGCCTACATTCGGCCCAATGTTTAGTTGGGCCTTTAGTGGACCCAACGCTTAGTTGGGCCCATGTTGCTTTGGGCTGTTAACAAGCTGAATATTCTGCTGGTCTATTGAGGCCTAGAAGATACCATGAGCCTTTAGCAGGCCAAAATGCATGTTGGCCCTCAATTTCCAAAAGTCGTCCACGGGCCTTTAGCTGGCTGAAATGTAGACTGGGCCATTATTAGCCCGGTTATAATATCAGCCATTACCTGGCCGAAACATATCTGGGCCTTAGTTGGCCACTAATATCATGGGCCTTTAAGATGCCGAAAACTTAGTACATGCATCAGTGAGCCGAATTATACGACAAGCCTCTAACAGGCCCAAAGTCACGTTGGGCTGAACTGTTGCCACCTTGATCACGGGTCCTTAGAGGGTCGGATGTCGCGTCGGACCATATATGGCCCATTGTCAGTGTCACACCCCAAAAATATTTATTTGGAGTTTTGAAAACTTTTTCAAAATTTTAGCTAAGATTTAAAATTTTCTTGGAGGGTTCTGTTTGAAGGGTGGACTCATTTGATTTAATTATTTTGGAGGTTTTCAAAACTATTTCTTTCTAAATAATCTTTGGTTTTTGGTTATTTATTTTCAAAGGCAAAAGTCTTTTCCATCTCTTCTAGCACCATAAACCTTTCCAAATATTTTTCTGCCACTTCAAGATTTACCTCTCAAGTCATGCACACCTTCTGTGATATTATTCAACTCCTTTCCACTCCACAAAAATATTCTTTCTATACATTTTAAATTCCAAAAATGGAATTTGAATTAATCATAGTTTCTTGACATTTACAAAGGAACTATATTTTCTAAGACTCTTCTGCCTCCACCAAAATTATCCCTACATATACAAGGTACCCTTAACCCATTTCTTCAAAAACATTTGGTCCCACAGTTCAAAAATTTCAAATCATATTCAATTCAAATTTGGTCCAGAAATCATTTTTCTGCCCCAAACCATTTCCAAACTTCTCCAAAATTTTTGGCCTTCTGGCAAACTCATTTTTGAACAACCACACACCACCACAGAAAGCCCCATGATCAACCAAGATGATTAACACCCCAAAACATTTCATCAAACAGTTGGCATGCACTGTTCATAACTGAATGAAATTCAGTTAACTGAATTTCTTCAGCCGACAGAGGCCGGCGATGCCGTGCACACCTCATCTTCCTCTCCCGCACGGCGATGTCGCCTGCTTTCAATGCCGCAGCTCCCCCTGGCCCATCGCCCAGCCCCTCCACTCCGGTGAGCTGGCTGCTGGCCGGTGCAGCCACCCCGGGCTCGTCCACGGCGGGGCCGAGCGGAACGCCTCGGCCATCGACCGCCATTCACTCCACTGCAACGCTCCTACCTACCTCCCCGCCCACGCGACATCCTCCCTCGCTCCTCCGCACAACGGATGCACCGACCACGCCGCCCGGGACCCGTATGACAGTCGCCGGAGCCGGCCACGCCGCCGCGCCCGTGCGGACAACGCATCGCGGACGTGTCAAACGAGGACGCGCCCGTCCAAACGGAGGCTTCGGGCGAACTCAACCAGCCTCATAAATGCTCCGTCGCCCCAGACCACCGGCCAAAACCAACCCCGGCGACCAAATTTACTCCGGCGAACTCCGCCCGCTTCGGCCATCCTCGACTCGCCTATAAAAGGGGTCCCCGAGCCCCTCTAGCTTCACGGCTGGCCTCCACCACCTCCCACACTTCCTCCTGACCACCCACCCGGCCACGAGGGGGTCATCTTCTCCCTCTCCGGCCACCGCTCCGCCGCCTCTGTCCTCGAGCCAAACCGCGCACCTACTCCACCAGAGACTCCCAAACTCCGCCGATCCTCCTATTTTCCACCACTATGCCGAAACCCTAAGCCAATTCCTCTCCCCGAGCCCTCTCCGACGAGCTACCACTTCACCCGAAACACCGTCCGCCGGCGACGAGCTCACCGCCGTTCAGGTGATCGCCGGTGGCCACCTCCACCACCCACGGATGCGGAAGTCCACGCTGGTCACACTGCGACCAGCGCCCGGACCTAAGACGCCGGCGATCGTCGCCGGCGATCGCCGCATCTTCTCTGTACTCGCGCGCGAGCGCGTTCAAATTTAAACCTGACGGGTGGCCCCCACCCGTCAGCTCTCTCTCTCTGTTTCTGTTTTAAGCGAAGGCGCACTCTGCGCTTTACGCCTTCCGCACTGGAAGGCGTATTCGCTGCCGAAGCGTTTTCTTTTAAAACAGCTCAGGGGCTTCTGTTTTGCAGAAAGACCCCTGGTTTTGAAAAGTTAATAACTTTTAAACTATAAATCCAAATGAGCTGATTCTTTTTGCTAAAATATTCTTTTCTGCTCTAGTTTATTTTAAGATTTAATTAAAAATATTTTGAGAACTTTTTCTGTTCTGTGTTGGAATTCTTATTCGAATTCAAATTTGAATTTTTTCAGAAAAAGAAGAAGGAACTTTTGCTGGAATTTCAGAGGGGTTTTCTCCTGATTACTTTGGACAAGGCAAGCATTATTGAACCTGGGATATGGGTTTGCATTTTTGCATGGTTGCATGGTTGGTAGTGTAATGCATACGTTGCATGTTATATCATATGTGCATGCATGGTCATGTCACATTTTCTTTGGCTTGCATGTCACACTAGCTTCTATGGTATGCATGTGGTTACGTGAGGGCAGAGATGTTGCTGCTGGTTGGGACATGCTGGTGGGCATGGTCCTTTGTTGACACAGTGGTGTCGTGTGATACTGATAAAGAACACTGGTGATAATTTAACAGTACCTCCTGAGTCTGCCTAGATCGAGTCTTGCTCTATACACCTAGCTGTACACCGTGCTGCCACGGGTCCTTCCGAAAGGAGGGTACGGCCTAGTAAGTTGTTAACCCCTGGTCGGGTGCACGCCACCCAGATAACTGCGATGAAGGTTGTAGCCTGTCATCGGGTCAGGGGCATGGGTGTTACCGGTTGTAGCCGAGAGGGGGGCACCCCTTGTAATCCGCGCGTTTAATAGTGATCCCATGCTTTTCGGAGGTTGTAGCCTCCCTGACTTAAGGTTTCTGGAGCGATGCTTTGGGTGAGTCCAGGCATCCGGTCGGTGTGTAGGCGTCAGGCGTGTTTTCAACCCAAAGTCCGTATTGGGTATTAGTCAGTGCACGGTGCTGTCTAAGGAAAACCCATACGCGTGGGTAAAGAGTACACCCTCTGCAGAGTTATATCTATTCGAATAGCCGCGTCCACGGTCAAGGACTTAGTTGGGTGGGTCAAGTATCGGTCTCGGTGTCAGTCTCTGGAGGAAATATTATACTCGAGCATGTTCATGTTTGCATGAGGTTCTTGTTACAGTCAGTATTATCATGAATTTATTTATGATGAATATTTTGCTTATGGACTAACCCTATGATTTTATTGGTACCTTCGAG
This sequence comes from Secale cereale, assembly GCA_902687465.1. Classification (NCBI taxonomy): domain Eukaryota; kingdom Viridiplantae; phylum Streptophyta; class Magnoliopsida; order Poales; family Poaceae; genus Secale; species Secale cereale. The sequence goes on along the minus strand of LR738709.1, from coordinate 345,850,589 downwards.
AGTGTCTCAGGGGCTGGCTAGACTACCCCGGACACTCGCTTTTATTTTAAAGTCCTTTTGTGGCGTCCCTCGAGTGTCAGGCGGTTTATCACGCCACTACTCTTGTGGATACCCAACTGGCATTTCTTTTAAAGTCCTTTTGTGGCGTCCCTCGAGTGTCAGGCGTTTTATCACGCCACTACTCTTGTGGATACCCAACTGGCATTTCTTTTAAAGTCCTTTTGTGGCGTCCCTCGAGTGTCAGGCGGTTTATCTCGCCACTACTCTTGTGGACACCCGACTGGCATTTCTCTTCAAGTCCTACCGTGATGTCACTTGACATCCGACCGGCATTTCTTTTATCATTTTATATTATTGTGACTAATATTTATTTTTGTACTAACCATATTTCACCATGCCAAGTCTTGATAATTGTTGCATGCATATAATATCTTTATCATGGCATTCGCATTCAGTATATCGTATGTTCTTAATGTTTGCGAGTACATTCAAAGTACTCATTGGCTTGTCCCTGGCTATTTACTTGGCCAGACTTGGAGGAGGACGAGCTTTTGGAGGAGATTTGCGCTAGCGAGGCCGACGCTTAGAAGGTTCCCAGTCAGCACACCTGTGTCTTGGAGTCTATCACTTGTATCATCCGTCAAGCTTCCGCCACACCAATAAAATAGTCAAGCCTCACACTGACGCTTGACTCTATGCTAGTATATCAGTGTTGAGTTCCACCACCCACTGTCATATTCCGCCACCCTAGTGCGTTAAGTTGTTGTAATAAATTGTTGAGTCACCCTGACTCAACCCTGTGTAATATTATATTGTACTGGTTATCTATATCAAGGTTGTCCACTAGTTGTGCTTGGGAGCCAGTGTGACTTAAGGCTATTCTGTGATTTGTTTCTCAGAAATGGGCCTGACAGTCAGCATGGGCCATTCCCAGGCCGAAAGACATACCGGGCTGAAATGGGCCCATGTCTTCATCGGGCCTCTAAGAGGCCGAAATATCACTAGGCCGTAATCGGGCCCAAATACTCGGTGAAACACTAACGGTCCAGATTTGGCTTTGGGCCGTAATTAGGCCATGTTTAAGCAGACCGTTAGTGCGCTGGCCCAATAGTACCTGAGTAACTACTACGAGCCTTTAGTTGGGCCAGCCCATTTTATATTTATGGGCCACATTTGGGCCTTTCCACGTGTCAACATATCATAGGATCATCTCGCCCATTGGATGAGTGCCATCTGTGCCAAGGCGAAGCTGACACGTGGTTCCGTCAGCTAATGAGAATTTTACACATGGAAAATCGCCATTGGTCGTGGCTCCTAGCGGGTTATTGGATCCAAAATCGGACCCGATAGCTTAATGGCGACCCGTTACGGTGGATGCCATGTGTCGGTTACCCTTGATGAAAGCATTTCCATGACGCGGTATTTATTGTCATGGAAGTGGAAACTTCCGTGATGATAATTTTGGTATTGTCATGGAACACTTCTACGACATCACAGGTATGACTATCTTGATTCTGTCATAAAACCATCTTGGATGTACATGCATAACAAAAAAGTGACCTAATGTGACAAACACATATTATCACGGAAGTGGTTTTTTTGTAGCGACAATTCGTCGTGTCAAAAATGCAGAGGGGGATGCAAGGAGCACAAGGCCTGCACATCCAAGCAAGTGGTAACATGGACTTGTACATGGAACATCCGAAGGGCAAGCAGAGCTACAGTGAACCTTTACAACGAGGTAGCGTAAGTCCATGCATTTCATTTAATTCATACCGTCCTTCCAGTATGATTTATGTGAAGTGGCGGATCCAAGAATTCAAGTTACAAGGGGCAAAAAATTAACTTAAAAAATACTAAGGCACATACACTCCGGAAATCAACATAACTTGAGAAATGTGAAGCTACATGCAATTTGAAAACCAGCTAATGATCCAAAGTGGTTCCAGATTATAAATCACTAAATGATGTAAGCAACAAAAAACACAAAATGCAACATGTTGTACAAGGAGTACTAACGTGGACTGTACCTGCTTGAATTGTTTGTTCTCTGGCCAAAGTTATCCAAGTGTAATTGCACCTATAACCAGTGCGCAAACTGCATATCAATGTATCTATCCTGCACAAGTATGCCAATAGTTTCAAATAACAAATTAGAAAAGTATTTATGCAAGGTTGTCATGATACGGGCACTTTTTGGTAGATGGCCTCGACGTTTCCTCAAGCCATGAAAATGTACTATAATTTGCTTGTCGTTAATTCCTGCTAATTTCTATTTCTCTCTCAACATAACAGATCATCATTAGACACTAAATCCTTCAGTGGGAGCTTGCAAAATATTTTGCATTAGATCCCTCATTAGACACTATATGTTCATCACCAGGAGCATGTAAAATGTTTGCATGAAATCCTTCATTAACAGTCCGTTCATTAGAAACTTCAAGCTCAAGAACAACATGAGCTTGTATGTTTGCTCCAGAAACTTGATTAGACACATCAGGTTTAGTCAGTTCAGTATTGATTGGGGCAGTTATAATATAAGCAGAATTTGGTTTCATTTTCTTATAGATTCCCTACATACAAGCAGTTTTACAACACCATGAGGTTTAACTATTTTCCAGAAATTGAACAGTTGAATTAGATATACTCAGGGATGTGATGTACCTGCTCTTTGCCCATGCTGCTCTTGCAAGCTGTGACTATCCGTTTGCGCAAACTCGATGCCAAGCCCGTGCTGCCGCCACTGCCTCCCATGCAGGCTACACCCAACGCTGGATCTTCATCTTCTTGTCCTTCCATTTGCTTGAAGCCCGGCGACTGGCGTCCAACAAGGGTGCGTGGAAGTGATGTGTCAGTCTGTCCAGTGGCGGCTAGGTTAGGAGCGAACCGGACTAGAGGCTGGAGCGAACGAATTGGAGACTTTTCCTGTTGACGATAGATATGGGAGGCGATCGTTTGGGCTGTGAGCCTGCTATTGGTCCTGCCTTGCACTTACGTTATTGTCCCATCCAAATTGAAATGTTTTTCTTCATTTTTTTACATTGTCTGCTCGTGCGCTGGGATGAAAAACACTAACCTGGGCCAACCTGGATGACTCAAAGTAGGTGCGCACTTTCCGGCCATCCAAGGCGGCCGCTCATTCTAGCCCCTACGGTGGCGTCGCCCCATTTTGCTTGTATGATTTGGATAGAGAAAAATATTCCAGTGGCACTTTTGATTTACCCGCAGAATGGTTGAATTGCTTGTTTCTATGAACTGAGTTCGCCAATAATGTGAAGGATGCCAATCTTTTCATCCTATTGAAGATTGCTTAGATCTCGATATACCAAATGTAATCACATGAAATATACAATAAAAGCCAGTGTGATGTTTGTTGCTACAACTAGTCTGACAACCTATCCTCATATAACATATCAAGGACGCACCATCTTATCAGATTAACCATTTGACTTACCAACGCAGTGTGGGAAGAAAGAAGTATTGGGACTGCGTATCCAAGCAATTGATGCCATGGACTCCTTCGTAGAACCTTCTAAGCGAAAAAGGAGTTGCAGTGTTCCTGTACAAAGAGCTAGCGTATGTTCAGTTACCCGCTTCTCGGAATTTTAGTTAGCCATTGATTGCAAAATTGTTCAATTATGTTGCTTGGCCTAATTTAGTTTTCTACTGATTACATAATGCAATAGCCTGTTAATCCTATTATGGACTGTGCCTATCAATGTGTTTGATACTTACTGTTAAGAATTTCCTGTTTGCCTGAACTTAAATAGGTACTTAAGCACGTAGATAGCTGCTCATATGTACTTCTAGGGGGCAGCAAAATTCTTGTGTAATTTACGTTCTGATACCCTATTTGTTTAAATGGTTTGATGTTATCACTTGTGGCACTAGTAATGTTTGCGTGTTCATAGACGGAAAACTGTCAGGCTTATATGAGGGACAATGTCTTTTTAACTTATATATGCCTCAGAATCATTTTTCTTACGTAAAAGAAATTTACAAATGTCTGTGTTGCTGGTAAACGGTACCGACTTGTTACTGTAATACTTTACCAAGAACTTGTTAGTTTTACTAGTTCATGTGTAATTAAATACATTGCCAAAACTGGTTAGTTTTACTAGTTTGATGTTAGTTTCTTATGGCTCTTGCAACACATTATTTATGATTGCTAACATTCAAGTTTGCAGGATCCAACTGAAACTCCGTTGGAACAACAGGTATGTTTTAAAAAACTTCCTTATTTACCTGGTTTGTTGCTGTAACTTGTTGCTGTAAGCATCTTACCAACTTCTAGTTTTCAGAATCCAATTCGAAGTTCAATTGCACGGCAGGTGCATTTTCAAAAACATATTGGTGTAACAGGTTTGCTGCTGTATCTTGTTGCTCTAATCAAGTTACTGACTACTCAACTTTTTAGGATCCAAGAGAAACTGCAATGCCACAATGGGTTCCTTTTTCAAAACTTGTTTGTTTAACTGCTTTGCTGCTACAACCGGTTGCTCTAATAACGTTACTTTCTAGTCAACTTTTCAGGATCCAAGAGAAACTTCACTGCCACAATATGTACATTTTGCAAAACTTGTTTGTGTAACTGCTTTGCTGCTGCAACCGGTTACAATGATATTAATAACTACTTTTCATGATCCAATCAAAACTCTTTAATTCCTTGTTTGTTTAATGGGTTCGCTGCTGTAACTCCTAGTTGATATGTTTTGCTAACTTCAACTTTCGGAATCCAATTGGAACTTTAATGACAAAATAGGTAATCCCAAGATCAAAGAGCGAGGTCCCCGTGGATGTTGTATCATCTCATAGTAGTGGCGCCCGCCCAATCGTGCATTATGAATTGCCAACTGCTGATGCTTCAGAGGCTAAACTATTTGTGGAAAGAGATTCTGCTTCTGCACTTAGAGATGAAGTTGACATGTTGAGGAAGCAAACAACACAATCACAAGCAGTACCCAAGACAACCATTCAATATTTGGTGGATTTCAAAATGAAGCAAGTTGAGACTGACTGCATTGTTAAGGCCCGGGAGGAAAAAAGGAAATTAAATTCCCACTAAGTAAATCTTAGATGAAATGTTTTTCCCATCGTCAAATAACCTTTGTGTTGTTTGTTCATGTAATCGATCAAACCATTTGTCTTAGTGATCATGTAATAATTGTTTTTGTTTTTCGGTCTGTAATTTTTTTAGCACGAGTCTATATTAATTGACAAGACTCTGAGACATTTCATTTTGATTACTATGCGAGACCTACAAATATGCCAATTGGGCTGAATGTGCATTCAACAATAATAGTACTAGTATAGATGGTCCTCAAGTTGAACGCATTCAACAATAATAGTACTAGCTTTGCTAAAAAAATGTTGCTTTTCTAGCAAAAAAAAAGTACAGCGGCCTGGCTTATGTATGTTAGTTGATATTATTAACACATATACTCTATAAGTGTTTATATGTCTATTCGGTCTGTACATTATTGGTTGATTGACTCCGTATTTTGAATCTTGAGACATCGCTTGTGTACATATCTAAATGGGAGTACACTATATGTTGCATGTGTCATACAAGTTACACTTGAGTTGGACACAAAATGGTTTCAAATATTCGAATTCACCTTAAACTGGTTTCCACCTTCTAAATTTGAGTATCGGCATTTGTAAATCATATTCATATATGATAGTGAAATACCTCTTTGTTATTCTTTTCAAGATATATTAAAAAACGTAGAATGACTTATAAAGGTTCGTCTAAGAATACAAAATGGACTCGAATTTAGTTGCGAGGGTAAACGTGAATGTTTATCATCCCAAAATTTGATAGAAGCAGCAAAATATCCACTCCCACATCGGGTGCCCGAAGCCAGTGTTTGCGAGATGGAAATTACTGTCTACCCCTTACATGGACAATCCATCAGCCTGATTTCCATTGTTCTTAAGAGGGGTAGGTTAGTAACTTCAATTAGACGTGACACGACCGGCTCTGAGCCCATTCTGTCATGGTGGGCGCCAAACATGGGCGACAAAACACATTTGATTCAAGCTCATTTGAAAGACCTCTGTCACTTCCTCCATTTCCCCATTCATACACGGTGGGCGGCAAAACAAACTCGATTCGGCCAAAATCGATGTACGCAAATATTTTTAATAGGAGCAGGTTTGTAACTTCACTCAGACGTGATGCAACCGCCCTACTTATCAGCCCTGTTCATACACCATGGGCACCAACCGTGGGCGTCAAAACACCCTCTCCTCGCCCGAAATCGCTCTGGGAAAATATCGAGGAGATGCGAGATTACCGTCCTATCACCAACCGACGAGACATCCAAATTTTAAACGGGGGCTAAGTTTGTAACTTTTCCATATTATAGACAGACGTGTCCCAAAAACATGGTTCCTCGTACCCCTCCCTCCAATTTCCCATTCATACACCATCCGCGCTAGAACACCATCCCCACATGAGCCTCCTCCGTCCGCCACCCCATCTGTCGCCGCCATCCTCCACCATGCCGGAGCGCACACCGCATCCTCCACTGCTAGAGATGGGCGTTTCTCATCCACCACAATGGACCAGGAGCCTTGAACCGCGTCCTCTCGCATCATTGGCGCCGTCGTCCTCGTAGTCGTGGTAGCTCCGACGACCTTCTCGTCCACCTCAATGGGACTTATCCCCCCATGGACCCGTCTACCGTCGCAGATCTACTTCAACGCCACCGACAGCCATCGCACCCCCAATGCCTACACGGCGTCGCAAAAGAGGTGGTACTACTTCATATCTGCTCAACTTTTTGATCTCAACCAGAAAATAGATCACAAATTGTTTACTGTACTATCTTTTCAGCTCTTAGAACTTAGTTCTTAGTTCGAAGCAAACAATGGTTGCTAAGTGACATTTCTGCGGTTCGCAGCTTCAAATCTGCCAAGGCACGGTCATAATAGGGTTTAATTGATCATGATTAGGGTTTCCCCCCTTTTATGATCACTATACAATCCGCCTACATGCTTCGTGTCATAATAGCACGGCTCCACCCATCAAGCTAAACAAGCTTAGTTGTTCAAATATGAATATGATATTATTAAAACAGAGTCATTTAATTGGACAGCTAAATGTTCCTAATTTAGTTTCAAAAATGCATGTACTCCGCCGGGGTGTGGATCTACAGGGTGCCCACGGCGGGTCGGGGTCCACCCTGGGATTTTCGGACGGCCCAGACCCCAATTCCCCTCTGTTCTGCTGTGCTTCTGATCTCTACTCGCCCCCAGCCGCCTGCCTTGCCGATGACTTGCCATCCCCGGAGGACATAACTCTAGGAGGAGACGCCGGACTAACTGGAGGATGGGAGACGCTCGCCCAATAATGTCACCGATGCCCGGGCGCACCGTCGTGCCTACCTTCCCAGTCCATTCAGGGCTCACACGTGCAACACCCATTAAGCCAACCTAATTTATCCTGAGATATGTCATCAACCCTGAACAGCTACTCCCCATCACCCATTTTCTAATTGATTCATTACTCATTAGGTAGGACATTCATTAGGGTTTGGTGTGTACTGAGTGCTACCTACACTTAATGGTTCAAATATTTTAGTAATCGTTAGTACCTGTAAAGTTCACAGGATTTCAAAATTCCGTCCCTAGGAACAAACTATATTCATGTTGGATTGTTTGTCATATTGACATTGACCCAGATTACTATTGCAGGCTAGGTTTGTTGACAATTTTACTTGTCTTTCTTAATAATTTTTTATGATATCCAATTATTCACAGCGATTAGTTGCAAACAATAAGTGCTCGAGCAACTTATTGATTCATATTTTGGACGGTCTCTTACTGTAGTTACAATTCTACATACTTGTCATAGTAAGCTCACAAGTAATGATTGATTCAGTACCTCTATGATTGCCTTGTCATATTTGTTGTCAATATTCTTTTAGGGTGGACCATCCTATTTCAAAATACTAGAACCACAGACATGAGTGAATAATATTTCTCGGTGTGATCTCTTTCAACATGTGTGGGCAACGAACACTGCATTGTATAGAAAGAAAGTGTCATATCCACCTTTTACATAGACTATGATCTTTAACATGGAATACAATCTACCTACTTGCTTTGTGTCGCACTACCAGCACTCCACCCTTGAAGCTAAACATTATGCTACTCATAGTTCCTTAGTTTATTTGTTCAAAAACGAATTTGATATGATTCTAATGTTCCTACTTCAGTTTTGAAATGTGTGCCCACCTGTTATAGAGACATAAGAGGTTTGTATTTTTGTGTGTGGTCTGGTCAGCACGGTTGGGGATTAACTTTGTATATGCATGGGTTTGTAGGGAGACACTCTTCGAGTTGAATCTGCAATGCATTCCATAAAAATCTGACTACTTTTTATGTGTTCATGAATCACAAATATTGAACATCATCACAATGATTATGAGCGTGCGCGCATGAAAAGAATAAAGCAGAATAATGCCATGGTTGTCAAACTTGGCATTAAGGTACTAAAATCAAGTATAGATGCAATGCAATGCAAACACTCTCCACCTGGAGATTCATGCTCCGAATATGATCATAAAAATTATTCCGAGCCAGAGGGATACCTAAGTCAATGTACCTCCCTAGTGCAGGAGTCGGAGGCAGATGCCCTTTCTTATTCACCCATCAAGATGCTTGCTCTAACTTTCCAAGGTTATATTGGTATCTTGCAATAGGTGCTTTGCATTGCTTCTACTTTGTTGCACTGCCACTAGCTTAGTTTACACATCATGTATGTGAATACGCCCTGCCTATCCATTTTCAGTACATATTCCATCTGTCATCATATCATATTTATCCATTCAAATGATGTTCTTGCTTATCAGACATTCAAAAGGAGGAGGGTGATTTTTGATCGCGGTAGAGCACGAACAAAGTATTTGGCAAAGGTAGGGACACCTGATAAATTAAATATCCCAATTGGTGTAGTTGCAATATCACCAGACCCTGAAAACACGGCCACAACTCTATTAGACTCTGGCCCTACTATAGTGGCCATCTCCGACGCCCCAACTCAGCAGACCAAGACTGCATCAAACAGCATGACGATGCGAGTTGACATAGCACAAGCTCTACGACACAAAACCCCCATTCTAGCAAAGAGTACACCAAATCCAGTTGCCAAATCACTTTTCGAATGAGACAGAGCCCCAGTTGCAGCAAATAGGACCACTGTTCCATTTATTCCCAATTTAGAAGACCAAGCTTATATTGTTGTCAGGAACTTTGTGTGCATCTTTCCTTCATGGAAAGATTATACCACAGACACAAAACAATTTCCAACATTCCTCTGCAACTTACGCGTAAGTAATGTACTAATCTTGTTCATGGTAATTACTGCATATGTTTCTGCTGAAAGAAGACACAAGATTTCATTCTTTTAAATAGGCGAGGACCAAACTGGATAGTCAAGATGAGCAGCGGCTGCTTGCACTTTTCAAGCACTGAATGATGAAGTATCGTTCCTACCTGAGGTAAGCGCACTTTGATTGCAAGCCTCTAAACAAAGTTTCTGTAAAGTCTCCAGTGCTACATTTATAAGGTAGTGACCGGAATAATCTTGTTACACATTGGTCTCATCTTCAGCGTAAGGTACTGCCTATGATATCAAATCATAATTTGAACTACTTTTCTACATGTACCTTACCGTCTCACTTGTACGTAAACTCTTGGCAGAAGAACATTCATTCTCAAGGGACCACAGAATCTCTACTATACAGCACACTGCATTGCTCACGTGAGTACCTCTTGCCCTGTATGACCATGCTTACTTTCATATCTGGTTGAGTATGTAGCATCACTGGACATGGTAGCTTCGTTATCCTCCATTTGGTGGACATTATAAGATCGGTATCAACTCTTACATAAATTTAGAATCAACCCAATGCTTTTGAAGAGGTTTAGCTCTGCAGCCCTCTTGTAAGGACATAACGTCTTCTATCACTGTACTTACATTAACAGCTACTCCCTCCATCCCATAATATAAGAGTGTTTTGTACTATACACCAGTGTACGAAACACTCTTATATTATGAGAAGGAGGGATTGGTTCATTTTGTATCATTATGCATCTTATCTCCCTCGCCCACTATTTACTGAAAAATATCAGATCTATATTTAATCTTACCAAAAAGTTGAATACACGGACACTGCCAGTGCATAAGTGTAGCCCATTGCTCTTGTCAATACATTTTGTCATGTAACGCTTGTACTTACAGGGATTGGTATTTGATTATGTAGCATCAATATGCACCTTATCTTCATTATCCTCTATCCCTTCCAGTATTATCATATCTATAATTACTCTCTAAAAAATGTAGAGTACAGGCAATGCTTATGAAGAACATTGTATGCTGAAATTCTTGAGTTATCCTTCCCTTGACATGGAGAAGGGCATTATAAAGCCGGTGTTAACTATTAATGTAAGTCAGTCCTTCTAAAGCCTTTATCCTCAACTGGTGTTTAATTTCCTCATACTCCCAATCGTCAACTTTTGTTTAGTTTGCTCATACTCCCAATCGTCAACTTTTGCTTAGTTTTCTCTATCAAAATGCATGTTCACAACAACTATAAGTTCCAAGTTTTAGTTGTAAAACCAAATTCCTTATATGCATGATGCACATCACTCAATACTCCCTATATGTATGCTTGTTTTTATGGATCTATAATCCAGTGTGTGGTGACGCATCCCACATTTGTAGCTTTTCATCTCCTGTTTTATCTTACTGGTTTGGCTGATGATATGAACAACATGTCATGCACATTAACCAAAATAGATACAATGATTGTCTTTGCCCTTCATCTATACTTGTTTTTTCAACATGGTAATCCAGTAGTGTGGTGAAGCTCCCCGCATTATGAACAATTTCAAATTATGCTATTGATAGTTTGAACTGACTATTTATTCTTATTTGAAATTGGATGTAATTGACAACCTAGTTACCATCTTTGTTTATACACGTGTAAAATTTGTCATCTCTCTGCTTGTTTCAGGGTGATATACCCGATGGCATGCACAAGTCCACTGAAGGGTGTGACACAAACCCAACATATATTGCATCAAAGAAGTCAAAACATCTTGAAGATAGTGAGACAAACCCAAAGTCTTGTCTTGATGCAGTGTTCAAGTTACTTGAGACTAGCAGTGAGACAAGCTCACAGAATTGGCTGTCTGAATCAGTTCGCCTTCTTCTGTCTCAAGTTCAAGCAGAATGGCACTCTGCAACTCAACTTCAACTTGAAGTCCAATCTCCAAGGAAGATCGCAGAGAACACCAATGAGAGCCTCATTTCCAAATAGCTACACCTGGAAGCTATGACCGACATGCTAGGCCGGTCTCACAACCTTGCTCAGCAGCTTGCGCAGCAGCTCCCGCAGCAGCTCCCTCGCGAAGCTAACCTTTCTTGAACTGTCTTGGAAGTGGTCTTGGTTCAGTATTATTTTGTTACGTGCAATGGCGACCAATTTTTGTACTCTGCTTCTTCGCTGCGCTTTATGATCACTTGTGGTGAACTTTGATGCCTAGTGGATGTAATATACCATAAATCCTTTATTATATAGTGTAGGTTTGTTCTAAGTTACAATGCCGAGTAGTTTTGTTCTTAATTCCTACTAGTTATCCTATATGCCATCATTCTCTATGTGAAAAATGGCGAAAATGTGAAGTAGTCGACAGGGCCGAAACTTTCTCCTCTAACGAGCCTGCATTTTAGCGGGCCGCAATTGGGCCTATACGCAACTTTCTTGGGCATGAAAGGCCACTGGAGCCCTTTACAATTTGCGCGAGGCCCACAACTTACACGGGCCCACATTGAGCCCAATGTTTAGTTCGGCCTTTAGTGGACCCAGCACTTAGTTGGGCCCATGTTGCTTTGGGCCGTAAATAGGTTGAATATTCTGCTAGCCTGTGGAGGCCCGGAACATACCATGAGCCTTTAACATGCCAAATGCATGTTGGGCCCAAAAGTCGTCCACGGGCCTTTAGTAGGATGAAATGTAGACTGGACCACTATTGGCCCAGCTATATGAAGGGCCATTACCGTGCCGAATGATATCTGGGGCCTTAGTTGGCCCACTGATATCATGGGCCTTTACTAGGCCGGAATCTTAGTAGAGGCATCAACAGGCCAAATTTTACGACATGCCTTTAACGGGCCCAAAGTCCCATTGGGCTGAACTGTTGCCACCTTGATCACGGGCATTTAGTGGGCCCGATGTCGCATCGGGCCATATCTGGCCCACGGGCAGCATGGGCCATTCCCAGGCCGAAAGACACACCTGGATGAAATAGGCCCATGTCTTCATCGGGCCTCTAACATGCCGAAATGTCACTGGGCTATAATCGAGCCCAAATACTCAGCAAAACATTAACGGGCAAGATCTGTCTCTAGGTCGTAATTGGGCCATGTTTAAGCAGACCGTTAGTGGGATGGCCCAATGGTACCTGAGTAAATATTACGCGCCTTTAGTTCGGCCGGCCCATTTAATATTTATGGGCCACTTTTGGGCCGGTCCACGTGTCAACATATCATAGGCGCATCTCGCCCATTGGATGAGTAACATCTGTGCCAACGCATCTCGCCCATTGGATGAGTGACATCTGTGCCAACGCAGATATGACACGTGGATCCGTCGGCCAATGAGAATTTTACACATGGAAAATCTCCATTGGTTGTGGCTGTTAGCAGGTTATCGGATCAAAAACCGGACCCAATAGCTTAACGGCGACCCATTATGGTGGATTCCACGTGTCGGTTACCCTTGAAGAAAGCACTTCCATGACGTGGCATTTATCATCATGGAAGTGGACAATTCCGTGATGATAATTTTGGTATTGTCATGGAACACTTCTATGATAGCACATGTATGACTATCTTGATTCTTTCATAAAATTTTCATGGATGTACATACATGACAGAAAATGTGACCTACTATGACAAACACGTATTATCCCAGAAGTTTTTTTTGTAGTGTACATGTGGAGGTGTTGTCGCGACCATGTTGTGTGGATTGATCACAGTGACGTGCTGCTGGTTCCAGAAGAATGTACTCGTCCTCTCTCGCGCACACTGGTAGTACGTGCACAAAGCGAACATGTGCACGCACACACTCATTCCCTCACTCACAGACGTGGGTACACGATGGGACGCATTTTTGTACGAAGATCCACACCATGTGATAATTTGACGCGTGTAAAGTCGTTCACTTAGTTGATGGTCAATTATTATGGTGCATGCAAATTGAGTGGACGTGAGGCAGGAAGTAGTTGAGAATGACATTACTACTCCACTGCTTGCATGCAAGTAGTTAAATCATGGGTTGCTACTTCCATTGGTCTCCTTTGTATTTTGTGCCAAATTTGACCATAATTTTAAGTAACACAATATTTATGCATGTCATAAAAAGTAATGTCATCAAAAACTATGTTCAAATGTGATTCTAATGATATAATTTTTGGTGACATGCACTGACACTTTCTTAGTCAAATTTTTGGTCAAAAATTGGCATAAAATAAAAAGGGCGCCAATAAACTAGGACGCAGTCAGCATGATCAATTTTTGCCTGGGTTGCTGTTGGTGGCCTTTGTATTGAAATATGGAGGGAGTGGATTAGTACTATCTTTATCTTAGACTCATAGGGCTCTCCCAGCACCTACGCTCGCCTCCCCGCCTCACCCATCGGATACCGCCATGGATGATCCCTTAGACCCCAGGATCCCGCGGGCCGGCCGCTCGCTGCGGCCCGCAGCACTGCCGCCTTTTAGCAAAACCCACATGTGTTTTAGAGGCGATGCATTCCTCTGGAATTACAAATTGATGGTGCCGGAGGACATGCCAGGGCTGCGTTTCAGGTGGTGGGTAGCAAGGGAAATCAGATCGAGGAAGTATCGCATGGTTGGAGACAAGTTCGAAAGAGCTGCGCCTGGCGAAGCACAAGGCGGAGGCACAAGTCGATCTCAGGGGAGAGATGTCGAGGGATGTCAGCATCTGGCAGCATCGCGTTGATTTCGAGTTGGGGCTAATGGTAGAGTTCATATTCACGGAGTCGACTGTGGAGGAAAGAACGCGAATGCCTGTGGGATGGGATGAACAGCCAGTGCAACTGTTCAAATGGGCGATAGGAGAAGCCAAATCGCGAAGCTAGCTGCGGCGGCGGCGCTAGTGATGCATCATATATAGGCGAGGCGAGCTGTCCTCCTTCCCCGCCAGCGATGCAGTGACCTACTCGGCTTGGTTGCTCCTGGAGTGATCTTGCGGTGCCATAGCTGTTTGAAACCGTGCCAATCACTTCATCTATATGTATTGTATTTCTGTGAAAATACTTAGTCGTCTGAAAAAAGATGGTAATTGATTTATCACAAGTTTTTGAATGCTTGGTCATGACACTCACCCGAAGCCACAACCACAAGTGTCCATTGCTTAATACTTTACGGTCGGTCGCACCAACAGATGGTCGATCGCACCAACAGACGGTCGATCGCACCAACAGACGGTCGATCGCACCCGCATCTCACCTAAGGGACACGCATCGGCTTGGTCTAACATGTATGACCAGTTACATCAGTGACTTGTGTGACCACATTTGAGGAGTAGTAGTACTTGAAATTTGTGTTCAAGGAAACTCATCGGGGGCCATTTCGGGCCTCTAAACCAAAACCATCAATTAATCTTTAGCTTGACATTCCAAAGTAGTACTACTATGCTATAATTAAGTTTAAACTTGTTGACACCTATGTTTCAAACCTGAGTGTGTTCCCACTATGTAGGTGTTAGTACTAGTGCTAGTAGGTTATAAAAAGGGGAACTACCTAGCTGAAATTTACTCTACCTTTCTCCTCATAAGTCTTCCTTGTTCGTCCGTCCTTGCTATGCCCGGTGTGCAACGCTCTAGGTCAAGAACTACTAGTAACTAGGGAGCGGCGACCAAGGCTGCGGAAAAAAAAGAGGGCTCGCCGCCTCGTAGAGACCTCGAAAGATATCTCACGTGTAGGCGAGGGCCCCCAGGAGCGCCCTAGCCGCGGAGGCGAACATGCTGAGCTGGAAGTGCTGGAGTTGTTATGCCTCGACGACATGCCCGCCCAGCTCAAGAAGTAGAAGGAGTTGACCGACGGCTTGGTGAAGCTGCTAAAGGAGATCCTCGGCGACATGCCCGCTGAGCTCAATAAGCAGGAGGAGTTGACCGTTGGCTTGGTGAAGCTGCTGAAGGAGAGCATTGCCACGGGTAAGAAGGCGACCGTGGAAATCCTGCAACCTCAGGAGGACAAGGCGAAGCTCCGCCACGAGCTCGATCTGCTAAAGGAGGAGAATGCTGGCTGGAAGAAGCTGCATGAGAAGAGGAGTTCCTCCGTAAAGATGCTGAACGCCCTCGTCATGGAACATAAGGAGAAGTTGGCGAAGCTCCGCCTTGAGTACCCAGCTACTGTCAAGGTACGTAACACGGCCGTGGAAGAGATGATGAACGCTCTCCTCGAGAAATCCCGCATCATGGAAAGAATGAAGAGGTTGGCGGAGGAGATGACTGAGGAGATGAAGGTCATGGAGGTGATGAAGAAGTAGTTTGGACTCCGCAGTTAACTCTTCATGAAGTAGAGAGCAGCGCTCCAGACTTGTGTCTGCGTCTACATTATTTTTTTGGGGGTAATCTTCCTTCTTCTGTTGCGCGTGTGTTATTTCTTTTGCCTCGGGTGTTTCTTCGCATGTGTCATGTTCTCTATGAGGAACGAATAGAACAATGCTACGATGAGCGGCGCTGTTGGATTGATGACTAGCAAATTGTATCATTTTCATCGTCATATCGCACTTGGCTGCTGAAATTTCAACTAATCCCCGGGTGGTTTTGGTAATTCATAACAACATATAGGTCATTGAACTAATATCCATTCAAGTTAAATATTTCAGGAAGTTCAATGATTGGCATGGCATGGATTAGAGACGTGAACCCCTCAAAATGTTAAGGACATAGATTGGTAAAAGCTCAAGACTCTTCATTTTCATTTTAGTGATCCAAGATCACATTGAGTCCATAGGAAAGCCAATACTATTAAAAGGGGATGAGGTGATGTTTAATAGTCTAAATGCTCAAGTGCTTAGTGATATTGCTCCAAAACACTTAGCCAGTTTCTCAAATTCCAAATATGTCCAAATAACTAAGTCAAATTTGGACCCACCGATTTGATCTGCCCGGCGCCACCGAGTTCACTTGACATAGCCACTGCCAGAAACCCTAGACAGATCGGTCTGATATGGCTTTCGGTCCCACCGAGATGGTTCTACAAACTCTTTGTTTCCTATTGCATTTATTTCGGTCTCACCGAACTGGCAATCGGTCCCACCGAGTTTGCTCTGCCAACTCTCTGTAGCCTAGTTGTTTTACTTCGGTCTCACCAAGATAGAACAATCAGTGCCACCGAGCCTCAGTGTTGCCCTAGCCTTAGCACATCGGTCACGCTGAGATGTATCCATCGGTCCCATCGAGATTCCTAATGATCACATTTTGAACTGGTTCGGTCTCACGGAGTTCACCTATTCGGTCTGACCATGTTGGGTCAAATGTGTGTAACGGTTGGATTTTGTGTGGAGCCTATATATACCCCTCCACCCCCTTCTCATTATGTGAGAGAGCCATCAGAACATGCCTACACTTCCACTACTCATTTTTTGAGAGAGAACCAACTACTCATGTGTTGAGACCAAGATATTCCAATCCAACCACAAGAATCTTAATCTCTAGCCTTCCCCAAGTTGCTTTCCACTAAAATCATCTTTCCACCACATCCAAACATGTGAGAGAGAGAGTTGAGTGTTGGGGATACTATCATTTGAAGCACAAGAGCAAGGAGTTCATCATCATCATGCCATCTATTACCTTTTGGAGAGTGGTGTCTCCTAGATTGGTTAGGTGTCGGTTGGGAGCATCCAACAATGATTGTGGAGTTGAACCAAGAAGTTTGTAATTGCAAGGAGATCGCCTACTTCGTGTAGATATACCCGAGTGAGGCAAGTCCTTCATGCGGGATGGCCATGGTGGGATAGACAAGGTTGCTTCTTCATGGACACTTCATGGGTCGAGCCCTCCGTGGACTCGCGCAGCCGTTACCCTTCATGGGTTGAAGTCTCCATTAACGTGGATGTACGATAGCACCACCTATCGGAACCACGCCCACAATCTTTGTGTCTCCATTGCTTTTGCACTCTATAGACCCCTCCCTTTACTTTCACATGCAATGTTTTACTTTCCCCTGCTACACTCTTAGAATTGCATGTGTAGGTTGGTTGCTTGACTTGTTCTAATTGCTAAAATCTGCCAACAATTAAAATTGGGAAAGGACTAGATTTTTATTTGGTCAAGTAGTCTATTCACCCCCCCTCTAGACCTACTTTCGATCCTACAAGTGGTATCAGAGCTTTAGCCTCCATTTGCCTTGATATCCATAGCTTGGGTGATCATACACTACAAAAAAACCACTTCCGTGATAATACGTGCTTGTCACAGTAGGTCCCATTTTCTATCATGCATGTACATCCATGACGATTTTATGACAGAATCAAGATAGTCATACATGTGCTGTTGTAGAAATGTTCCATGACAATACCAAAATTATCATCCCGGAAGTGTTCACTTCCATGACAATAAATGGCGTGTCATGGAAGTACTGTAGTCAAGGGTAACCAACACGCGGCTTCCACCGTAACTGTACCGTAAGCTCTCGGGTCCGGTTTTGGATCCGCTAACCCGCTAACAGTGAGGACCAGTGGGAATTTTCCACTTGTAAAATTCTCATTGGCCGAAGGAACCACGTGTCAGCTCCACGCGGGGATAGATGTCAACCAACCAATGGACAGTAGGCGCCAGTGATACGTCGACACATGACACGGTCCAGCGGTGGCCCATTCAGGTCTAAAGGCCACTTCGTTTGACTTGGTCAAGGGATAACGGGTCGGTCCAACAAAAGCATGGTAACTGCCTGCTCACTTATGATTCCAGCCTATTGTAACTTCCGGCCCATGTACGAACCATGACGTCTTTCGACCCATATGAGGCCCTTTGTAACCCTTGGCCCATTAACATCCCATAGTGAAACTAGCCCATCATGAACAATATATTGCTTCATACCCATTAACGGCCTTTACTCCATTGGGCCGTTCCCAGCCCGTTTTATCATTTGGCCTTTATGGGCCCATTTATTCTTGGGCTGATTTGCAGCCTTCGGTTGCTTACGGTCCATTACTGGCCTTTTCCACTTGTGGGCCAAATTCAGCCTGTGGTTAAAGTCGGCCTGTTTGTGACCCGTTAATCCGTTAGGCCATTTTCATAGTGTCATCAAATACGGCCCATTAACGACATGTTATGCCTGTCGATGGAATTAAGCTCGTTATAGTCATCGGCCTCTTAAAGGCCCGTTATGGTCGGCCCATGAACGGACAACTGCCACTCTAGCCCATTTACGACCCATAATGTGGTCCGTTATTGGCCCATGTTTGGCCAATTGATCATATGGCCCGTAGAAGGCCCATTGATTCTACAGCAGATAGCAGGACCATGGTGACAGTGATCCGTATGTTGCCCATGGTTATTGTGGCCTAGTTTTTTAAAAATAGGTTATTGCGGCCACTAGCACACCGCTGGAAAAGAACTGCATTGACTACAACACTACAGGAATAAAATAAAAAAGACAACGAGGAAATAAATAAGTAAGCAACATACGCTAGGCTATTATGGCTATTACACATATTAATACCACCGGGCATCAAAGTTCGCCACCAGTGCAAATATGGGGAACAAAGGAGCATATTTCATACACTGGTTGTAAAAGTAGTCGACCAGTGCAAATAAATGCCACAGCAAAACAAGTCCACCACTGAAACCACTTTACAAAAGCTCAAGAAACAATATCATGGGTATTCACCATGCTGGCAAGATGCTTAGCAAGCTTATTAGCTTTCTCTTGTTTGGCGCTTAAATCCTTCAGCACTTTGTGTTGCACCAGAAAGTATGCATCTGAATTCTGCAGGGACTTCCTCAGTCCTTCGGTTTACTATCACAACACATCTTATTGATGGCTTTCAACTTGAAGTTGAGGCTCAAGAAGCCGAACTGATTCAGGCAGCGTGTTCGAAGAGCTTGTGCCAGTAGTAGTGGCCAGTAACTCAAACACTACATCAAGGCACAACTTTGGGGTTGCCTCACTGTCTACAAGATAGTTTTTATTAGCTTTCTTGGAGACCAATAGGGTTGTCTCACTATGTTGAACCTTATATCCGTTACATTCTCTACCATTGCATAATGGGGTGCTCTTCTCCAATATTCTGTCGGCATTCTACAAGAGGAACAAGCAGACACCTCACAGGTTTACCATGTTGTATATGAAACTCATTTTGGTAAACCAGTTCAGTTGGAAGGTGCACTGGATAACAACATGAAACAAACATATATCTATGTAATATGGTCACTATATGGTCTATATCATTCTAGTTTATGTTGCCAAATCAAGATAGAGACAGTTCAAATCATATCTATTTAAGACAAAGCAACATCGAGAGAATAAAAGTTTGGGAAACTACATAGCACTAACAACACTTGTAATGTGCATGCCATGAGAACAGAACTATTTATTCAATTGAAACTGAAATCAACATAGAGCAAGTTACAACAGCAAACCAGTTAAAGAAACAGGTTTAAAACATACCAGTTGTGCCATTGGAGTTTTTATTGCATCCTTCAAATTTGAAATTAGTTGGTATGAGTAAATACAGTGATGCTAGAGCAAAGGAGTATGAACCATAGCTACGGAACTTGACCTAACAACAATTCTTCTTCTGCTTTAAGCATTGACTTGGGGTTCGGAGTGGTGGTCCTCGTGCTTTGGGCACTGCACTTGCCTTATTAAGTGCTCATGTTTGGGTGCTCTGTGGTGGAGACGGTGCTGTGTCAACTGGAACTGGGTTATTGTATGCTAGGGTTGGGGTTATAAGGGTGTAGCTGGTTCTCTGTCCAACTTGGTAGGGGTACAATCTGTGTGAGTGTGGGTTATGTTTGGTGGGGCTGGTTCTTGGGCAAGTACAACCGTGGTTCTATCTGCATTGACGGGTAGCACAATCTTTTCTGAAGACCATGTTCTTACTCCCATAGATACTGCTATCACCCTCTCCAATTCAAATGGTTGATAAACAAGAAAAGTAATTTGATTTACGAACATTGTATGCTAGACAGGTGCAATGGATAGTAGGGAAGAAAACAGGGCATGAAATAATTCATATTTATGTTGTGTAACCAAACAGGATAGCATGACACAATTTCACATATATGATAGCTAATTAACTAGGATAACATGACACAAATTCACATATATGATGGCTAACTAAACAGGATAGAATGACATACTTCAAAAAATGATGACTATGTAAAAGGATGACATGATATAACTATATGATGTGTCTATTAAAGTGGTTGGCATGCCATAATTCACATACATTCCATCGATGGAAACATGATGACATGATATAATTCACAGATAGAATGACATAATTCAAAATATGATGACTATGTAAACATGATGAGATCATATAACTAGATTATTTCTTTAGAAAATGGGTTGGCATGCCATAATTCAGATACATATTGTCTATGTAAACATCATGGCATGATATAATTCAAATATATGATTTATATACTAAGCAAGTGAGCAGAGGGCAATCACATATATGATATGTCAACTAGGCAGATGGCATTCATTATTGTGTATCTGATGTAAAAACTAAGCATTGTAAGACAACATATGCATGATATGAGTAATATAACCCTGCCAAGTTTGAGCATACACCTTAGGGGGGAAATATGACTGGTCATCTGTGTCTGAATCCTCCTCTGAGGAGCTATCTGTAACCAGCAAGATATCTACTTGAGCAGGTAGCATTGTCTGCTCTGAAGGCCTTGTTTTCAGTCCAGATTTTTGCATCACCAATTCAAATGGCTGATGCACATGATGAGTAGTTGAATATACAAACATTGTCGGCAAATGGAATACGTAAAACAAAAAAGGATGGCATGATATAATTCACATATATGATGCTTGGCTAAACAGCATGGCATTGCATAATTCACATATATAATGCGTTGCAACAAGATAACATTGCATAATTCACATATATAATGTCTTGCAACAACATGGTATTGCATAATTCACATATATGGTAACTAGACACTAAACAGATGGCATTCACACAATGCATGTCTAAATTAAGCAAATAACATGGCAATGCAAGACACCATATGCACGATATGAGCAATATAACCCTGCCAAGTTAGAGCATGCACCTCGAGGGGGGGATAGGACTGGTCATCTGTCTTTGAATCCTCCTTTGAGGATCTATCTGTAACCAGGAAGACATGCACTTCATCAGATAGCATTGTCTGCTCTGAAGACCTTTGTTTTCACACCAAATTTTTTCATGACCATGTTGAATGGATGATGCACAGGAAGAGTAATTGAATGTACTAACATTGTTGACAAATTTATTATGTAATAAAAAGGATGACATGATATAATTCACATATAAGATGACTGGCTAACCAGGACGGCATTGCAAAATTCACATATATGATGCCTGGCTAAACAAGATGGCATTGCATGATTCACATATATGATATAGAATCTAAACAGATGGCATTCACACAATACATGTCTAAACTAAGCAGATGACATATTTTATGTGTAAAGTAAGCAATTCAAGGCACCATATGCATGATATGACCAACATCAGCATGCCAAGTTAGAGCAAAATACCTGAGTGGTGAAATAGGAGTGGTCTGCTCCCTCTGAATCCCCCTATGAACAGTTATCTTCCTCTTGATTATAGTCTGGAATGGGGGGAGGGGGGTTGCTTTTGCGCCCACCATGAATTTAAAAACACAAGATCTCAGTCAATCTGGGTGTTTGCTTCACAATAATTGGAAGATCACATGAATGCAAAGAAGCATGGTGAAATTAAGTCAAATCACAAGAAAATGTATAGTTACAATGCTATTATGATACTATCTCATAGTTTTGTGCTTCATGAATAGGAATTTGAAAAGGAGGCCAAGTGGATATTAAAATTCCTACGGTTTTTCTATCACGGAGACACTAAAGGAATAAATCCTACAATTTTCCTTTGCTCCATTCCTTTGAACCACATGCATGAATAGTAGTACCATAGGAAACTTTCCAATTCCCATGTTTTTCCTTCATTTTCCTTTCAAGCACTGGCGATTATAGTAGGAAGGCTTGAACAGGGAAAATCTTACACTCCAACAATGTTTTTATGCTACTTCTACTAATTTGGACCCAGGCCACTGCCCTACTAGCTCAACTCCCAGGCCCGTCTAGAAATGCACAGCTCAAACGCACAGAAATAAATAATGATGGCTTTCAAGAGAGTCCACCACAGATAGCTAGGTTTTCTGGTACCTCACTGCTTATTATATAGGAGAAACTAATCATATTTCACGTTACTACGTGTGCTCAAGCGACAATATATATAACATGTAGAGTAAAAAAGCAATGCAGCAAGTGTAAAACCTCTTTGGTGAAGCCATGTCGATCTAAGTATCATTGGGTTGGTCACTAAGGATGATTCGGCTGATGTGGCAGTCGGAGGAGGGGAAGAAGATCTTAGGCGCCTGGAGATGGAGCCATGGGTACTATTCGGCTATGATGGAGGGTTTCGTCATTGGAGCAGCTCCGGTGAGTTGTACGATGGCGAGGCTGAAGCAGGACTAGGGAGACAACGTTAACCTGAGTGAAATTATAATAGCATCTCCAATAGATGATGTAAAA
Source organism: Secale cereale (assembly GCA_902687465.1). Lineage (NCBI taxonomy): Eukaryota > Viridiplantae > Streptophyta > Magnoliopsida > Poales > Poaceae > Secale > Secale cereale. Next base: position 345,827,741 of record LR738709.1, on the reverse strand, counting down.
TACATAGCCATAAAGTGCTAGATGTAAAATACATCAACCACTCATCTCTGAACTTAACTGTCAAAACTGAATTTAACTATCGAACTGGATTTTACTTTCGAAACTGAATTTGCTGTCGAAACTAAATTTAACTGTCAAAACTAAACGCACTAGTAGCAGAAAAGAAGTAGTAGCAACAGCTGCGCCCGGAGCAGCAGCGCGTGCGAGAGGCGCGTCAGCTGGTCATGCAGCAGCATCTCGGGTAGCAGTTGTAGGGGCTCGAGCCGTCGAGCGAGAGCAGGATCTGCTGCTTGTGTAGCAGCAGCACGAGCAAGACTAGAGCAGTAGTGCAAGCAAGAGCAAGAGAAGGAGCTAGAGCAAGAACAAGGGCAGACGAGGCAGGGGACCGGAGAGAAAGAGCGGAGTAGCAGCGCGAGCGAGAGCCAAACCAGCAGCATCTTCGACTGATGTGGACGTCGCTACCGTGGGAGCGATGCCGTTAAGGAAGTGGCCGGCGCCGCCGCCGTAGATGGAGTTGTAACATGGCGGCTCAGGCCCGAGCACCGGGAGCACCGTGAGATCGAAACAAGAAGAAAATGTAGCGATTACTATAGAACCTCTTTGATGGCGCCGATTAGGCCTCAACTTCATCCGAGGAATCAGTGATGATGCTGCTCTTCCGATGGTGTAGGTGAAGACGGTGGTGTGGGAATGGAGCTGGTGCAAAATACGAGGGGAACATCGGGGTAGCTCCTTGGAGGTGGAGAATGGGGTGGCTGAATCGACAGGACAACGAGATCAACGACGGATCCTCATCTGGTGCGGTGGATGAGGGAGGTCGAGGTGTTGCGGTGGGCAACGTCGTTGGGGAAGCGGCTCTGGCTGGGTGGCGGACAGAGGAGGGTGTGGGGTTTCACGGATTTTCGTGGCCTCGGTGTTCGAATGGGGGCGGCGGAGGGGATTGGAGGGGGAACCATGGCGTAGGGACGAGCTTGTCTGAAATGTGGGGTAAGTAACAAAAATACCCCCACCGATTTGAACTAGGTGGTTCTTTCAATAGGGGGTATCACGGGAATTTTGTGTCTCGGGATTTCGCGGGAGGTGGGACATTTCGCGCACTTGTAATTTTGGGATGGCAACACGTGGGTTGAGATGGAGGGAGTTTTCCGAGCATAATGAGACAAAAAGATATCTTGAAATTTCAAGATAACAAGCCGCAGGTTGAAGAGGCGGGAGTTTCACAGCACAATATACAGATATGCTAGCTTGAAATTTCGGCATAACAAGGCGCGGCTTGAAATTTTGGGGGAAAAAGCTTAACGTGTAAAAAAAAGATAATTCACACCCCACAAGAGAGAGCCATGTCCCATTTTACTATATTACTAGAAATGCATTCCAACAACAAAAAACTAAAAAAAATGGTACAACAAGCTTAACGTGTACAGTACCAAATCAATTTGCACTTCCCTTAACAATAAAAAAAAATTCATGTAGTCTAGCATATGGACTAAATTTGAGTACATTTTCCCAGTTTGAATGGGATTCTACTTAGGTTAGTTATAAAACCATCTATATATTATCTTCACAACACGTGACATGAATATAGGAGTAGTAAATTCCCATATAAATATGAACTACATGTACATACGATCTCGAATTCAAATATATGTATCCATTCACTTGTCCGCGCCGGTGCTATACAAACGGTTTTAAACCCCTTTCCGCGACAGAATTTGGAACCGTCGCCTAGTAAATGACGGCGATAGGGGGTACTTCCCACACGATCCAGAAACCGTCGGGAATATGCCCTCCTGGCACACACGCTCGCCGAAATGAGGTCGTGCGCGACCGACGAGCGCTCAAATATGGAAATACGTACAGTAGAGCTAAAAAACAATTATACATGCAAAATTGTTTCTGGACGCAAGTACATGCCACACAGTCAGTCTCCGCTAAACGTTTCCATTCGTATGTATATCCCAAACAGTCGCTCCAAGGAAAACGTTTCTGTTCACAGGTAAATCACACACAATTTTTCCCGTTAAATCGTTTGCGATAGCGTTGCCATTGCGCACGATATTAACAATTTTATTGTTTGCATTATTGAATGCATCACACACGATGCATAGAAGAAACTGTGTGGCAAAGGCTGTCCATCACACACAGTTTTTATGAGGATGTCGTGTGTGCAGTGGAGATTGATCGCACACGTATTGAATCCTAGAAACGTTTCTGATCTCCACGTCGACCGCAGACATTTCACTCTCACAAACCGTGTGCAGTGTAATCCCTAATTTAAAAATCACATGTTTTTAATTTGAAAGTAGGCAATCACTTATTTCATATCCAACCATGTTTATTACAAATATAGGTTCAACCACGAATGCATAATTCGATGCTCAGGTGTATATACTGAAGAACTAGAGAAGCACCAAGTAAAGAATGATGAACCATAGTTGTACTAAAGACTGTAAAGAGAGAGGCAAAAGACATTCTGGTTGCTGGAGAAGGTGAAACGTGTGAGGACCGGATTTTCGGGATATCAATCTCCCGGAAAATGGCCCTTGTGCTCACCAGCCCCAGGATTACTGTTAGCTGATGAGGCACCAACTTGATACTGAAATTCCAAGCAAAATACAAAATATGCAGGACAAGACCATTCTGGCCTGTGAGTACAACACAAGGTTTCTAGTGGCTGATGGCGGAAGCGGTTTGTGGTTCATCGGTGTCTATGGGACTCCATTTCCCACAGGAACAGCTGACCGGTATAACTCCTATCTTCGCGAGGCTGCTATCACCATTATGTAGGTTCCGGGGCTGTCATCGCATCGCTCCTCTCCATGCAAGAAATATGTCCAAGACAATAGCCAGGGACAAGCACGTGAGTACTTTGAATGTACTCGCAAACATTATGAACACAGGTACAATATAACCAAAGATAATCATGCTCTGGATTATTTCATTTTTACAAGTCAGTCACAAAATAAAAATCCATGCTGCACGCAAGCAGGTTATTCATATAAAATGTGAATAAGCATTCAGAGAATAAAAATAAAGTGCATCGATCGGGTGTCTGAAGTGACGCCTCGGAAGGATCATAAAATAAAGCATGCCTCAGTCGGGCGTTTGAGCGACGTCACTTAAAGGGCTTATCAAGAAAATAATAACAGACATGCCACAGTTGGGCGTCTGAGCGACACCACATAAAGGGCTTCTAAGGATAAATAAATAACAGTGTGCCATAGTCGGGCGTCTGTGCGACACCACATAAAGGGCTTATAAAGAAAACAATAACAAACATGCCACAGTCGGGCGTCTGAGCGACACCACATAAAGGGCTTATATAAGAATAAATAAATAACAGCGTGCCACAGTCGGGCGTCTAAGAGACACCACATAAAGGGCTTATAAGAAATTAATCATAGTGAATATCCAGGAGGTGGAACCATCCCAAGGATACTCAATAACTCAAAAAATATAAATGGTTAGTCCATAATAACAATAATAACAATAACCATCATAGGTCAGAAGTCATGATCCATGTTCCGTTTTAGCAGTTTCTCCTCCGTAGACCGACACTAAGACCGACACTTGACCCATCCCAGACTATAGTCCTTAACCACGGACACGGCTATTGGAATAGATATAATCTCTGCAGAGGGTGTACTCTTTACCCACGAGTAACGGATTCCTTTAGTCCATCGGGACTAATTCCGTCTACGGTCTTTAAATTGAGAACACACCTGACCGCACACATCAGCCTAACTCATCGGTGTCTGGAATCACCCACGACACCCGTTGAGCGAAACTCTAAGTGGGGAGGCTACAACCTCGACTAGCATGGGATCACAAAATTTATAACGCGCGTAAACTAGGGGAGCTACCTTCGGCTCCAACCGAAACCACCCATGCCCCCGGACCAGGTGGCATGCCTACTGGATGCAGCCGATATCTTCCACCATGGCCTCTCTGTACGTTGTGTGCTAGAAAGGAGTTGACAACTTACTGAACTGTACCCTACCTATGGTAGGGACAAGTGGTAGTACGAAACAAGTATGGGGGTTACTAGAACAAGACTCGATCTACGGCCGACTGGGGAGGTTTAAGTATTCCCTGCATGATTAGCATAACAATTATATTTCAACAAACAGACAGAATCACCACCCATCATACCTCACCATGCCATACCGGACACAACCGTCTCGACGAGAAACTAGGGACAAGCTCATGTCTACACAAGACAGAGGCTTTCCCGGATTCCTTCCGGTAGGCATGAACGGCGTACGAGGGTGATTACTATCACAATCATATCCATTTCCAACATCAAAGAATCTTCATTATGCACTCATGCGTATGGTTATATCGTCACATGAAATAACGAATCCTCAATATAAAGGTGGTGTTGTAATCGTATCAAACAACACACAAAAATATTATGCCAGGGTTCAGAATGCTTGCCTTCAAGATTATGCAAGTGGGGGTGCATTTTTTTTAAAGTTGCCTTCTTCTTCAAAATCATATTTGACGAAAATTTGAATTAACACATAATTTCAAAACAGTACAAAAAAAGGTGTTTGGAAAATTTTCAAATAAATATGAAAATAAACTAGACAAAATTTGAGAAACAACAGAAAAGAATCAAATCAATTGGACTTATATTTAAAAAGTTATAGCTAGTCAAAGTTTAGTCAAATCTGTTTTTAATAAAAAACAGAAAAAGAAAACGTTTCGGCAGCACTTACGCTTTCCTCTAGCGAAGACATATTTGGAGGAATGCGCTTCCACTTAAAACGCGTTTCAGCGGGGCTGGGTCACTAACAGTGGGTCCCTTGGGCCCATTGGTCAGCTTTGACCAGTCGCCCGTGTCTCCTTCCTCCTCTGGCTGAACAGAGACGGAGCTCCGGCGATCGCCGTCGACGAACGGCGGCTCCCCGCGGTGTTTCGAGGCCAGGGGTGGATCCGCTGGTCCAGGGCGGTCCTCTCGGTGGTCGACGGGCTGGCGGGGACGAAGGGAGTCGCCGGTGGTGAGCTCCGTGGCGGACGGCGGCTTCGGGAGAATTGGGGGCTCGAGCTACAGTGGCTCCCAGTCAAAGCTGAGGGGTTGGGTGGCTCCGTACGGTCAAGGGGAAGAGAATGGGGGCACTGGAAGGGGCTAGGGGCCTCGGTCTTGGCCGGATTTTACCGGAGCGCGGTGGCGGCCGAACTTGCCGGGGATGGGGGAGATGACGGCCTTTGGTCAAACTAGGGAGAAGGGGGCTTCCTACCACTTGAGCATGGCTGCTGACGAGCTTAAGCGTGATCGAGAGTGTTATTTATAGCCCGGGGAGGTCGGTTCCCGCGGCTGCGGATAAGAACGCCGTCGAACCACCGTTCTGTAGCCACAGGGGCGAGTGGCGATGGCTGGCAGGGTTTGGCAGGGCGAGTGGTTGAGTTCGAGTTGTTCCAGGGGCAGCTGGCATGCGGCTGTGGCTCGGGCGGCGCCGTCCATGGCAGGCGCCTGCTGTGGACGCCGGCGTGCCGCCGAGGAGGCTCTAACAGCGGCGCTGTAGGGCGTCAGGGTGGCTCTGCGATGAGGGAGGAGTCGGGGCGTGCTGGCTGTGATCGGGGAGGGGCCAGAACGGGCAGCGGGACACGGCGACTCGGGCGCACGCACGTGCAAAACGCATGCTCTGCCCGCGCCCAGAGCACGCACGCCATGTGTTCGGCAAAATGCCAAGGCATGTCAGGAGGCTTGGATGAGGCTGGGGATTAATAGGTCTAGGCTAGAGGTGGCTAGGAGATTAGTGGACATGCTGGTTAGGCAAAGCAAGCAGGTCCAATGTGCAACTAAAAACTATGCCAAATCTGGCCATGCACACAAGGTGTTTGTTAGAATGCCATGGGCTTGTAGGCATCTCTAGGGGTGGCCAAAAACTCTAGATCATAGTCTCTTTAGGTGATAAAGAGGGTGGCAAGGTTATTTGGGCAAAACCAGATACTTGTTAGTGCAAGTTTTTGAGGAACTCAAATCTGGACAGAAAATAAAGGGCATTATTGCATGGACCAAAAATGCCCCAATGGGTCCAATCTCCTGGACTTAGTGGTTTGGTAGACTGGTCTATAAGCAGGAAAAAGAATCATGGGTAAAAGGGCAAGTTAAAATATGGTTGCAGTAGAAAATGCCAAACTGGACCAGCGAGCAAAAGAGGATGATTTGGTCAAATTTTTCAAAGAACACCAATGGGTTAATGCATATTGTTGAATTATTTACTCCTACTAACATCTCCCAACCTTGGTGAAATTTTTAAAGAAATATTTAAATAGGTTGTAGTGCAAATTACAAATTGGACCAGATTTGAAAATTTGGGGGTAGGGCTCAAAATCTCCAAATGACTAGAAGATATTTTTGCATAAAAGTGATTTAGGAGCATCACATGTCATCCCTAAATTTTGGTGGAATTTGTAAATAAATTTGTCAAAGGGTTATAGTGCAAAAGAGGCTCCAGAACTTATGAAAAATCATTTTAAAGAAATAGAGCCCAGGGAAAAAATTATAGAAATAAATCCACTGATAGGAGAAATGTTTCAAGAGAGGGTATGCAAGTCCAACAACATTTTTTAAAAGTTTTCTATTTGGGGGAAAACTCCACAATTCAGAAGAAAAGAGTGGTTCTGAATCAAAAGAAAATCGAGAGAAAAATATATTAAATCTACCATGGCATAGTTTTAATTAATAAATCATGGTTAATTTTTTTTGGGGGTTTTACAACACTACCCCCCTAAAAAAATCTCGTCCTCGAGATTTGCTAAAGGCTGTTATGAAAAAATTACTCCTACCATCACAAAGTAATATCACAAAAATAACCATCCTACTCATGCAATAAAATGTGGCTACAGTGAGTGGGCAATAAGTGGTGTAAAACTACAGTGTAGAATACTGGCGCTGCTTGGAAAAATCTACGGTTGGCGGAAAACGAGATACTTCTACTTTCGGTTACAGTGAATTTAGAATAAAATTCTAAATTCCTAAAATACGCTGGTTGCACCCGAGAGCATAGTGCTCTCTCTGGCTGACAGGTGGACCCGGGGCCCACTGTCAGTCTCTTCTTCTACCTCTGGCTCTCTCTTCTTCCTCTCTCTCTCGCGCGCTTTCCCGCGCTTTCTCCACCGGCGACGTCTAGCGCGGAGGCCGTCTAGGCCGTACTGCGGTAGTGCACGACGTGCTAGCTGCCGGTGCAGCGTGCACTCACCTTGCGGGCCAGTGCACTGTCGGTACTGCTCGCGGATTCGCCTCCGAACACCGGCGATCGAGCGACGAGCGGCGCTGGTGGACTTCGCCCACCGTACACCGATCTCGAGCTATAAAAAGACCGAGGTGCTCCTTTCTTCTTCCTCACACCTGGCCTCGCTTCTCCTTCTCCTCCTTTTCTGTTTGCAGGAGCTCAGGACGAGGCTCTAATGGCGGAGGTGATGCCGGACTGGTGCATGATCCTAGTGTGTGGAGGGTTGGCGGCATTGCTGGGGTTCTCCACGATCTTGTGCGCGATGATCCTCGATGATCGCCGTGATGCTGCTGCTCGAGTGCTAGCTCTTCATGGCGGTGGCGATCACGAGGATTAAGTGTTGGTGTCGGGTGCTAACGGTTGTCAGCGTGCTGTAGGCAACTTGTACCCGAATAATTACCCACAAACCTCTCCTTCAGAGTGTGTGGTGTGTTAGGGAGGTAATCAGTTAGATGCAACATGCGCACGTGGATTTGCAATTAGCGTACGTGGTCGAGTGGTTGGGGTTGTGAGCCTGTTGTCGCGGTGCTGCATGAATAATAATAAAAATCTATGTCGTGCAGAGATATATGTTGCAACAACTCAGGGAAAAATCTCACTCCAGGATTTACCGAGGGCGAATTTAGTTAATCAAAAATTAACAGCAGAAAAACTACTCCCATTAATTGAAACCAAATATTTAATTCATCGCGCAAATTTAGGATACCACGCATAAGTTGCAACCCATAATTAAATGCTGGGCAATAGACATAGCAGTGACGTCTATAATGAAAACGGTAAATAGACAGGGTCCTGGGAAAACGTCTTTGGTATAGGAGCACACTCTTCTTCTATCGGAGGAAGCGGATTGACTAGTCGATGAATGCGTCTCTCCTGTCCGGGCCTCAGTGGTCTACCGATGGCGATTCGAGGATTTAATTCAGCGAGGCTCTAGAGATAACCCATTACCCGCTGGGTCAAACGCTCTTGAGCGATGACATACTGGGCAAGGTTGGCCAGTACTGGGTCTCTCTCAATTCATCCACCGGGAAAAGATGCTTCTTCTCCGGGTGCTGCACGGCTCGGGAAGTAATAATACCCTCGTTGGATGGCATAGGGTACCGCGAATCGAAGGCGAGCAAGGGCTTCGTATGCAGCAGCTTCTACGGCCATCTGCGGAGTCGACATAGATTTCCCCACGAAGGAGACTTCCGTTGGGTCTTAGTTTTGGTTTGCAGGAGGGATGTGCACCACTGCCCAATATTTCGGGGTGGATGGGGTGATCCTCGATTTGAGCAACTCGTACTGGGGTGGGAGGATAGAACTCATGGTATTGCAGGTAAAGTCCCACAATATTTTAACAAAACTACTTGGGGTGGCATCTGGGGTTGTCAGATAAATACTAGGGCTTGGCATGGCACGGAATGGCAGTGAGAGTTGTGCACAAGGTGAGGGGTACTTGGCAAGGTTACGAAGTGGCCCTTTTTATAGCAATTGGGCTGGGTTATTAAATCACGGTGAGGGGTAACTAGTTTCTCGGTTCTGCCCTATGGGGTCGGGGTCAATGCTACAGATACACATATCTCGCAAAAGTGACGTATTACTGGGGGAGTCGTCGGAGGTGGTTTTTTGTAACACTCCAAAATTTTCGTATTTTTGTTTTCATCAAACTTTTTGGTCTTTTAGAAGGGGGATATTTGAACCTTTCTTAAAAAAAACCTTCTTCTCAAATATTTCAGGACAAATGTTTGTGTGTTCTTCTCAACCTTGATTCCTGTCTTGAAGGTTCTCTCCTTGTGTTGGCTCAACACAATTTTTTTAAAAGGATTTGTTTGACAATTTCTCTTTGTGAAAAACCTTTATATAAATAAAACCATGGACTTATTTTCCCCATTCAAACTTTTCTTGCCATGACACCCAATGAAGATCTTTCTTCCCAAAACCCTCATTTCCACCTTGAAACAAGTCTAACCTCAATTCCAGTAGGTTTTAACCTCATTTAGATTTTTCTTCTAATTATTTTATCCCAAAAACAAATTCTGTCTTTTAAATTGAGCCTTGGTGATTTACAAAGGAGCTACTAGTTTCCTTTTGGTTTTGGATTCCAAACCAACTCCCCTGGCTTGTCCTTAGTACCCTCAATCTAGATCCATCCTGATCCACTGGTCCACAGTTCAAAATTTTCAAATTTCACTTGCTGCAAGTTTGGACCAGATTTGCCATTTTTGGTGAAATTCATATTTTCTCTCTTCTTAAAAATCTGTGAAAATTCAGGCAGCCTCTAGATGCATCAAGAGAACACCTCACCAAAGATCAACTCCAGAAAAAATTTCCACGTGCCAACAACATTTCATCGAACACCTGGCGTGCATTGTTTCTGTCAAAATTCAGAAAGTTTAGAACTTCCGTGATTCAGTTCTGCCGCCAGTGTCATTTCTACAGAGTCGCGGCGTCAATCTTGCCAGTGCTCACTCAGGCACGATGCTCACTGCTCCTTCTCCTTATCCAGAGTGCCGCAAGGTCGTTTAGATGGGCGCGAGCGTCGGTGGCGACGTGGCTCGTCAGCGCCGGCGTCTTCCGCGGGGGCAGAGCCACCCGTGGCGGCCGACAGGCGCCCGCCCTGCAGAACAGTACCGTCCGGCACCGCCCAAACCACCAGAGGCCTCCACGTGGACATCCCCTCCTCTGCGCATGCCAAAGCACCGTCGCCATGGCCTGGCAAGCACAGGGCACGCTCCCCTGCCGCCGACGTGCCCGTGAGCCGTCCCATCGAGATAGTGGAGTAGCGCCCAAGTTTTGCCAAGTTCAGCCTCTGGATGGAACGAGTAGACCCGCACGTTGATGCCCAACTGCCTAAAAACCCCGTTCGGGCGCTGCCCCACCGTAATCCCCACCGGAGTTATCCCGTTCACGGCAACCGCCTCTGATCTGCTATAAAAGGGCCCTCGAGCTTGCCTTCGACGCTGCACCACACCTCCACCTCACCAGAGCCCCGCCTAGCTACTAGGAAGACCTCGGGGAGGCCTTCTTCCCCGACTCCGACCGCCTCGATCCGCTTCGGGCTCCTGCACGATTCGCTCCAGTGAGGGCACCCCGCCCCCCAATCCCTACCAGTAGCCTCCTAGTGCACTCAATCATCTAACCCGAGCCTCAATTAGGCGTCTACAGCTCTCTCCGACGAGTCCCACAACCACCCGGACCGCCGTCCGCTGAAGATAAGGTCGCCGTCGACGTGGTGCTCGCCGACGCTCAACTCCACCACCCACCGATGTGGAAGAACACCGTGAACACGTAGGTACCACCCACTTCCCCTACCTCGCTGTGGATTGGCGCCGGCGACTACCGCAGCTCTCTAGCGTCGGTGCGACTCTATTTTCAGTTGAAGATTCAAACGTGGAGGGTGGGACCCCCTCGTCATTCTCTCTATCTTATTCGAACCATTTTTCTGGAAAGCGCCTTCGGGCAAAGTACGCTTTCCCTTTTCAGCTGGCATACTTCTTACTGAATCGTTTTCTGTTTTTATATTCTAGCCCCTGGAAACTTTCTGTTTCATTACAGACAAGTCCCTGGGCAAAAACTTTAATAACTTTTAAACAAAAACTGATTTTTGAGTTGATTCTTTTTTTGTCCTCTTTAGTTTTCTGTCTAGTTTTAATCATATTTATTTGAAAAAAATATTTGGGACAACTTTTATGCACGCACGGTATTTATGTTAGTGCTTGTTTTATTTGTATCCGTAGATACCGAAGGAAGTGACGGAGCCGCGAATTTCACCGAGTTAGACTCCGACTACTCCGAACTAGGCAAGCATGTTTGAACCTTTGATATGATGAGTGTGTTGCATGTTTGCTTGTGTAGTTCTTCTTCATGGCATGGTTATATAAGCATTTGTGGATATTATATTTCATGCAAAGCAAGCTCCGTGTGAGACTCGAAAGATGATGATGAACCAACCTGATCATGTGGTGACATGATAGGTTGTGAGCTGGTATTGTTGAAGCATGCCAGTCAACTGTTAACTCTAGTATTAACGTGGGTCAAGTCATGATCCCTTTCGTCTCTTTTTTGGTACTGTCACATGTCTTCTGCAAGGATTACGGTTTAGTCAGCTGCAAACCTCTTTCCGTGTACACACCAAAACGAGGGGCCGGGATGAGGGTTCCATGGCCCTGGATTAAAGCCCGTCATCCGATCAAGGGGCATGGGTGTTTCCGGTTGGGACCGAGAGGGGGGCACCCCTTTGAGCGCGCGATATAAATTTGATCCCATGCTATTCGAGGTTGTAGCCTCCCCGTCTTAATGTTTTTCGTGAAAGTTGTCTCGGGTGATTTCGGGCAGCAGGATGTGAAATAGGTGTGTACTGGTTAGTTGTGTTTCTGCGAAAACACCGTAGACGGAACTAGTCCTTTGTGGCTTGTGAAATCCATTGGCTGTGATTTAAGAGTACAAACTCTGCAGAGTGAAAACCCACCGAGTAGCCATGTCTATGGTCTAGCGTCAATCTTCGTGTCAACCTCAGTGACCATCTCGGATATTTTATGATAGTGATAAGAATGGTAATCTAGTCAAGGGTCATCTTGGTAGATGAACTAACCAGTTATTTTTGCACTGAGTAATCTCTTGAGATAATTTACCGTCATACCGAAGTTTATGTAAGCCCTTTATGTGATGTCGCTCAGACGCCCGACTGTGGCATTCTTGTCATTTACATTCGGATATAAGCCCTTTATGTGATGTCGCTCAGACATGCGACTGTGGCATTCTTGTCATTTACTTTTGAATATAAGCCCTTTATGTGATGTCGCTTAGACGTCCGACTGTGGCATTCTTGTCATTTACTTTTGAATATAAGCCCTTTATGTGATGTCGCTCAGACGTCCGACTGTGGCATTCTTGTATTTACTTTGAATATAAGCCCTTTATGTGATGTCGCTCAGACGTCCGACTGTGGCAAGTTTTATTCAATTTAACTTACGAGGCGTCGCTTAGACACTCGATCGATATTCTTTTATTTCTTTGGGATTTCGGGAGGAATACCGCCCGACTCCCATTTTTATTTTGCAGCGCAAGTTTATTCTTGAGTACATATTGCTAGTCTGCTCATATGCATCATGTTTGCATTTGCTATATCTTATGTACGAACTGTCTTGCGAGTACATTCAAAGTACTCACCTGGCTTATTGATTTGGCCAGATGTTGACGAAGGCGATCTCATGGATGAAGAGTTCGATAGCGAGTCTGACGCCTAGTGGAGTCCCAGTCAGTCTCTTGCGATCCTGGAGTTGATCACTGTATTATAACCGCTTCCGCCAACCACCAAATAAATTCATCGGGTGTCACCCCGACACTCGATAAGCTGTAAGATATTGGAGTCGTGTCACCCACTACAATGTGACACATCCACCACCACTTTTATTACGAGTCAGTAGTTATGCCACCCTACCCTTGTGTCATATCCGCCCTTATGTATTATATCGGCGTGCTTGTAATAAATTGTTGAGCAGCCTCAGCTCAACCTTGTATAATATTCAGTACTCTAGAATTCTATATCGAGGATTTGTCTACCAGTGAGAAGGATTCTTCTGCACTGGTCCGATAAAAAGGTCGGTTTCTCAGTAAATATTTTACTGGAAAATCGGTCCTGACATTTTTGGAAGCTACGCCCGGAATTAAAAATGCAATCGTACACCAACATACTCATGCATGGCTACTTATTAAAAATAAGGGCGCATAAGCAAACCGCATTTAATCATGGCGATACAAGATCACACAATGACAGGGCGTGGACATACTAAGACGCGGTACTACTCGAGTGACTTAGTCTACCTCTTTTTTATCTAAGAGGGCGTGCCTTGTGGATGCCGATGCTTCTCCAAGGGCTTCACCGTCAGGGTTAGCTGGTGGGGGTTGAGGAGCTGCAGGGTCTGGGTAGCGATGATGACCATCGTGGAGGTTGTTGGCCACAATCCCGTTGGAGCGTGTTCCCAAAAGGCGACGAATCACTTCTGGGGACACCAAAGCATTTTGGTCGATGGCTGGGGCAGACCTCAAGGACTCGATCGGTTGTCCGAACAACACGACTGGGTTGTCGGCGTTGGGCTCATCTTCTCCTCTTGCCGGGGCTCGGCGAACTAGTTGTCCACGAGCTGCGATCAGGTCAAGAGTGATTTGATTGAACTGTTCCTCTAGTGCACTTACATAGCGCACCAGATGCAACACTGCAGGATCCGTCTCGTGATCTCCGTTGGCAACCTGGGGTGGCCTACCATACCCGTCACGGTTGGGGTAGTAGTAGAATGAGCGATAGTTAATTCTGGGTGACAAGTGCAGGAGTTGAACTATAGCCTCCCGAGTAGCTAGTTGGATGGCTTGTGGCTCAAAGGAAGTTGTCCTTTCGGTGAACTTGTAGGGCCGTTCTGGCGATAGACCCCTACCATAGACGTGCACGGTGGCCCAAAATTGACGGCTCTCACCGCCCATGGGCCCTTGGTACACAACATATTCTGGGGGCTCTTCTAATGCAAAGGCACGGCGGGTGAGGTTTGCTAGCACGGTCACAAAACCTCCAAGGTTGGTTGTTGTGGTCTCATTGTTAACAATGGGTCCAGGCATTGTAGCTCGGTTTGGGGTAGAGGTTGTGCTATGCTGGGTTGGGGCTAGCGTGCCCTTTTAATAGAAAAAAGGGGACACTTCCTTCGCACGCTTGCGGAAAAGACTATTTAGGTGTCGGTCAATGGCGCGTGATTAACAGGCTAGGCTGATAGGTTGGGCACCGACTGCCAAAAGGTGTCGGGTCACTGTGTGGCTATCATACGCGAGAAGCTTGGCCAGGGTTGTGTTAGGGTCTAGTGGGTTGGTTGATCTAGGTTTTTCGACATGGCTAAGATAGGACTAGCCAATGGTCAGCCTGGCTCTGATACCAAGGTTGTCAGGACTGGATTTTCGGGATATCAATCTCCCGAAAAATGGCCCTTTTGCTCACGTGCCCCGAGATTACTGTTAGCTGATGAGGCACCAACTTGATAAAAAAATTCCAAGAAAAATACAAAATATGCACTACAAGACCATTCTGGCTTGTGAGTACACAACAAGGTTTCTGGTGGCTGATGGCGGAAGCAGTTTGTGGTTCATCGGTGTCTATGAGACTCCATTTCCCACAGGAACAGCTGACCGGGATAACTCCTATCTTTGCGAGTCTGCTATCACCATTATGTAGGTTCCAGGGCTGTCATCGCATCGCTCCTCTCCATGCAAGAAATCTGGCCAAGACAATAGCCAGGGACAAGCCAGTGAGTACTTTGAATGTACTTGCAAACATTATGAACACATGTACAATATAACCAAAGATAATCATGCTTTGAATTATTTCATGTTTACAAGTCAGCCACGAAATAAAAATCCATGATGCACGCAAGCAGGTTATTCATATAAAATGTGAATAAGCATTCAGAGAATAAAAATAAAATGCACCGATCGGTTGTCTGAAGCGACGCCTCGGAAGGATCATAAAATAAAGCATGCCTCAGTTGGGCTTCTGAGCGACGTCACATAAAGGGCTTATAAAGAAAATAATAACAGACATCCCACAGTCGGGCGTCTGAGCGACATCACATAAAGGGCTTATAAGGATAAATAAATAACAGCGTGCCATAGTCGGGCGTCTGTGCGACACCACATAAAGGGCTTATAAAGAAAAAAATAACAAACATGCCACAGTCGGGCGTCTGAGCGACACCACATAAAGGGCTTATATAAGAATAAATAAATAACAGCGTGCCATAGTCGAGCGTCTAAGCGACACCACATAAAGGGCTTATAACAAATTAATCAAAGTGAATATCCAGGTGGTGGAACCGTCCCAAGGATACTCAATAACTAAAAAAATATAAATGTTTAGTCCACAATAACAATAATAACAATAACCATCATAGGTCACAAGTCATGATCCATGTTCCGTTTTAGCAGTTTCTCCTCCGAAGACCGCCATAAGACCGACACTTGACCCATCCCAGACTGTAGTCCTTAACCACGGACACGACTATTCGAATAGATATAATATCTACAGAGGGTGTACTCTTTACCCATGAGTAACGGATTCCTTTAGTCCATCGGGACTAATTCCGTCTACGGTCTTTTAATTGAGAACACACCTGACCGCACACACCAGCCTAACTCACCGGTGTCTGGAATCACCCACGACACCCGTTAAGCGAAACTCCAAGTGGGGAGGCTACAACCTCGACTAGCATGGGATCACAAAATTTATAACGCGCGTAAACTAGGGGAGCTACCCCTTCGGCTCCAACCGAAAACACCCATGCCCCCGGACCAGGTGGCATGCCTACTGGATGCAACCGGTATCTTTCACCATGGCCTCTCTGTATGGTGTGTGCTATAAAGGGGTTGACAACTTACTGAACCGTACCCTACCTATGGCAGGGATAAGTGGTAGTACGAAACAAGTATGGGGGTTACTGGAACAAGACTCGATCTACGGCCGACTCAGGAGGTTTAAGTATTCCCTGCATGATTAGCATAACAATTATATTTCAACCAACAGACAGAATCACCACCCATCATACCTCACCACCATACCGGACACAACCGTCTCGATGAGAAACTAGGTACAAGCTCGTATCTACACAAGACAGAGGCTTTCGCGGATTCCTTCCGGTAGGCATGAACGGCGTACGAGGGTGATTACTATCACAAACATATCCATTTCCAACAGCAAAGAATCTTTATTATGCACTCATGCGTATGGTTATATCGTCACATGAAATAACGAATGCTCCATATCAAGGTGGTGTTGTAATCGTATCAAACAACACACAAAAATATTATGCCAGGGTTCAGAATGCTTGCCTTCAAGAGTATGCAAGTGGGGGTGCATTTTTTTGAATGTTGCCTTCTTCAAAATCCTATTTTACGAAAATTTGAGCTAACACATAGTTTCAAAACAGTACAAAACAAGTTGTTTGGAAGATTTTCAAATAAATATGAACATAAACTAGACAAAATTTGAGAAACAACAGAAAATGAATCAAATCAATTGGACTTATATTTAAAAAGTTACAGCTAGGAGAAGTTTAGTCAAATCTATTTTTAATAAAAAAAACAGAAAAAGAAAACGTTTCGGCAGCACTTACGCTTTCCTCTAGCGAAGACATATTTGGAGGAATGCGCTTCCACTTAAAATGCGTTTCGGCGGGGCTGGGTCACTGACAGTGGGTCCCTTAAGCCCACTGGTCAGGTTTGACCAATCGCCAGCGCCTCCTTCCTCCTCTGGCCGAGCAGAGGCGGGGCTCCGGCAATCGCCGTCGACGAACGGCGGCTCCCCACGGCATTTCGAGGCCAGGGGTGGATCCGCTGGTCCAGGGCTTTCCTCTCGGTGGTCGACAAGCTGGCCGGGACGAAGGGAGTCGCCAGCGGCGAGCTCCGTGGCGGACGGCGGCTTCGGGAGAATTGGGGGCTCGAGCTATGGTGGCTCCTAGTCGAAGCTGAGGGGTTGGGTGGCTCCGTACGGTCAAGGGGAAGAGAATGGGGGCACTAGAAGGGGCTAGGGGCCTCTGTCTTGGCCGAACTTGCCGGGGATGGGGGAGATGACGGTCTCTGGTTAAACTGGGGAGAAGGGGGCTTCCTACCACTTGAGCATGGCTGCTGACGAGCTTAAGCGTGATCTGGAGTGTTATTTATAGCCCGGGGAGGTCGGTTCCCGCGGCTGCGGATAAGAACGCCGGCGAACCACCTTTCTGTAGCCAGGAGGCACGTGGCGATGGCTGGCGGGGTCTGGCAGGGCGAGTGGATGAGTTCGAGTTGTTCTATGGGCAGCTAGCGCGCGGCTGTGGCTCGGGCGGCGCCGTCCATGGCAGGCGCCTGCTGTGGATGCCGGCGTGCCCCCAAGGAGGCTCTAAGGCGGCGTTGTAGGGCGTCAGGGTGGCTCTGCGATGAGGGAGGAGTCAGGGCGTGCTGGCTGTGAGCGGGGAGCGGCCAGAACGGGCGCGGGGAGGCGGCAGCGGGACGCGGCGACTCGGGCGCACGCACGTGCAAAACGGGCGCTCTGGCCGCGCCGAGAGCACGCACGCCATGTGTTCGGCAAAATGCGGGATGAGGCTGGGGATTAACAGGTCTAGGCTAAAGGTGGCTAGGAGATTAGTGGACATGCTGGTTAGGCAAAGCAAGCAGGTCCAATGAGCAACTAAAAACTATGCCAAATCTGGCCATGCACACAAGGTGTTTGTTAGAATGCCATGGGCTTCTTGGCATCTCTAGGGGTGGCCAAAAACTCCAGATCATAGTCTCTTTAGGTGATAAAGAGGGTGGCAAGGTTATTTGGGCAAAACCAGATACTTGTTAGTGCAAGTTTTTGAGGAACTCAAATCTGGTCAGAAAATAAAGGGCATTATTGCATGGACCAAAAATGCTCCAATGGGTCCAATCTACTGGACTTAAGGGTTTGGTAGAGTGGTCTATAAGCAGGAAAAAGAAACATGGGTAAAAGGGAAGTTAAAATATGGTTGCAGTAGAAAATGCCAAACTGTACCAGAGAGCAAAAGAGGATGATTTGCTCAAATTTTTCAAAGAACACCAATGGGTTAATGCATATTGTTGAATTATATACTCCTACTAACATCTCCCAACCTTGGTGAAATTTTTAGGAACATCACATGTCATCCCTAAATTTTGCTGGAATTTTCAAATAAATTTGTCAAAGGGTTATAGTGCAAAAGAGGCTCGAGAACTTATGAAAAATCATTTTAAAGAAATAGAGCCCAGGGAAAAAATTATAGAAATAAATACACTGATAGGAGAAATGTTTCTAGAGAGGGTATGCAAGTCCAACAACATTTTTGAAAAGTTTTCTATTTGGGGGGGGGGACTCCACAATTCAGAAGAAAAGAGTGGTTCTGAATCGAAAGAAAATCCAAAGAAAAAAATTAAATCTACCATGGCAAAGTTTTAATTAATAAATCATGGTTAAATATTTTTGGGGTGTTACAAAACGGAATGTCCATATTGCGCCCTCTTCCACGCGTAATGCGCACACGACTCTAGGCCAACCCCTTGTGATGGCTGCCCGTCCATTCTTCACTGTCATCATTACGACTTCTCGATGCTCATTGTAGTCTGGATGAAATACTTTAACCTTCAGTGCGTGTCCACCAGTCATGTAATTTGCGAGGCAATCTTGAGTGAACTACTTCGGGAACCACAAGGAACAAAAAAAATTCAGACATTGTTGTCTAACAACTCATTATGGGCAGTAAAAAGCGAAGGTTGCAGAGTTTGTAGTTACCATCCTACAGCTCACTTTTGTATTGGATAGAGCATAAAAAAATAATTTGCTTGCCACCATTCGTATCTTTTTGCTAATAATACTTATCAGTTTCCTCACTTGATGCTTGTTCATGAATATCTCATTGCCCCATACGCAAAAAGGGTCGATGCGTGGATCCTTGCCAAGGGCATATGTACCTACAAGCAACAAGTCAATATTAAAGCTAACAAGTATCCAGGCCAGGATCTATATGCACTACATTATGGAATGATGGGGGGAGTACAAGTCGAGGGATGCAACTAACCTCGGCGGAAAATGGTGGCCACTCCCGTTGTTGTCCTACATAAGTAGTGGAAAGGCATGAAAAGTACAACAACCTTAACATCAAACAAATATAGCAAAGGTAAACAACATCATTTCCAAATGATTGCTTGAATGTGTTGGTTTCAACATGATGATAAAGCAGATATAAAATGGAAGGCAATGTTACAGATAGCAAGCTTAGCAGCCATCAAATATTGCAATTCAAACTGGTATTGTTGAAAATGAATAGAATGTAGGTAATGCTTAAACATCACACTAGATATATGTGTAAAACTGAAATAAAGGGCATGTGCTAACTACACCAGTAATAACTGGAACCAAATATAGCCGTTCAAACTGGTATTGATGTAGTCGAGCGGCACAGTTCCGACTTGCACATAATGAACAACACATTGTGAATGACTAAAATAAACAAGGCATAAATGACCAGTATAACAACCATATATAGCCATTGAAAACTGGACAGAGTCTCATTGCAACCAACCTAACAAGCAAATACAGATAAACAGGGCAAATGTTTGAAAATTGGACAAATGCTCACTGCAACCAACCTAACAAGCAGATAAAGATAAACAAGGCATCTGCTTGATAACTAGACAAATGCTAAAAAAAGCAACCTAAAAACCAAATACATATAAACAAGGCATCTCCTTGATAACTGGACAAATACTAAAAAAAACAACCTAACAACCAAATACAAATAAACAAGGCATCTGCTTGATAAGTGGACAAATGCTCACTACAACCAAACTAAGAACCAAATACATATAAACAAGGCATCTGCTCGATAAATGAAAAAATGCTCACTCCAACCAACCTAACAACCAAATACAGATAAACAAGGCATCTACTCACTGTAAACAACCAAATATAGCCATTCGTGAAACTGAAGTGGACAATTCATACTTAAAAATTACATAGCCCTATTGAATAATACATTTTTGCATAACTAAAATAATTAAACATGGCACAGTTAAAGCTGATAGAATGTTGCCTCACATTTCATGGACGAGATCCTTCCAGTTGGAAGAGCATAGACCCATGGTGCACTCTCTGATGTCACAGATGGGATGTTTCAACTTGGAAGAACCTTCGTGGGTGCCCTCCTCGTGGTCGTGGTCGTGGTCGATGAGATTTGAATTGGAAATTGAGGATCCCAAGCCGCAGCCGTAGAACATGTCGTTCTAAAATGACAAAATGGGCTCCATGGTGTATAAAGCTCACAAATCCTTGACCGCTTGGCAGAGGAGACCAGCGGTAGGGCTGTCCAGAAGATTGACGGCGGTTGAACCAGAGGGTTTAGAGATTGACCACTTAACCTGTGACATGGCCAGCGTGAGGCCGTCGTTGTGGACGAGCTTGATGTCGTAGCTAGCTTTCCCGAGATACAGTAATACACTAGCCCGCTGACATGAAGCCTTCGGCATGGCAACATAGTCAACGTATTCGCCGGCTTCCGTGGCAACGTGTTGCTCCGGGATCGATAGGTCAGGGCGAATGGCGGCCACCTCGCCAACATCCGCCGGAGAGGCCATGCTAAACCTCTTCTTGGTCGAACGCTCGTCGGGCTCCCCGGGATACGTGGTCGAGCTTAGGCTGCGACATTCTAGAGCTGGGGATGTGGATCTGGCGGGGAGGGACACCGCACGCCTCATCTAAAAACTCAAGGGAGTGGGGTGACGGTATGAGAATCGTTGGGTAACCCAAACTTTATTATCTAAGGTTGGAGGAACGGGCATACCGACAGGGGTTGGCGACGGCCGCGAGTTAGGATTCGAGGGGGGAGGGGGCTGGTGGGGGACTGTAGAGGGGGGGTTGGTGTTTGAGGATACGTCGCAGCTACTGAAAATTTTAGTAATGGTGGGTGGAGATGGTGGTCTACGAGGGAGGGCGACGGTTCAAATGCCTCGGCTACTGCAATTTTACTATGAGGTCGGTGTTGGAGGAGTGTGGGCGACGGTTTAAGTACGGCGGGTAGTTTGTCTTTATATTTCTGTTAGCTGGTCTATCGCACACGGTTCGTCCTAATTTCCAAATAAAACTACCCGCCTTTAGCTTGCACAGGTGGTGGTTTTACAACGCACTTGCATCGCACACGGTTAAGCCAATACCTCCACCCTTTGCTCGCGCTTACGCGGTAGTGGTGATTTTACAGCGCACTTGCATCGCACACGGTTGAGCCAGTACCTCCACCTTTGCTCGCGCTTACGCAGGCATGGTGATTCACGCTGGTCACCCTGTGGGACCTACTCCCTCCTATCACACACATTTGTGCTTTTAGAAACTGTGTGGGATATTTTACATGGCCGGTGTGTCACCACTAGCCTTCAATGAGCACTGACACTAGTAGAGGGAAAACGATGGGAGCAGAGGCGGGAAATCGAAGAGAGGAGTGGCGAGAAACGGTAGCCGGTTTTGAAAATCTAGTAGATAGGGAAGCTCTATAGGTGCTATCGAAAGGGCTCAGGGTTGCCGTTGGATCTAGGAGCATCCAACGGTGCACACATATGAGATGTGCGGTTTGGGTTTTGGCCAATCAGATCGCACGACTCAGATCACGTGCGCAGCAAGGGGAAGAATATCATACGGAAAACAACATTCGGTGGAAACCGGTGAAAATCTAGAGAAAAGGATGTTTTGAAGTTTAAAAAATTGAAAAACATGCGGATGTTAAGAGGATGATGTTTTATTGCCACACAAAATTTCAAGTTGAAACACATTACGAGATGTGAACTATGAAAAAGACAAAATCAGCGCTGAATAGTGTCGAATAAAAATGTCACTATTCAGGGCTGAATTTGTATTTTTCATAGCTCACATCTCGTATTGTTTTCCAACTTGAAATTTTGTGTCGCAATAAAACATCATATTCTTAACATCCAACATAATTTTTTTTAGATTTTTATGAAACTTTAAAGCATGGTTTCCACGAAGTTTTCATTGAATATCGGCTTTCATGAGTGAACCGTATGCTATTAGAAAACATTTCGTGAGAAGAATCTCGGTTTTTAAATCCTCGTAAATCCAAAACTAAGCCGAAAATCGTGAAACCTGGCATGGTGTCACGACATGGCACTTATATGTCGAGGAATTTTTGTTGTCCATTGTGGCGTAAGTTTTATTACAAGCCTCTTACAAACCGGAGCTTCTCTCAAAGAAGCCTCGTGGTTCCGATAGGGAAACGCATCCCCCTTGTGGGCAAAACGTAATCACTGCCTCTTTTTGCCTTGTATTTTCTTCTACGGGCAACATGGAACGACAGGATATCTGTGCTGAAATTTAAACTTATTTAGGGTTCGTTTGGCCGTTTTATACACTAATTGAGTTTCCTAGGCATTTAATGTCCATAATTCAAATCTGAACTACAAATACATGCTCCAGTTCACCAAAATGGCTTGAAAAATTATACATGTGTCCTTGGGTGCATGTTTAGGTGCCATGCGAGGAATGGGAATGAATTACAACTGTACCCGCGTCCTGGCTCATCCTGAAACAGTTCGAATCTCAGTTTTTAAGTCCCCATAAATCCAAAACTCACCAGAAAGTCATCAAAGGTGGCACGGTGTCACGTCATGGCACATATATGTCGTGGTAAAAACATTGTCCAATTTGGGCCAAGCTTTATTACAAACCTCTTACAAAAACCGGAGCCTCTCTCAAAGAAGCCTCGTGGTTCCGATAGGAAAACATGTTCCCCTTGTAGGCGAAACGTAATCACTTCCTCTTTTCGCCTGGTATTTTCTTCCACGGGCCACATGGAACGACATGATATCCGTGCTATAATTTAAACTTATTCAGGGTCCGTTTGGCCTTTTTATACACTAATTGAGTTTCCTAGGCATTTAATGTCCATAATTCAAATCTGAACTACAAATACATGCTCCAGTTCACCAAAATGGCTAGAAAAATTATACATGTGACCTTGGGTGCATGTTTAGGTCCCATGCCAGGAATGGGAACGAATTACAACTCTACCCACGTCCTGGCTCATCCTCAAACATTTCAAATCTCGGTTTTTAAGTCCCCATAAATCATAAACTCACTAGAAAGTCATCAAACGTGGCATGATGTCACGTCATGGCACATATATGTGGTGGTAAAAACATTGTCTGATTTGGGCCAAGCTTTTACAAACCTCTTACAAAAACCAGAGCTTCTCTCAAAGAAGCCTTATGGTTCCAATAGGGAAACGTGTTCCCCTTGTGGGCGAAACATAATCATTACCTCTTTTCGCTTTGTATTTTCTTCCACGGGCAACATGGAACGACATGATATCTGTGATGTAATTTAAACTTATTCACGGTTTGTTTGGCCTTTTTATACACTAATTGAGTTTCCTAGGAATTTAATGTCCATAAGCAGTGTATTTTTTTTAGATTTGCTACTTAATAGTAACTGGTACATCCAAACACCTCATGAAGAATATTGTGAGTGAAGCTAAAACAGTGGGAGACATTGTTCCACTATTGGTTCGTGTAGTCCTAAAGGAAGCCCAAGGTATGTGAATGGAAAGTGTCCCATCTGACAATTAAGAGTTCCAGCAAAGATTTGTGCCCGCTCCTCTTGAATATTAATAGGTACCATGATGGGCTTTTGATAGTTTGACCAGTGCAGATGCAAAAGTGTTCAGTAGGTCTTTAAGGCAGAGCAGTTGTCTCGAATCAGCTTGCATTATCAACAAGGTGTCATCTGCATACTGGACAATTGGAAAATCAGGGCATGAGTGTATTTGCAGTGGTGTATGGATACCCAGTCCCATTGCTTTATTAATGACTGATTGTAGAAGGTCTGCAGCTATGACAAACAACAGTGGGGAAAGAGGGTCTCCTTGTGGTACTCCCCTTCTACAGTAGATTTTATTACCTGGCACTCCATTCAGCAGCACATCAGTTGAAGCTGAGTTAAATATCATTTCTATCAATGAAATCCACTTATTGCCAAAACCTTTAGTTCTGAGGATGTCAATAATTGCTAGATTTTCGATTGAATCAAATGCTTTTTCAAAGTCTAACTTTAGCACAAGCAATTCTTCTCCAGATTTCAGAGACTGGTGGATATGTTCATAATACCACCCCAAGCAATCTTGAATAATCATGTCTTTGAGGAAACCATATTGGTTGATGTGAATCATTTGCAGAATTACCTTTTTAAATATGTTTGACAACAGTTTAGTGATAATATTAAGCACCCCATTAAGCAAAGAAATTAGTCTAAAATCAATAGGAGTGAGAGGAGCATTACTCTTCGGTATTAGTGTGATATAAGAAGTGTTGATGCTCTCAAGAGAAATATTACCTTCATTGAAGGAATGAACCAATTTTCTTACATCAGCTCCTATAATGTCCCAAGATGCTTTTAAAAACTCATTATTGAAACCATCTGGCCCAGGAGATTTGTCAGTTTGCAGCTCCTTAACAACATTATTGATTTCCTCATTTGAAAATGGTTGTTCAATGACTCTGAAAATATCTGGCTTATCTGATTAGCAAGAAGTTCTTGCAAATTAAAATGCATGGTGTGCCCCTCAGATTTTCCTAATCTCTTTTTGAAGGATTCCCAAAGTATACTAGCCTTGCCAACATGATCTGTTATTTCAATGAGGTCACCATTAAGGAGCATAGGAATTTTATTATGCTTGTAATTAATTGATGCTCTTGTAGGGAATTTTTTAATATTTTCATTTCCAATTTTGACTCCTTTAACTTTACCTCTCTGTTTCCAGTAAATTTTCTAGTTCTTCAGAATAGTCAACAAGTGTTCATTGAGCACAGCTCTACAGTTCCACTCCATTGTGTCCAGTCTTCTAAATTCCTCAAATAAATCCAAGAGGAAATTACATTCATTAATGTCTGCAATCTGCTGCTTAAGGCATGTTGAGCTCTTTGACCATAATTTTAAAGCCCGCCTCAGTTTCTTGAATTTTGCATTGATCATCTTAGCAGGATTTGTGTAACCCACAAGAATGTCCCAAGCTACTTTAACAACCTCCTTAAAGGAACTTTGTTTCAACCAGAAATTCTCAAATCTAAACAGTTTTGCTTTGGGAATTGAAGTGCCCACTATAATCAAACAGGGTAGATGGTCAGATATAGGTCTTGCAAAGGGAACGACAGTGGTGTCTGGATATGAGATTATCCATGAGGCAGAAGTAAAAAAACTAGTCAAGCTTTTCTAACAGTGAGTTTTCCTGCATGTTACTCCATCTAAATTACCTCCCTTTTAAAGGTAATTCCAACAAACCCAGATTACTAATAGCTTCATTAAAAAAAGCATTTGGTTCACATCCCCCCTGGTTTGTTTCTATCACTTCGAGATCTGATAAAATTGAAGTCACCCATCACTATCCAATCCACCTCAGGGGGCATTTGAATATTACTAAACCACTGTAAGTAATCGGATTTATCTTCCAGATTACTAGGGCCATATATGTTTGTGAAAACCCAAGACTGGTTGGAGGTGTTGCAAGTAAGTTTCAATGAGAGAGAAAACTTGTTATGGAACAAAACTTCTCCTTGGAATAGAGAACCAACCCAGGCAATAATAATTCCACCAAAAGGCCCAACAGAGGGCAGATATTCAAATTTATTAAATCTGTGTGGGCAAAAGTTATGAACATAAGCCAGGTCAAACATCTCTCATTTGGTCTCCTGTAAACAAATAATCCCAGCTACACTTTCCTCAATCTTTTGCTTTAAAGCTAACCATTTTTGCTTCTGAATTAATGCCCCTAATGTTCTAGTTTAATATGTTCCAAGATCTATTATTAATCATATTGAGACATCTTAGATATTATATTGCTGAAGACCACCCCTGTAATGCCCAGGATGGGACTATATCTCCTACGTGTCGAGGCACGACTTAAAGACATAATCCCATTCTGGAATGATCGCAAGTTTGGTATCTTTGCACAACTCATGTAAAAATGGGGATGGAAAACATAAAAATAGTTGGCTTACACTCGCCACGTCACACAAATTATTTACATGTTCAAGCATCATTCAAATAGAACATCACAGCCCATCTAAGGGTAAAATCCAAATGTCAAGATACCAAACATAACATTAAACCACAGGTCTAAAATCGAATCCTAGTAGAAGCTCTACTGATCAGTCGGATAGTTCACGTAGTAACGGCTATGCTCCTCGTCGTACTCCCAGTCTAGCTCAGTGCCATCACCAGTGTAGCTGACCATCGTACCTGCATCTGGTGTTTTGAAGTAACTGTGAGCCACAGAGGACTCAGCAATCCCGTTCCGGGGTAACATGACTATTTAAGCCTTGGGTGTGGAACAAGGCTGAAGAAAAGATAAGTGGTTGCAGCAGCACAAGCCTAGCTTACGTTAAAGAGAGCGAGAAGAGAAAGGTGCCTCGGTCGAGAGAAAGATCACTAAGTGATCCTAAACTAATCAAGTCAAACATAACCCCACCGTTTTCATCTCCCGAAACCCTTTCGGAAAATGACAGTCATGGTACACACGCTGGTAGTGTATTGGAACAATGTGTCAAGTTTTCTACAACCGGATATTAACAAGCTCCCATCTGCCACATAACCGTGGGCACGGCTTTCGAAAGTTCAAACCCTGCAGGGGTGTTCCAACTTGGCCCATGACAAGCCCACGATCCGCGGAGTCGCAACTCCAAAGGTGGGAAGACCCGAGTATTCTCGGAATCCCGTGCTCAAGATACTCCGAACTAAGGTAAGGCTAATCCAGCAAATCCTCCCGGCGTGCCGACACCCTGACAATAGCCGCGCGTATCTAGTCTCAGGCCACGACCGGATGAGACATCCTACAGGTGTATACCACTCCTCGAGTTTCCTCGTGGTGGCCCCGCAGTCCGCTCAGTTCGGACCAACACTCATGAGGAGCACTGGCCCGGGGGTTGTTGATTAAGAACTCGGGTTTGCAAGACCCTATGCATGTTTTATTAGTTATTAGGCGAATAGTACCAATGTTGGGACTTGCTGGAAAAGACTTAGCACTTAGCGGTTTATCGAGTGGGCCCCATAACCCCAACCGTGTGAGGAATGCATAATCAAGGAACATAACACCGGTTTATACGGTTCCTAGCGGCATGAGTGGAACAAAACACCAAGCAAAAGGCTTAGCCTTCCACCCATTGCCAATATATAGATGATTTCATTTAATAATTAATATAGTGTGATATCCCAACAAACTTCAACAAGAAGCAAGAATCTTCAATCTTCACCTGCATCTAACAACGCTATAAGAGGGGCTGAGCGAAGCCTACGTATAGCCAAACAATGGTTTGCATAGGTGGGGTGGTTAGACAGGACCATGGTTACAATAGGAGGTTGACAGGAAAATATGGGCATCGAGGCAAAAAACTATAGAGCGATACTTCTAGCAATAGGCAAAGATAGTAATGGTATCCGGGTTCGGTCATCTTGCCTGAAGAGTTGTCGATGGGATCGTAAGAAAGCTCCTCGTTCTCAACCTAGGTAGTAACCTCGTTCTCGTACTCGTACTCAGCTTCCGGCTCTACTCAACACAAACACACAAGGCACGAAATCAACAAGATGCAATGCACACACAAAATATGCTGGATGCACGACGGATGCACTAAGGGAGCACACGGAGCATGACAAAAAGCGATCAAGCAAAATGCTTCAAAACATGTCAACAATGTGATATTATGAATCTACATGAAAAATCAAACAAGTTTCATATAGGACTTGCTGCAATCGGAGCTACGGGCTAAAAGTTACACACAAAACAATAAACATGCGAAAGCTGAAAATTACAGCAACATAGCAACTTCGGGGCAAGAAATAATTAATCTAAAGCACTCAAACATCATGGCAAAGAGCATGGACATAAACTAGACATATCCTACAGCAAATAAGTCCATTGGAGCAACCCCAAAGGAGCCACTGATCAATAGCAACAAGCTATGACATATTGAACTTGATAACAAAATCCTGACAGCAGTATTTTATTGCAACTTGGGAGCAAAAGATAAATATGCTACAGCCACTCAAATAAGCATGTGAGAGCATGAATGGATAGCCAACAATATATACTACAAGGAATCATCAAGAGTCACCCCAAAACTATCATGGATTGGCCTAGAACAACAAGCAAACATGGCATCTGGAAATTACAGATCCCAGACTTAGTGAAATTTCACCAAGTGTTGAAACAGAAGTTTCATCATGGCATCTTTGAGAGCAAGTTTAAGTCACCTCGAAGCTAAACATGGCAAGTGGTAAGAACCACAGCAAAGTACACATGATGGTGAATCCAAAACACCTAAGCATGCATCGAGAGGACAATCACATCAATAGCAATGAGCTCCTCAAGTTGACATCTCATAACAAGTTTAACAACATAACATCCACATAGCACTTTGCAACGGAGATAAACATGGCAAGATTAATTCTATCATGCAAGCCTAGGCAATCAACATGTAGAGCATGACAAGACGAACACGTGGACATCTCATTTGCTTCATCTGGATAAACATGCTAAAAGTTATCACCAAGCAAAGATGGCATGAAAACAACAACTAACAGCAGTTTTTATCAAGATGCACTCTTCCAACAGATGTTTAAGCACCTAGATGATTTCAAACATGCATGGCACAATGGAATGAAATGTAGTACATGTATCCACGGACAATTTGACATATCATTCACTCAAATCGGAGCTACGCACAAAAAGTTATCCACGTTTGAAAAATGCATCAGACAGATAAAATTTAGGGACTTAGAGGATTTTGGGGGCAACCTCAGATCTGAAAAAGGTCAAACGGGCGGCGGGCTGACGGGCTTCGGGCGCGAGGAGGCCGAACCAGGCCGGATCGGCTGAGGAGGCTGATCGGGCTCGCGGCCCCCTGCGGCGCGGGCCGGATCTGGCGACTGGCGGGCCCGCGGGCGGTCAACGGCCCAGGGGCGAGGTGGAGGACGGATGGGCCGGATCCAGGAGGGAGATCGGCCTGCTGGCGCGGGCGTCGCCCTAGGGTTGCGGCGGGGCGACGAGGCCAGATTGGGATCGGCCTCCCGATCCCAGGCGGCGGCGTCTGCCTTCGGTGGCTGGGCTGGAGGCGAAGAGAGGCCGGGCCTCGGCCCAGCTCGCTCGGGAGGGGTGGCTGGCGACTGGGCCGCGCGGGGCGCCGAGGCCGGGCCCAGGCGGGACGAGCGGGATCTGGATCGGCGATGGAGACTGGCTCCCGATCCCACGAGCGCTCGCGGCGGCGGATCCTTCGATGCCTGGCGGCGGCGGTGGTGGCCCCAGGCCGGCGGGAGGCATGGCCGGCGGCGGTGCCCTGGCCGGCCGGAGGAGGCGGCGACGGTGAGCTCCCTGGCCGGCGGGAGGCGGAGAGGCTGGCGGTGCGGTACTCCGGCGAGGGTGGCACGGATTCCGGCGAGGAACTCCGGCGAAGGCGGCGGTGGCTGGAGGTTGAAGAAGAAGAGGCTAGGGTTTCCTTGATTTGGGGCAAAATTTGAGGAAGGTGGATAAATATATAGGCACAAGGAGCTAGGTTTGTCCAAATGAGGTGTGGTTTTCGGCCACGCGATTAGAATTGGATGGCCTAGATGAAGGGAGGGGTTTGGGCTGGTTTGGTGGGCTGTTGGAGGGGTGTATTGGGCCTCAAAGTGGAGGTACTTTTAGCCCACGAGAATAACTGTTGGAGCACCAAACGAACTCCAAACGCGACGAGATTTGACAGGCGGGTTACACACACCAAAACAACAACACACGACAAGTCTCGCGCCAAACCGGTAACGTTACACGGCCAAACACCAAAGTAGGCCTTGGGGACGCCACGGACACGTGAGGGAGCTCCGGAACGCGAAACGGACAACGAGAAGGAACGCGTGGGACCGGATGCAAACAACAACACAAATGCAATGCGATGCACATGACTACATGATATGAATGAATGCCACGCACGCACACAACAAAACGACGAAAAACACGAAAAGACAAAGAGCCCAGAATGGAAGTGATGAAGCCAGAGATATCATATATTGCCCAAAAGGGAAAGTATTACATCTGGGGCATTACAAACTCTCCTCTACTACAAAAAGATCTCGTCCCGAGATCTAGGACTGGAAGAAGGAAGGGTACTCAGAACGAAGGTGATCTTCTCTTTCCCACGTAGCTTCTCGGTCGGTATGGTGTGACCACTTGACTTTCAAGAATTTGATGGACTTGTTGCGGGTCTTGCGCTCGGTTTCTTCGAGAATAGCAACTGGATGCTCTCGGTAAGACAAGTCTTGTTGAAGATCAATCTCTTCAAACGGAATCATGCGTTCAGGAGTCTTGAAGCACTTGCGGAGTTGAGACACATGAAACACATCATGAACATTGGCGAAGTTTGAAGGGAGATCAAGTTGATAGGCTAGATCGCCTCTTTTGCCAAGGATCTTAAAAGGCCCGACGTATCTAGGAGCAAGCTTTCCTTTGATACCGAATCTTTGGGTGCCTTTCATCGGAGAAACACGAAGATAGACATGATCACCAATGTTGAAAGCCAAGTCACGATGCTTGCCGTCATAGTAGCTCTTCTGACGCGACTGAGCGGCCTTGAGATTCTCACGTATGACTTTGCACATCTCTTCGGCTTCTGAGATCAAGTCATTGCCAAGAAGTTGACGTTCACCAGTCTCGGACCAGTTGAGAGGGGTACGTCACTTTCTGCCATAGAGGATTTCAAACAGAGCTTTGTCGGCACTCGCTTGGTAGCTGTTGTTGTACGAGAACTCGGCAAATGGAAGGCAATCTTCCCATTTCATGCCAAAAGATATGACATAAGCTCTGAGCATGTCTTCTAGAATCTGATTCACTCTCTCGACTTGACCACTAGTATGAGGGTGAAAAGCAGTGCTGAAACGAATCTTCGTGCCCATGGCGGACTGAAAGGAGTCCCAGAACTTTGAAGTGAACAAACTTCCACGGTCTGAGGAGATAACTTGAGGAATGCCATGTAAGGACACAATTCTGGAAGTGTACAACTCTGCCAATTGAGCTGCATTGATGGATTCTTTGACTGGAAGGAAGTGAGCGACTTTGGTAAGCTTGTCAATCACCACAAAGATAGAATCATTCCCTCTCTTGGACTTAGGAAAACCAGTGACGAAATCCATTTCAATGTGGTCGAATTTCCACTCGGGAATAGGAAGAGGTTGGAGAAGACCGGCTGGACGTTGATGCTCTACCTTCACTCTTCTGCAGACATCACATTCATTCACAAATTGGGCAATCTCCCTTTTCATGCGTGTCCACCAGTAAGATTGCTTGAGATCTTGATACATCTTGGAGCTACCAGGATGAATGGAAAGGAGGGAATCATGTGCCTCGTCCATTATGAGCTTCCTGAGATCACCTTTAGGAACGACGAGTCTGTCCTCAAAGAACAATGTATCTCTCTCATCAACGCGATAGCACTTGTATTTCGGATCACCCTTTGCAATACCATGTTTCACTTTCTGCACCATGGCATCACTGAGTTGGGCCTCACGGACCTGATCTTCCAAGGTAGGAGCAATTTGAAGATTTGCAAGAAAACCCTGCGGAACAACTTGGAGGTTGAGCTTCCTGAATGCTTCACAAAGCTCAGGCTGGAACGGCTTGATAAGAAGGCTATTGCAATATGCCTTTCTGCTTAAAGCATCTGCAATCACATTCGCCTTGCCAGGAGTGTATTCGATGCTGGGATCATACTCTTGTATCATTTCAACCCAACGAGTCTGGCGGAGGTTCAGATTCGGCTGTGTGAAGATGTACTTCAAGCTCTTGTGATCGGTGAAGATGTTAACTTTCCTGCCCAGCAGCAGGTGTCTCCACGTAATCGAAGCATGTACCACAGCTGCTAGTTCAAGATCATGTGTGGGGTAGTTCTTCTCACTTGGCTTCAGCTGACGAGAAGTGTATGCCACAATTCTCTTGTCTTGCATAAGCACACCACCAAGACCTTGGAGAGAAGCATCACAGAATACTTCGTAGGGCTTGGACTCATCTGGCGGGGTAAGAACTGGAGCAGAGACGAGCTTTTCTTTGAGAGTTTTGAATGCCACTTCACAATCTGGAGACCAGTAGTACTTGACATTCTTCTGCAGCAAGTTGGAGAGAGGCTTGGCAATCTTGGAAAAGTTCTCAACGAACCTTCTGCAATAGCTGGCAAGACCAAGAAAGCTTCGGAGTTGCTTGACGTTCTGAGGAGCTTCCTAGTTGACAATTGCTTCAACTTTCTCGGGGTTTACCGCAATACCGTCAGCAGAGATGATATGGCCCAAATACAAGACCTTATCGAGCCAAAATTCGCACTTGGAGAACTTGGCATAGAACTTATGTTCACGGAGTCTGTCGAGAACGAGGCGGAGGTGCTTTTCGTGATCTTCTTCATTCTTGGAAAATACTAAAATGTCGTCCAAATACACAAGCACAAACTCATCGGTGTAGGGGTTGAAAATGTAGTGCATCATTCTCGAGAAGGTAGGTGGAGCATTGGCGAGACCAAAGTACATGACCGTATACTCATATGAGCCGTAGCTCGTTCTGAAGGCAGTCTTGGGGATGTCTTCCTCGCGAATGCGAATTTGGTGATAGCCCATTCGGAGATCGAGCTTAGATAATACTTTAGCTCCTTTGAGCTGCTCGAACAATTCGTTGATGTTGGGGAGCGGATACTTGTTCTTTATTGTCTTCTTGTTCAATGGCCGGTAATCGACGCAGAGGCGCTCCGTGCCATCCTTCTTCTTGACAAATAAGACACCACAGCCCCAAGGAGACGTACTAGGCCTAATGAGACCCATACGCTCCTGTTCATCAAGCTGCTTCTTCAACTCCTTCAATTCTTTAGGAGAGAGCTTGTACGGACGCCGGCATGCTGGCTCAGTACCT
This sequence comes from Secale cereale, assembly GCA_902687465.1. Classification (NCBI taxonomy): domain Eukaryota; kingdom Viridiplantae; phylum Streptophyta; class Magnoliopsida; order Poales; family Poaceae; genus Secale; species Secale cereale. Next base: position 345,795,052 of record LR738709.1, on the reverse strand, counting down.
GGCTCGAGTTCAATGACGAATTCCACTTGCCGATGAGGAGGCATGCCTGGAAGTTCTTCAGGAAAGACGTCTTGGTATTCGTTAACCACCGGAATTTGAGATATGGCATTCATTTCGCCCTTGTCATTGAGAGAGAAAAGCCTGATTGTGTTATCCCGAGAGGCAAAGATAATCACATCATCATCGGGATGAGTAATCTTGACTTCCTTCTGTGCACAGTCAATTTGAGCATCATGCTGAGAAAGCCAGTCCATTCCGACGATAAGGTCGATGTCGGAGTTGCCGAGAACAATTGGATTAGCCATAAAGCGATAATCGCCCATGCGAATAGAAATATTCGGAGCCCTCAAGTTGGAAGTCATGTGCTTGCCCGGAGAGATAATTGACAACTTCTTATCCAGAAAAACCAAATTGAAATTATGCTTGTTGAAGAATGGCCTTGAAATGAAACTGAGAGATGCACCAGAATCAAATAATACTTTTGCAGGAAAAGAGTTCACTGCAAGGTTACCAATGATCACATCAGAAGAATTCTCTGCTTCAGCTGCATTCATCAGATTCACCCTTGCATGCTTGGGATTATGCTTGACAATAGCTGTACTGACAGGTGGAGGAGGCGGAAGGCGCTTTGGGTTGTTGCACTTGTTGGAATAATGACCCTTCTGGCCACACTTGTAGCAAGTCACCTCAGAAAGTGGACGAGAAGGAGGAGCATCTAGTCTTGGAGCTTGGAACTGCTGCTTGGACTGCTTGTTGGAGTTGGGTGGGTGGGAGAAACCACGACCACCAGAGTTCTTGTTGTTGTTGGAGTTGTTGTAAGGAGCTCGAATCACTGGAGGAGGAGGAAGCCAAAATTTCTGTTGCTTCGCGACCACTTGAGAAGATGAGGAGGAGTGAACGGCATCTCGAATCCTCTTTTTGGAAGCCTCCATCTTGAGCTGGGCTGCCTCTTGCTTAAGCGCCATGTTATAGAATTTGTCAAACTCATCAGGCTCGATCAATGTGAGAGCAAGTTGAAGTTCATCTTTCAGACCTCTGCGGAACTGATAGATCTTGCTCTTGGCATCTGGTATGTCTTGCTTAGCATAGCGGGCGAGGTTTTGGAACTTGACATTATACTGGTAGACAGTCATTGAGCCTTGCTTCAGGTTGCGGAATTGCTCACGCATACCCTCGATGACACTTGTTGGAATGTGGTGAGAGCGAAAATCCTTGCAGAAATCCTCCCAAGAGATCACACGCCCTGGCCTGGAGTCTTTGTACTGCTGCCACCAGTCAGCTGCTTGGTCTTTGAGTTGGAAGGCTGCAAACTTCACATAGTCCTCTTCCCTTATGTTACTACACTCAAAATGCTTCTTGATATCGGTGATCTAATCTTCAGCATCAAGAGGGTCGACACAGTAACTGAAAGCCTTTGGATTATTTGCCAAGAACTGGTTGAGAGTAGCATGGTGCTGTTGGTTGAAGAGATTACCTTGATTACCCTGAGCACCCTGATTAGCTTGATTAGCTTGCATCTGCTGCATCATCTGCAACAACATCTGGGTGTTCTGGTTTGTAGTTTGCATAATCGCTCTCCAAGCCTCAGACGGAGGAGGAGGGGAAGGAGGACGATCTGGAACCTCTTCACCCTCTGGGTTAGCGTTGGGAACTTGTTTCGGAGCCATCCTGAAAGAGATGACCACGAATCAGCAATTGATTGAAAGAATGTATAAGCTGAAACAACTGATTGAAATGCAACATAGTCTTCACAAGAATCATTCGAACAAGAGGAACGAATGAAATTCTTAGTTAAATGATAACAACAATCTTCACGAGAAGCCACATAGGGGACAAAAGGTAAATAAGAAAAACAACAAGGTACAGATGGAAACAAACACAAGATAGGAGCTTCGTTCTAACATCTTTGTGCTGAAAGCTTATGAACGCGTTACGAAGGGGTTTTGCAATCCCCGGATAAGCATAGCCAAGGACCCTTTAAGATGCAACTCTCGATCGGAACATCGGTCATAAAACCACTTCACTCAATGTAGAACCCCGAACTCGCTAACCTGCATTCGTTGGAAGAATTCCTACGAGCTACTGGATAAACCCACCTATTGATTTCCGGAAGTTTCCAGTTATGCAATCAGGTGTTGGGGATACAGGGGAAGCACCGCGGAATCAACTCTAAACCTACATCCAGCTATATCCATCCTTCAACACATAACCAGTCTTTCTCGGAAACCGTCTACCTCAGACCTTCGAAAAGCATCCACTATAACAAGCTATGGAAATACTCCCGAACTACCTCCCCAGTACTGGGTGATGTCGGGGTTTTCTTGCCACTAACCGTATAGGAGAGATTTTCGATGTCGGCCGTCTTAAGTATTTAGTACTGTCGCGATATACTTGTGACGACAATACCCCGAAGCTCAACTCCCCGGGACACTGCCACAACCCCTAATGTCAGGAGGCATCGAGAACAATATTCTCATCACAAGGACATCGAAATAATCCCACAATACTCGCGAGATTCCTAAAAAAAATTTGGTGCAATTTTTGAAAGTAGAAGAGGCAAGAGTAGTCGTCAGGAGTCCTCACCAGAGAGAAAGGGGAAGAGAAGCACAAGAAATCCTACTCTCCGATATAAATATAGAACTCAAAATATTTTCAGTGTGTGCCTAGACTCGACCGTCAATGATTCGATCAATCAGTGGGGAATTCTAGGTCGGAGAAGGCTCTGAATACCAACTTGTAATGCCCAGGATGGGACTATATCTCCTACGTGTCGAGGCACAACTTAAAGACATAATCCCATTATGGAATGATCGCAAGTTTGGTATCTTTGCACAACTCATGTAAAAATGGGGATGGAAAACATAAAAATAGTTGGCTTACACTCGCCACGTCACACAAATTTATTACATGTTCAAGCATCATTCAAATAGAACATCACAGCCCATCTAAGGGTAAAATCCAAAGGTCAAGATACCAAACATAACATTAAACCACAGGTCTGAAATCGAATCCGAGTAGAAGCTCTACTGATCAGTCGGATAGTTCACGTAGTAACGGCTACGCTCCTCGTCGTACTCCCAGTCTAGCACAGTGCCATCACCAGTGTAGCTGACCATCGGACCTGCATCTGGTGTTTTGAAGTAACTGTGAGCCACAGAGGACTCAGCAATCCCGTTCCCGGGTAACATGACTATTTAAGCCTTGGGTGTGGAACAAGGCTGAAGAAAAGATAAGTGGTTACAGCAGCACAAGCCTAGCTTACGTTAAAGAGAGCGAGAAGAGAAAGGTGCCTTGGTCGAGAGAAAGATCACTAAGTGATCCTAAACTAATCAAGTCAAACATAACCCCACCATGTTCATCTCCCGAAACCCTTTCGGAAAATGACAGTCACGGTACACACGCTGGTAGTGTATTGGAACAATGTGTCAAGTTTTCTACAACCGGATATTAACAAGCTCCCATCTGCCACATAACCACGGGCACGGCTTTCGAAAGTTCAAACCCTGCAGGGGTGTTCCAACTTGGCCCATGACAAGCCCACGATCCACGGAGTCGCAACTCCAAAGGTGGGAAGACCCGAGTATTCTCGGAATCCCGTGCTCAAGATACTCCGAACTAAGGTAAGGCTAATCCAGCAAATCCTCCCGGCGTGCCGACACCCTGAAAATAGCCGCGTGTATCTAGTCTCAGGCCACGACCGGATGAGACATCCTACAGGTGTATACCAATCCTCGAGTTTCCTCGTGGTGGCCCCGTAGTCCGCTCAGTTCAGACCAACACTCATGAGGAGCACTGGCCCGGGGGTTGTTGATTAAGAACTCGGGTTTGCAAGACCCTATGCATGTTTTATTAGTTATTAGGCGAATAGTACCAATGTTGGGACTTGCTGGAAAAGACTTAGCACTTAGCGGTTTATCGAGTGGGCCCCATAACCCCAACCGTGTGAGGAACACATAATCAAGGAACATAACACCGGTTTATACGGTTCATAGCGGCATGAGTGGAACAAAACACCAAGCAAAAGGCTTAGCCTTCCACCCATTGCCAATATATAGATGATTTCATTTAATAATTAATATAGTGTGATATCCCAACAAACTTCAACAAGAAGCAAGAATCTTCAATCTTCACCTGCTTCTAACAACGCTATAAGAGGGGCTGAGCAAAGCCTACGTGTAGCCAAACATTGGTTTGCATAGGTGGGGTAGTTAGACAGGATCATGGTTAGAATAGGAGGCTGACAGGAAAATATGGGCATCGAGGCAAAAAACTATAGAGCGATACTTCTAGCAATAGGCAAAGATAGTAATGGTATCCGGGTTCGGTCATCTTGCCTGAAGAGTTGTCGATGGGATCGTAAGAAAGCTCCTCGTTCTCAACCTCGGTAGTAACCTCGTTCTCGAACTCGTTCTGAGCTTCCGGCTCTACTCAACACAAACACACAAGGCATGAAATCAACAAGATGCAATGCGCACACAAAATATGCTGGATGCATGACGGATGCACTAAGGGAGCACACGGAGCATGACAAAAAGTGATCAAGCAAAATGCTTCAAAACCTGTCAACAATGTGATATTATGAATCTACATGAAAAATCACACAAGTTTCATATAGGACTTGCTGCAATCGGAGCTACGGGCTAAAAGTTACACACAAAACAATAAACATGCGAAAGCTGAAAATTACAGCAACATAGCAACTTCGGGGCAAGAAATAATTAATCTACAGCACTCAAACATCATGGCAAAGAGCATGGATATAAACTAGACATATCCTACAGCAAATAAGTCCATTGGAGCAACCCCAAAGGAGCCACTGATCAATAGCAACAAGCTATGACATATTGAACTTGATAACAAAATCCTGACAGCAGTATTTTATTGCAACTTGGGAGCAAAAGATAAATATGCTACAACCACTCAAATAAGCATGTGAGAGCATGAATGGATAGCCAACAATATATACTACAAGGAATCATTAAGAGTCACCCCAAAACTATCATGGATTGGCCTAGAACAACAAGCAAACATGGCATCTGGAAATTACAAATCCCAGACTTAGTGAAATTTCACCAAGTGTTGAAACAGCAGTTTCATCATGGCATCTTTGAGAGCAAGTTTAAGTCACCTCGAAGCTAAACATGGCAAGTGGTAAGAACCACAGCAAAGTACACATGATGGTGAATCCAAAACACCTAAGCATGCATCGAGAGGACAATCACATCAATAGCAATGAGCTCCTCAAGTTGACATCTCATAACAAGTTTAACAACATAACATCCACATAGCACTTTGCAACGGAGATAAACATGGCAAGATTAATTCTATCATGCAAGCCTAGGCAATCGACATGTAGAGCATGACAAGACGAACACGTGGACATCTCATTTGCTTCATCTGGATAAACATGCTAAAAGTTATCACCTAGCAAAGATGGCATGAAAACAACAACTAACAGCAGTTTTTATCAAGATGCACTCTTCCAACAGATGTTTAAGCACCTAGATGATTTCAAACATGCATGGCACAATGGAATGAAATGTAGTACATGTCTCCACGAACAATTTGACATATCATTCACTCAAATCGGACCTACGCACAAAAAGTTATCCACGTTTGAAAAATGCATCAGACAGATAAAATTTAGGGACGGGCAACCTCAGATCTGAAAAAGGTCAAACGGGCGGCGGGCTGACGGGCTTCGGGCGCGAGGAGGCCGAACCGGGCCGGATCGGCTGCGGAGGCGGATCGGGCGCGCGGCCCCCTGCGGCGCGGGCCGGATCTGGCGACTGGCGGGCCCGCGGGCGGTCAACGGCACAGGGGCGAGGTGGAGGACGGACGGGCCGGATCCAGGAGGGAGATCGGCCTGCTGGCGCGGGCCTCGCCCTAGGGTTGCGGCGGGGCGATGAGGCCAGATCGGGATCGGCCTCCCGATCCCAGGCGGCGGCGGCTGCCTTCGGTGGCTGGGCTGGAGGCGAAGGGAGGCCGGGCCTCGGCCCAGCTCGCTCGGGAGGGGTGGCTGGCGACTGGGCCGCGCGGGACGCCGAGGCCGGGCCCAGGCGGGGCGAGCAGTATCTGGATCGCCGATGGAGACTGGCTCCCGATCCCACGAGCGCCCGCGGCGGCGGATCCTTCGATGCCTGGCGGCGGCGGTGGTGGCCCCAGGCCGGCGGGAGGCATGGCCGGTGGCGGTGCCCTGGCCGGCCGGAGGAGGCGGCGGCGGTGAGCTCCCTGGTCGGCGGGAGGCGGAGAGGCTGGCGGTGCGGTACTCCAGCGAGGGTGGCGCGGATTCCGGCGAGGAACTCCGGCGAAGGCGGCGGTGGCTGGAGGTTGAAGAAGAGGAGGCTAGGGTTTCCTTGATTTGGGGCAAAATTTGAGGAAGGTGGACAAATATATAGGCACAAGGAGCTAGGGTTGTCCAAATGAGGTGTGGTTTTCGGCCACGCGATTAGAATTGGATGGCCTAGATGAAGGGAGGGGTTTGGGCTGGTTTGGTGGGCTGTTGGAGGGGTGTATTGGGCCTCAAAGTGGAGGTACTTTTAGCCCACGAGAATAACTATTGGAGCACCAAACGAACTCCAAACGTGACAAGATTTGACAGGCGGGTTACACACACCAAAACAACAACACACGACAAGTCTCGCGCCAAACCGGTAACGTTACACGGCCAAACACCAAAGTAGGCCTCGGGGACGCCACGGACACGTGAGGGCGCTCCGGAACACGAAACGGACAATGGGAAGGAACGCGTGGGACCGGATGCAAACAACAACACAAATGCAATGCGATGCACATGACTACATGATATGAATGAATGCCACACACGCACACAACAAAACGACGAAAAACCCGAAAAGGCAAAGAGCCCGGAATGGAAGTGATGAAGCCAGAGATATTATATATTGCCCAAAAGGGAAAGTATTACATCCGGGGCATTACAAACTCTTCTCCACTACAAAAATATCTCGTCCCGAGATCTAGGACTGGAAGAAGGAAGGGTACTCGGAACGAAGGTGATCTTCTCTTTCCCACGTAGCTTCTCGGTCGGTATGGTGTGACCACTTGACTTTCAAGAATTTGATGGACTTGTTGCGGGTCTTGCGCTCGGTTTCTTCGAGAATAGCAACTGGATGCTCTCGGTAAGACAAGTCTTGTTGAAGATCAATCTCTTCAAACGGAATCATGCGTTCAGGAGTCTTGAAGCACTTGCGGAGTTGAGACACATGAAACACATCATGAACATTGGCGAAGTTTGAAGGGAGCTCAAGTTGATAGGCTAGATCGCCTCTTTTGCCAAGGGTCTTGAAAGGCCCGACGTATCTAGGAGCAAGCTTTCCTTTGATACCGAATCTTTGGGTGCCTTTCATCGGAGAAACACGGAGATAGACATGATCACCAATGTTGAAAGCCAAATCACAATGCTTGCCGTCATAGTAGCTCTTCTGACGCGACTGAGCGGCCTTGAGATTCTCACGTATGACTTTGCACATCTCTTCAGCTTCTGAGATCAAGTCATTGCCAAGAAGTTGACTTTCACCAGTCTCGGACCAGTTGAGAGGGGTACGTCACTCTCTGCCATAGAAGATTTCAAACGGAGCTTTGCCGGCACTCGCTTGGTAGCTGTTGTTGTACGAGAACTCGGCAAATGGAAGGCAATCTTCCCATTTCATGCCAAAAGATATGACATATGCTCTGAGCATGTCTTCTAGAATCTGATTCACTCTCTCGACTTGACCACTAGTCTGAGGGTGAAAAGCAGTGCTGAAACGAATCTTCGTGCCCATGGCGGACTGAAAGGAGTCCCAGAACTTTGAAGTGAACAAACTTCCACGGTCTGAGGAGATAACTTGAGGAATGCCATGTAAGGACACAATTCTGGAAGTGTACAACTCTGCCAATTGAGCTGCATTGATGGATTCTTTGACTAGAAGGAAGTGAGCGACTTTGGTAAGCTTGTCAATCACCACAAAGATAGAATCATTCCCTCTCTTGGACTTAGGAAAACCAGTGACGAAATCCATTTCAATGTGGTCGAATTTCCACTTGGGAATAGGAAGAGGTTGGAGAAGACCGGCTGGACGTTGATGCTCTACCTTCACTCTTCTGCAGACATCACATTCATTCACAAATTGGGCAATCGCCCTTTTCATGCGTGTCCACGAGTAAGATTGCTTGAGATCTTGATACATCTTGGAGCTACCAGGATGAATGGAAAGGAGGGAATCATGTGCCTCGTCCATTATGAGCTTCTTGAGATCACCTTTAGGAACGATGAGTCTGTCCTCAAAGAACAAGGTATCTCTCTCATCAACGCGATAGCACTTGTATTTCGGATCACCCTTTGCAATACCATGTTTCACTTTCTGCACCATGGCATCACTGAGTTGGGCCTCATGGACCTGATCTTCCAAGGTAGGAGCAATTTGAAGATTTGCAAGAAAACCCTGCGGAACAACTTGGAGGTTGAGCTTCCTGAATGCTTCACAAAGCTCAGGCTGGAACGGCTTGATAAGAAGGCTGTTGCAATATGCCTTTCTGCTTAAAACATCTGCAATCACATTCGCCTTGCCAGGAGTGTATTCGATGCTGGGATCATACTCTTGTATCATTTCAAACCAACGAGTCTGGCGGAGGTTCAGATTCGGCTGTGTGAAGATGTACTTCAAGCTCTTGTGATCGGTGAAGATGTCAACTTTCCTGCCCAGCAGCAGGTGTCTCCACGTAATCAAAGCATGTACCACAGCTGCTAGTTCAAGATCATGTGTGGGGTAGTTCTTCTCACTTGGCTTCAGCTGACGAGAAGTGTATGCCACAATTCTCTTGTCTTGCATAAGCACACCACCAAGACCTTGGAGAGAAGCATCACAGAATACTTCGTAGGGCTTGGACTCATCTGGCGGGGTAAGAACTGGAGCAGAGACGAGCTTTTCTTTGAGAGTTTTGAATGCCACTTCACAATCTGGAGACCAGTAGTACTTGACATTCTTCTGCAGCAAGTTGGAGAGAGGCTTGGCAATCTTGGAAAAGTTCTCAACGAACCTTCTGCAATAGCTGGCAAGACCAAGAAAGCTTCGGAGTTGCTTGACGTTCTGAGGAGCTTCCCAGTTGACAATTGCTTCAACTTTCTCGGGGTTTACCGCAATACCGTCAGCAGAGATGATATGGCCCAAATACAAGACCTTATCGAGCCAAAATTCGCACTTGGAGAACTTGGCATAGAACTTATGTTCACGGAGTCTGTCGAGAATGAGACGGAGGTGCTTTTCGTGATCTTCTTCATTCTTGGAAAATACCAAAATGTCGTCCAGATACACAAGCACTAACTCGCCGGTGTAGGGGTTGAAAATGTAGTGCATCATTCTCGAGAAGGTAGGTGGAGCATTGGCGAGACCAAAGGACATGACCGTATACTCATATGAGCCGTAGCTCGTTCTGAAGGCAGTCTTGGGGATGTCTTCCTCGCGAATGCTAATTTGGTGATAGCCCATTCGGAGATCGAGCTTAGAGAATACTTTAGCTCCTTTGAGCTGCTCGAACAATTCGTTGATGTTGGGGAGCGGATACTTGTTCTTTATTGTCTTCTTGTTCAATGGCCGGTAATCGACGCAGAGGCGCTCCGTGCCATCCTTCTTCTTCACAAATAAGACACCACAGCCCCAAGGAGATGTACTAGGCCTGATGAGACCCATACGCTCCTGTTCATCAAGCTGCTTCTTCAACTCCTTCAATTCTTTAGGAGAGAGCTTGTACGGACGTCGGCATGCTGGCTCAGTACCTGGCTCGAGTTCAATGACGAATTCCACTTGCCGATGAGGAGGCATGCCTGGATGTTCTTCAGGAAAGATGTCTTGGTATTCGTTAACCACCGGAATTTGAGATATGGCATTCATTTCGCCCTTGTCATTGAGAGAGAAAAGCCTGATTGTGTTATCCCGAGAGGCAAAGATAATCACATCATCATCGGGATGAGTAATCTTGACTTCCTTCTGTGCACAGTCAATTTGAGCATCATGCTGAGAAAGCCAGTCCATTCCGAGGATAAGGTCGATGTCGGAGTTGCCGAGAACAATTGGATTAGCCAGAAAGCGATAATCGCCCATGCGAATAGAAATATTCGGAGCCCTCAAGTTGGAAGTCATGTGCTTGCCCGGAGAGATAACTGACAACTTCTTATCCAGAAAAAACGAATTGAAATTATGCTTGTTGAAGAATGGCCTTGAAATGAAACTGAGAGATGCACCAGAATCAAATAATACTTTTGCAGGAAAAGAGTTCACTGAAAGGTTACCAATGATCACATCAGAAGAATTCTCCGCTTCAGCTGCATTCATCAGATTCACCCTTGCATGCTTGGGATTATGCTTGACAATAGCTATACTGACAGGTGGAGGAGGCGGAAGGCGCTTTGGGTTGTTGCACTTGTTGGAATAATGACCCTTCTGGCCACACTTGTAGCAAGTCACCTCAGAAAGTGGACGAGTAGGAGGAGCATCTAGTCTTGGAGCTTGGAACTGCTGCTTGGACTGCTTGTTGGAGTTGGGTGGGTGGGAGAAACCACGACCACCAGAGTTCTTGTTGTTGTTGGAGTTGTTGTAAGGAGCTCGAATCACTGGAGAAGGAGGAAGCCAAAATTTCTGTTGCTTCGCGACCACTTGAGAAGATGAGGAGTGAACGGCATCTCGAATCCTCTTTTTGGAAGCCTCCATCTTGAGCTGGGCTGCCTCTTGCTTAAGCGCCATGTTATAGAATTTGTCAAACTCATCAGGCTCGAACAAGGTGAGAGCAAGTTGAAGTTCATCTTTCAGACCTCTGCGGAACTGATAGATCTTGCTCTTGGCATCTGGTATGTCTTGCTTAGCATAGCGGGCGAGGTTTTGGAACTTGACATTATACTGGTAGACAGTCATTGAGCCTTGCTTCAGGTTGCGGAATTGCTCACGCATACCCTCGATGACACTTGTTGGAATGTGGTGAGAGCGAAAATCCTTGCAGAAATCCTCCCAAGAGATCACACACCCTGGCCTGGAGTCTTTGTACTGCTGCCACCAGTCAGCTGCTTGGTCTTTGAGTTGGAAAGCTGCAAACTTCACATAGTCCTCTTCCCTTACGTTACTACACTCAAAATGCTTCTTGATATCGATGATCCAATCTTCAGCATCAAGAGGGTCGACACAGTAACTGAAAGCCTTTGGATTCTTTGCCAAGAACTGGTTGAGAGTAGCATGGTGCTGTTGGTTGAAGAGATTGCCTTGATTACCCTGAGCACCCTGATTAGCTTGATTAGCTTGCATCTGCTGCATCATCTGCAACAACATCTGGGTGTTCTGGTTTGTAGTTTGCATAATCGCTCTCCAAGCCTCAGACGGAGGAGGAGGGGAAGGAGGACGATCTGGAACCTCTTCACCCTCTGGGTTAGCGTTGGGAACTCGTTTCGGAGCCATCCTGAAAGAGATGACCACGAATCAGCAATTGATTGAAAGAATGTATAAGCTGAAACAACTGATTGAAATGCAACATAGTCTTCACAAGAATCATTCGAACAAGAGGAACGAGTGAAATTCTTAGTTAAATGATAACAACAATCTTCACGTGAAGCCACATAGGGGACAAAAGGTAAATAAGAAAAACAACAAGGTACAGACGGAAACAAACACAAGATAGGAGCTTCGTTATACATCATTGTGCTGAAAGCTTATGAACGCGTTACGAAGGGGTTTTGCAATCCCCGGATAAGCATAGCCAAGGACCCTTTAAGATGCAACTCCTGATCGGAACATCGGTCATAAAACCACTTCACTCAATGTAGAACCCCGAACTCGCTAACCTGCATTCGTTGGAAGAATTCCTACGAGCTACTGGATAAACCCACCTATTAATTTCCGAAAGTTTCCAGTTATGCAATCAGGTCTTGGGGATACAGGGGAAGCACCGCGGAATCAACTCTAAACCTACATCCAGCTGTATCTATCCTTCAACACATAACCAGTCTTTCTCGGAAACCGTCTACCTCGGACCTTCGAAAAGCATCCACTATAACAAGCTATGGCAATACTCCCGAACTACCTCCCCAGTACTGGGTGACGTCGGGGTTATCTTGCCACTAACCGTATAGGAGAGATTTTCGATGTCGGCCGTCTTAAGTATTTAGTACTGTCGCGATATACTTGTGACGACAATACCCCGAAGCTCAACTCCCCGGGACACTGCCACAACCCCTAATGTCAGGAGGCATCGAGAACAATATTCTCGTCACAAGGACATCGAAACAATCCCATAATACTCGCGAGATTCCTAAAAAAAATTTGGTGCAATTTTTGAAAGTAGAAGAGGCAAGAGTAGTCGTCAGGAGTCCTCACCAGAGAGAAAGGGGAAGAGAAGCACAAGAAATCCTACTCTCCGATATAAATATAGGACTCAAAATATTTTCAGTGTGTGCCTAGACTCGACCGTCAACGATTCGATCAATGAGTGGGGGCTTCTAGGTCGGAGAAGGCTCTGAATACCAACTTGTAATGCCCAGGATGGGACTATATCTCCTACGTGTCGAGGCACGACTTAAAGACATAATCCCATTCTGGAATGATCGCAAGTTTGGTATCTTTGCACAACTCATGTAAAAATGGGGATGGAAAACATAAAAATAGTTGGCTTACACTCGCCACGTCACACAAATTTATTACATGTTCAAGCATCATTCAAATAGAACATCACAGCCCATCTAAGGGTAAAATCCAAATGTCAAGATACCAAACATAACATTAAACCACAGGTCTGAAATCGAATCCTAGTAGAAGCTCTACTGATCAGTCAGATAGTTCACGTAGTAACGGCTACGCTCCTCGTGGTACTCCCAGTCTAGCTCAGTGCCATCACCAGTGTAGCTGACCATCGTACCTGCATCTGGTGTTTTGAAGTAACTGTGAGCCATAGAGGACTGAGCAATCCCGTTCCCGGGTAACATGACTATTTAAGCCTTGGGTGTGGAACAAGGCTGAAGAAAAGATAAGTGGTTGCAGCAGCACAAGCCTAGCTTACGTTAAAGAGAGCGAGAAGAGAAAGGTGCCTCGGTCGAGAGAAAGATCACTAAGTGATCCTAAACTAATCAAGTCAAACATAACCCCACCGTGTTCATCTCCCGAAACCCTTTCGGAAAATGACAGTCACGGTACACACGCTGGTAGTGTATTGGAACAATGTGTCAAGTTTTCTACAACCGGTTATTAACAAGCTCCCATCTGCCACATAACCATGGGCACGGCTTTCGAAAGTTCAAACCCTGCAGGGGTGTTCCAACTTGGCCCATGACAAGCCCACGATCCGCGGAGTCGCAACTCCAAAGGTGGGAAGACCCGAGTATTCTCGGAATCCCGTGCTCAAGATACTCCGAACTAAGGTAAAGCTAATCCAGCAAATCCTCCCGGCGTGCCGACACCCTGACAATAGCTACGCGTATCTAGTCTCAGGCCACGACCGGATGAGACATCCTACAGGTGTATACCAATCCTCGAGTTTCCTCGTGGTGGCCCCGCAGTCCGCTCAGTTCGGACCAACACTCATGAGGAGCACTGGCCCGGGGGTTGTTGATTAAGAACTCGGGTTTGCAAGACCCTATGCATGTTTTATTAGTTATTAGGAGAATAGTACCAATGTTGGGACTTGCTGGAAAAGACTTAGCACTTAGCAGTTTATCGAGGGGGCCCCATAACCCCAACCGTGTGAGGAACGCATAATCAAGGAACATAACACCGGTTTATACGGTTCCTAGCGGCATGAGTGGAACAAAACACCAAGCAAAAGGATTAGCCTTCCACCCATTGCCAATATATAGATGATTTCATTTAATAATTAATATAGTGTGATATCCCAACAAACTTCAACAAGAAGCAAGAATCTTCAGTCTTCACCTGCATCTAACAACGCTATAAGAGGGGCTGAGCGAAGCCTACGTATAGCCAAACAATGGTTTGCATAGGTGGGGTGGTTAGACAGGATCATGGTTACAATAGGAGGCTGACAGGAAAACATGGGAATCGAGGCAAAAAACTATAGAGCGATACTTCTAGCAATAGGCAAAGATAGTAATGGTATCCGGGTTCGGTCATCTTGCCTGAAGAGTTGTCGATGGGATCGTAAGAAAGCTCCTCGTTCTCAACCTCGGTAGTAACCTCGTTCTCGTACTCGTACTCAGCTTCCGGCTCTACTGAACATAAACACACAAGGCACGAAATCAACAAGATGCAATGCGCACACAAAATATGCTGGATGCATGACGGATGCACTAAGGGAGCACACGGAGCATGACAAAAAGTGATCAAGGAAAATGCTTCAAAACATGTCAACAATAGGATATTATGAATCTACATGAAAAATCACACAAGTTTCATATAGGACTTGCTGCAATCGGAGCTACGGGCTAAAAGTTACACACAAAACAATAAACATGCGAAAGCTGAAAATTACAGCATCATAGCAACTTCGGGGCAAGAAATAATTAAGCTACAGCACTCAAACATCATGGCAAAGAGCATGGACATAAGCTAGACATATCCTACAGCAAATAAGTCCATTGGAGCACCCCCAAAGGAGCCACGGATCAATAGCAACAAGCTATGACATACTGAACTTGATAACAAAATCGTGACAGCAGTATTTTATTGCAACTTGGGAGCAAAAGATAAATATGCTACAGCCACTCAAATAAGCATGTGAGAGAATGAATGGATAGCCAACAATATATACTACAAGGAATCATCAAGAGTCACCCCAAAACTATCATGGATTGGCCTAGAACAACAAGCAAACATGGCATCTGGAAATTACAGATCCCAGACTTTGTGAAATTTCACTAAGTGTTGAAACAGCAGTTTCATCATGGCATCTTTGAGAGCAAGTTTAAGTCACCTCGAAGCTAAACATGGCAAGTGGTAAGAACCACAGCAAAGTACACATGATGGTGAATCCAAAACACCTAAGCATGCATCGAGAGGACAATCACATCAATAGCAATGAGCTCCTCAAGTTGACATCTCATAACAAGTTTAACAACATAACAGCCACATAGCACGTTGCAACGGAGATAAACATGGCAAGATTAATTCTATCATGCAAGCCTAGGCAATCAACATGTAGAGCATGACAAGACGAACACGTGGACATCTCATTTGCTTCATCTGGATAAACATGCTAAAAGTTATCACCTAGCAAAGATGGCATGAAAACAACAACTAACAGCAGTTTTTATCAAGATGCACTCTTCCAACAGATGTTTAAGCACCTAGATGATTTCAAACATGCATGGCACAATGGAATGAAATGTAGTACATGTCTCCACGAACAATTTGACATATCATTCACTCAAATCGGAGCTACGCACAAAAAGTTATCCACGTTTGAAAAATGCATCAGACAAATAAAATTTTGGGACTTGAGGATTTTGGGGGCAACCTCAGATCTGAAAAAGGTCAAACGGGCGGCGGGCTGACGGGCTTCGGGCGCGAGGAGGCCGAACCGGGCCGGATCGGCTGCGGAGGCGGATCGGGCGCGCGGCCCCCTACGGCGCGGGCCGGATCTGGCGACTGGCGGGCCCGCGGGCGGTCAACGGCCCAGGGGCGAGGTGGAGGACGGACGGGCCGGATCCAGGAGGGAGATCGGCCTGCTAGCGCGGGCCTCGCCCTAGGGTTGCGGCGGGGCGACGAGGCCAGATCGGGATCGGCCTCCCGATCCCAGGCGGCGGCGGCTGCCTTCGGTGGCTGGGCTGGAGGCGAAGGGAGGCCGGGCCTCGGCCTAGCTCGCTCGGGAGGGGTGGCTGGCGACTGGGCCGCGTGGGGCGCCGAGGCTGGGCCCAGGCGGGGCGAGCGGGATCTGGATCGGCGATGGATACTGGCTCCCGATCCCACGAGCGCCCGCGGCGGCGGATCCTTCGATGCCTGGCGGCGGCGGTGGTGGCCCCAGGCCGGCGGGAGGCGTGGCCGGCGGCGGGGCCCTGGCCGGCCGGACGAGGCGGCGGCGGTGAGCTCCCTGGCCGGCGGGAGGCGGAGTGGCCGGCGGTGCGGTACTCCGGCGAGGGTGGCGCAGATTCCGGCGAGGAACTCCGGCGAAGGCGGCGGTGGCTGGAGGTTGAAGAAGAAGAGGCTAGGATTTCCTTGATTTGGGGCAAAATTTGAGGAAGGTGGACAAATATATAGGCACAAGGAGCTAGGGTTTTCCAAATGAGGTGTGGTTTTCGGCCACGCGATTAGAATTGGATGGCCTAGATGAAGGGAGGGGTTTGGGCTGGTTTGGTGGGCTGTTGGAGGGGTGTCTTGGGCCTCAAAGTGGAGGTACTTGTAGCCCACGAGAATAACTGTTGGAGCACCAAACGAACTCCAAACGCGACGAGATTTGGCAGGCGGGTTACACACACCAAAACAACAACACACGACAAGTCTCGCGCCAAACTGGTAACGTTACACGGCCAAACACCAAAGTAGGCCTCGGGGACGCCACGGACACGTGAGGGAGCTCCGGAACGCGAAACGGACAACGGGAAGGAACGCGTGTGACCGGATGCAAACAACAACACAAATGCAATGCGATGCACATGACTACATGATATGAATGAATGCCACACACGCACACAACAAAACGACGAAAAACCCGAAAAGACAAAGAGCCCGGAATGGAAGTGATGAAGCCAGAGATATCATATATTGCCCAAAAGGGAAAGTATTACATCCGGGGCATTACAACCCCTTGACAGACCACAGCAAACCAGGCAAAGTACTTGCATATAAACTGGTTGCAGCACATAACCTGTATAGTTCCAGGTTTCCAAGTCATTTTCTTACATATCTCCCAGATACAGAAATCATTACAGCAAAAGCAACCAAGACTGCATAGACAAGTGCCAAGCAAGTACACATCAAAATGCTTCTGGCAATACTTAAAGCCTATAGTCTGGAATACTATCTTAGGAACAATCTCCCTATGTTTCCTGGCTTCCCAGCCCCCATATATAGAGATGGGACTAATCATTCTGTACAAGAGTTGCAGTTGTTCTTCTCCTTGGTCGTGGAACTCTTGACCTCCCCATATGTGTCCTTGCTTTTGGCCCTCTTGGCTAGGTGCTCTTGCTGATCCTCCCTAGCCACCTTGAAAAAAGAGGTAATGAGATTTTTAACTACCTTACTATGTAGTACTAGGGGAGCAGCATTGCAAGGAAGACAAAAAATTCCTGTGCATGAATTTCTTCTGAACCCTTTGTTTTCCTCTCTAATTCTTCCACTTCTCTTTACCCGAGTCTCAACTAGAGGTCCCCTCCTTTTCTGGAGATAGCGTCTCCAGCAGGTAAGAGAATAACATTAGTTGTAGAAACCATTTTGAGAGGACTGCCTGCTCCAGAAGAAGAGTGAGTTGCTGGGCTATATCTTGCATTCTCTTTATTCATTCCAACTGGAGACTATAGCTTGCAAACAGGAGCCTGAGAGACAGAGCATTTGTCAGAAATGCAAAAAGTCATTGAGTCTTCCTCCTTATAGTTTTCAATCAAAATTTGCCATAAGGGAGATTTCAGCAAGTGCAAATTCCAGTCAAACTTGTCTGGTGTCAGAATTAAGTGAAGGATGAAATTGAACCAACTTACTGGAATTTCAGAATAAAAGGAGCTGGCCACTTGTGTGGGAGAAGGTGCAAAGTGTTTCCCCCAGAGCTCAAGACCTTCCTCATACATAAGATGAGCACCATCAATAACAGATATGGCATGTTGTGAGGCCAAATTAAAAATATCTTGTGAACTGATAGTTGGTTCAGAAGCATTATCCAAGTTAATATTGCATATACATGTAGAGTGTCCAGCATTTTCCCCAATAGGGAAAGAGTTCAAAGGATCCTCTTTTTTGACCTATCCTTTAGCTAGCCTTGTTCTACAGCAACATGTAAGTCATCTGAAGGAACCTGCATTGCATCTGCAGTAGTTAAAACTTCTGGTCCCGAGGCTTGCACCTCCAGTGTCTCCTGCTGAGGGATGAGATCAATGCCATTCACATTCACTTTGGCATAGTGCATGTTTTAGGCTGCACCTGCTTGCTGCTCCACTTGCTCATCAGGTCCCAACAGTTGATCCACAGGTGAAATGAACTCTCCTTCTTCAAAGTTATTGTCAGCATCGTCAGAAGCATAGGCTTGCAGCAAGTTGTGCATACCAACTCCTAGAGGAACCTCAATGTTTTCCAAAGAAATTTGATTCACCTCTTGGTTGAGAATGTGAAGTCCAGCATTATGTGAGGATAAACCTTCAGACAGAGAAACTGTTGTGGTAATACTGCTGTTAGGCATAACTTCATTACCATCTAACTGAACTTCTTCCTGTTGCTGCTGCCGCACAATGTCCACAGGTTGTGCTGCTGGCTGGGGAAAAGCCCAGTGGCCCTGGTCATCTCACTCGTCCCACTCAGCATTGGCAGCAGGGCCATTGTTGAATTGCATGTTGTGGAATCCTGGAAAGTCATTTGCATTCTGAGGTATTGGATGTGGATCAACTCCAGGAGGGGGGAAAGGATATTCATCTGCCGGCCCACCCCCCTGCATTTCCTCCAACCAAACTTCTACTGAACCTATAAATGACCCTTCCTCAAAATTCTCTTCTTCAGACCACCAGATGCTTTTTGGAATTTCAATCGGGTCTGTGACTCTGGCCTTGATCAGACTCTTGCCCTTTAAAGCGTCTTCTTTTTCCCAATTTATAATTCTCCCAAATTTGACTATTGAAGTGGCAATATCTTCAGTGTTACAGTGATCAAAAGGCACACCAACTATCAGCAACCAGCAGAACCTGTTAAATTGCACTCTCCTCCAATTCCTGCCCTCATTGTGCTTGGTAAATGTAATGAATACATCACCAAATGCATGTGGACTATCCCTGACCATACTAACTCTGTCCCGGATGTGCCTAAACTAAACATATGCCTCCCCAAATGGACAAGGCTGAATTTCCCGAAAGCCTACTTGTGCGTCTGTGTCGTTGTGCAGGAAATCTTCCAAAACATCACTGACGTTGGAGAAATGTACCCCATATGGCAGTGGCTGGATGGTGGCGATGGCCCAATCCTCATGGGGACGCGGACGAGGTGGAAGAACCACCCTGGTGACCCATGTTCTTCATTCAATATGCTGAATCTGAAACCCGTGTGGAACGAATGGTTGAGGGTCGATAGGGATATTGGCCATTATGGCTGCTGAGGAGCGTTGGTGCTCGAAATCTGCAACAATGGCAGAGAGCTCGAATGAGAGAGCACAGAACGTGAAGTAGGAGTGGAATGTGAGGAGTCTGTCTGCGGTCTCAGTAGGAAGGTTTGGAAATACCCCGAGACTAGCTCCCTAACTGAGGCAACAAATATCGTCTTCTAGGCCAGCCCAAAGTGCCTGAACCAGTCCTCAACAACCCCCTCGGCCCAAGCCTCGGCTGGTGGGCTACAGAAAGTGGCAACTGGAATGAACGTCCAAAGCCCAGTAAGCTTGGGCTTGGGACAGAAACGTGCCAGGTGACCTACGTCACCACAAGCGAAACATGCACGTTCAAAATATCGTGAACTAATATCCGACTCCGAAATGTGTTCCTGTCCCTCACTTATGGGCTCATTAACTGCAGTAGTAATATTCTCATTAAGATGTTGGCTCAAATCACGTCCCGTATCAATTGCATGTGATAACCGCATGAAAACCGACCTACTTTTCCTCATCGGAGATTTACTCCGACGATCGCTGGAGTTAGGAACAATGGATTTAGCCTTACGACCAACAACAGTTCACCCAGCGTCTGGTTCTCTGTATAATATTGATTCCTCACGACGCCAATTTGGTCCCCCATTAAACCAAAAGCTAAAGACCATCTCAAAATCTTTCTCAGCCACTTTGCCAACATTGTAAATAGGAAATCCCACTGATTTAGAAGCGACAGAGAACTTGAAAGAACGATCCTTAAGAAAAGAAATGTGGCCCGACAAAATGACACCACCATAGTGAATTCCTTTTGACGAAAGCAAGGAGAGAATACCATAGGGTGCCCAAACGTGCTTCTCATTTTTGCTTGAAACTTCTTGCCCCTCTAATATTTGAGAGAAAAAGGTGCCATGATTGCATAGATCAAGGGTGTAGATGAAGATGGAAAGGTGAAAGAGTGGACGCCAGGGCCAGGGTGGCCACCGGCGTGAGCGGAGGTGGCCGCCGGGGCCGGAGTGGCCACCGGCGCGGCTATCCCCTAGAGGAGCCTAGGAGAGGAGAGGAGAGGCCCAGACATGGATGATCATAGACCAGCCCTAGTGAAATGGACCACTGTTTGTAGGCCAAAAAATAAGGAGGGCAAGGAGTCATGGATATTTTCACACATAATAAGGCACTACTTATGAATAACTTACACAAATTCTATAACAGACATGAAACTCCATGGGTACAATTGATTTGGGAAACTCATTACTCTGAAAACAAGTTGCCGAGAGATGAGTTAGTGGGATCTTTCTAGTGGAAGGCAAACTTGCAATTAATTCAACAATACAAAGCTCTAGCAAGGTGTAATTTGGGAGATGGCAGAAGTGCTTACTTTTGGACTGACTTATGGGCTGAGGAACTCATGCAACATAAATTCCCACATCTTTTCTCTTTCGTATTTAACCACAAACTTACTGTACAACAGGTCATTGGCACAAAATATCTGGAAGGCCTATTTCACCTACCACTATCAATGGAGGCACATGAACAATTTTTAAAGCTTGAAGAGATGTGCCACATTATGAGGCAATCCCAGTACCAGGATTTAACAGACACATGGAGCTATATCTAGGATAATGAGCACTTTTCTTCAGCCAAGGCTTACAATGTTATGATTGGGTACGAGCAAACTCCACCCCACTTCAACTAGATATGGAATTCCTCCTGCTAGCCTAAACATAACATGTTCTTCTGGATGCTCTTACATGACAGGTACAAGAAATCTTCTGAGAAGGAAAACACTTGTGCTGGAAGATTATAACTGTGCTCTCACGGGATGCTATCAGGAGGAAACTCTGTACCATTTATTTTGGGGATGTCCATTTTCTAAGTGATGTTGGGATTTCATTTGCCCCACTAGAACACCAAATTTATCTGTCTTAGAGGCCTTCCAGGATATCAAAGAAAAACTGAGAATTCCTTTCTCCATGGACATAATAATACTCAGCTCCTGGGCTATCTAGATTTCCAGAAACAACAAGATCTTCGAACATATTCCTCCCACATTTCAAGGATGGAAGCACATTCATTTGATGGAGCTGAAGTTACTCAAGCACATAATAAAACCAAATCATGCCAATCAATTCCTTTCATGGCTGGATCTTCAAGGATAGTCTCTGACAGCTTAGCACTCAGCTTAGGTTTTTTTCTTTTAGTTCTTCATTCTTCCTTAGCCCTAGTTTTTTGGGGACTTTCTATTTTTTTGTTTTAGATTTTAGTCTTTCCTCCTCTCCTTCTTCTTCTTTTCCTTTTTAAGGGGCCCCTCTCAAGCCCTTGCTCTCCCTTCTACTTCGGTTCTCAGGACCTTTTTGCACTTTGCTATTTATAAAAATTGTAGTGGGGTGTTTTACCCTACTGTTTATAGTCAAAAAATGTCCATAATTCAAATCTGAACTACAGATACATGCTCCAGTTCACCAAAATGGCTAGAAAAATTATACACGTGTCCGTGGGTGCATGTTTAGGTCCCATGCCAGGAGTGGGAATGAATTACAACCGTACTAGTGTCCTAGCTCATCCTCAAACATTTCAAATCTCAGTTTTTAGGTCCCCATAAATCCAAAACTCACTAGAAAGTCATCAACGGTGGCATGGTGTCTTGTCATGGCAAAATATATGTCGTGGTAAAAATATTGCCAATTTGGGCCAAGCTTTATTACAAACCTCTTACATACCGGAGCCTGACGCAAGAACCCTCATGGTTTCGATAGGGAAACGTGTCCCCTTGTGGGCCAAACAATAATCGCTCCCTCTTTTAGCCTCGTATTTTCTTCTACACGCGACACGGAACAATGGGAGATTCGCGCTGAATTTTGAAATTATTCAAGGTTCGTTTGACCTTTTTCATTCATTAATTGAGTTTTCTAGGCATTTAATGTCCATAATTCAAATCCAAACTACAAATACATGCTCCAGTGCACCAAAATGGATAGAAAAAACGTACATGTTTCCTTGGGGTGCATGCTTAGGTCCCATTGAACGAATGTGAATGTATTCAACCGTCTCGCCATCCTGGCTTGGCCACAAACATTGTGAATCTCGGTTTTTAATTCTCCGTAAATCCAAAACTCATCAGGAAATCATGAAACTTTGCATGGTGTCACTACATGGTAGATATAATTGTCCAATTTGGGCGAAGCTATATTGCAAGCCTCTTACAAACCGAAGCATGTTACAACCCTCGTGGTTCCGGTAGGGAAACATGCCCCTCTTGTGGGCGAACCGATAATCGCTGCCTCTTCTCGCCTTGAACTTTGTTTTCTACATGCAACATAGAATAACAGGAGTGTCGGGCTGAAATTTGAAACTGTTCAGGGTTCGTTCGGCCATTGTATATATATATTACTAATTAAGCTTTCTACGCATTTAATGTAGTGCATAGTTGAAATTTGAATTACATGCACATGCTCCAGTGAAGCAAAATGGATGGGAAATCGTACATGTGTCATTGGGTGCATGTTTAGGTCTGTCATTGGGTGCATGTTTAGGTCTCATTTAAGGAATGGGAATGAATTACAAACTAGTCGTCGTCCTGAAACATTGAGAATCTCGGTTTTTAAATCCAAGTAAGTCAAAAACACATCCAAAAAACATGAGACTTGGCATGGTTTCATGACATGGCACATATATGTCGTGGTAAAAAAATGTCCAGTTTGAGAAGAGGCGCAAACATTAGTAGCCAACGAAGTCCTTTTTGAATCAAAAAGATGACACGTTAATATCGCAAATGGTTGTATTATATTAACCGTGTCGAAATTTAACCATACTCGGTGGCGTGCATGCAGCTGTTTGATTAGACGGGACGAGCGCGAGAAGTCCGCTGTGCAGGCTCGACGGAGGCGTGCGAGTAGTCCACCGCGCAGGCTCGACGAGACGCGTGCATCCTATCCACCTCGCAGGCTCGACGGGACATGTGTGAGCAGCAAGGCCGCCCATGCTCAACGGGAAGGGAGCTCTTTGACCTCCATGCACCAGCCACCGCCCTCCTCGCTCACTACTTCTCCATTAATGGGTTAATTACAGCACCTGGATGGAGGGTATTTGCTTGTGATCCCATGGTAGCATTTGCTTTGTTCGTGTTTTCAACTCGTATTCCGGCCTAATTTAAATTGCCACATAGGACAACGGATAATATGACCACAAATAAAATGGCAACGGATTATATGATGAAAAATTTACAATGGCGTAGATAATAAATGTCTTACATATTCCGGATAATTTAAAATGCCACATGTGGCAAAGCCCGGAAGACATGGGGGCAAGAGAAGAAGGAAATTGCAGACAACAACCTGGGTCGCTACTATCTCTACTCGTCCATGGATCGCCGAACGACGACATCCTCCAGCTCCTTCTTCAATTCCTCATGACTTTGCTTGAAAGGAGCCATAGATTCCTCCACCTCCTGCTCGCGCTCGATCCGGAGCTTCCTCAAGTCACCCATCAGTTCCTCGACGACCGCCGTCAACGTCATCCCCGAAGCACTGCTCTGCTCATGCAGGATCTTCCAGCCGGCGGCCTCATCCTCCTTCTCGGCAAGCGCCTTGAGGAGCTTCGCATTTTCACCCATGAGTTGCTCGACAAGGCCGGTCGCCTTGTCAACCGACGCATCGCTGATCTTGAGCAGCTTCATCAAGCCGTTGACTAGCTCCTGCTGCGTAGTGACGCCACCGAGAATGTCGTCGTCGGCGACGAAGGACTTCAAGAACGCCGGCTCATCGCGATGGCCGATACCACGAATGCGCTTGTGAGAGCACTCGTGTGCCCATGAGAGCTCGTTCGAGGCCTCCGCGCCGCGCCGGGACATCTCTGTTGCGGCTGCGGCTTCGCGGCGGGACCTCTCTAGTGCTTCCGTGGCCTTGGTTTTGTGGGTGGTGAGGAGAGGAACCGTAAAGTAATTTTCGAGTGGGTAGTTTCTATAGCCCGGTGCTAAGTGTGAACACATATTAGTTTGATAGGTGTGAACAGATTTGCAATTACTTATTGCGTTGTAATCTGCAATGTGGCGAGAAACAAGGTCAAAATTTATTGATGGCAGAAGGTTGACCACGTGGTTGCTCGCCGTTGAGTCGGTTGTTTGGCATGTATCAAACACATCTTGTTAAATTGAACCGTTTCTGTTGTGTTCGCTAATCGAAAACGGTTCGTCCGAGTGAACCGTGTGCCCTGTATCACACACACATTGATCTGGCTAACCGTTTCTGTTGCACTCCCTAATAGCAAACAGTTCATCGGAGCAAACTATATGCCGTATATCGCACACACATTGATCTGGGTGCCCGTTTCTGTTGTTCTGCCGCATCGCAAATAGATCAAACAGCTCAACCGTGTGCCCTGGATCGCACACGCAACTACAATCTGAACCGTGTTTGATGTATCATTCATCGCAAACGTTTTGCACATTTTTTGACGTTTTTTACATCCATGTTTGTGATTAATGCATCACACGCAGTTTCGTCAAAGGGTTTCTGATCGTAGTGTCGCGTTAGCAGCAACCTACAGTAGTGATTTTATGTTGAATTCAAATCATAGCACATGTATGCTCTAGCTAGATGTTCGGAATCTAAACCATGTATGATACTATGTACAATGTGTTTAACACGCACAACACACACACACACACACAAACCATTTAGACTAGTAAGGTACATGTGCATTGCACGCACGAGATTTGCAAGCAAATTATGAATAAATACCACATTATAGCATGTAAGCTTTGAGTCATATATATGCATGATGTAGATGTTTGTTTAATTATTATAGTTCATCTCATACAAAATCAATTAGTTTTTATTAAAATCTGATCTATTTTAAGATTCATGGAATTGTGCATTGTAAAGCATAATGTAAAAATAAATTATTGGGATTCATCTCGAAAAAATGGGCAATTATGATACGGAAGATTCTACAACAGAGGATAAATGCTTGTGTTTTGAGGTTTGTACATTCTGCTTAACATCAACCATGTAGTCTTCTAGATTATACATGTGGCGGAATCTGGTGGAATGTGGATGATATCCAACACCCAGTAGTGCTCGAATTTGCCATCTCTGCACCGTTGGATTGGATTCATCCAACGACCATCTTTCAAAGTTTATTCGCTCACTATATAGGGGTATAGATATGTGATGTGAAAGCCACCCATCATCTCCAATCTGAGTAATGTGTCCGTGCGTGGATGCAATGCGGCCAAATGATGCTTGCCATCGGTATCTCAAATTCAAATCAGTCTGACCTTGTTGAATGTGTATACAGTATAGCATGATCGTTTCCAAACCACACCACGCATATCTCAGTTAGATTCATGTGTGCGTGGGTTTCAAACATCATGGTCTCTTATTCAAATATTTGAATTCAACTTTACATTGATTATGGCCTCACCTAGTATTTTACACCCACATAGTCGTCTTGTCTTTATAATTGTACCACTAACTTTCTCTCGTGCATGCATGCACACACACTACCACTCCGCATTATCCATCGCACACATGCAATCTTTTTCTTCAGGTCGGTCTCCCATGCATGCACACACACACCTCCCCCTCTTCATCAATTCGGGCATTCTTTATCTCTCACATGCATGCGAGACAATCGATGCTCCTCTATGTGTCTAAACATATAGCTAGGTCTTTTCGAGTTTTCCACACAAACCGATCGATATATATATCTAGTCAGGTCTCACCCTCTTTCCCTCGTACACATCGATCAATCAATAACTCTCTATATATGACTACATAGCTAATACACCCACATTATCAACCATCGTCTCCCTCTCATCATCCACGCCTTCCACTTCATCTCTCAGACACGCGCACAGTGGCGAAGGCAGGGGTAGTAAGCGCCATATCCCCCTAACATTACTATATATTGAGGCTAATATGAATGTGATCACTAGATCAATTGCTGGTAAAATGGTTTAAGTTGATGAATTGGCCCCCCTAGCTCACTTATTTTTCATGCCTCCGCCACTACGCGCAACCGCGTATGTTCTCACCCCCTCCCTTCAAATATCAATCTCGCACTTGTGCACTCCTTCATACTCTCCCTCCGGTTGGCCCTTCGCACCATCTTCCAGCCCCCCCCCATATCTCGGTGCTTGTACGTTCGTAGAGCTCTTCCCAATGGTACAACGAGGTGCTATACAATCGGTTTTTAACCCCTTTCCGTGACAGCATTTGGAACCGTCGCCAAGTGAGTGTGGGAGATAGGGGGGTCCTTCCCACACGACCCAGAAACCATCAAGGAAGGGTGAGCGGCTACTGAAGATCACCATAGAATAAACGTATGAGAAGCCGCCCCAGTCCCACACGTTACATCTCGACGTTACGTTTTTTATCAGAGAGACATCCCAAACGATTACGGTGATATAGTCATGTGAAAAAGGTGGACATCAACATTTAATCTGTCGATATGTTTGTGATAGGTACGTTATCGCACACGGTTCAAGAATGTAAAACGTGTGCGGTGCCTCTACTAACGCCAACGGGTCCATTTTCATAAATGTGTACGATTGGTATTCCTATCACACACTCACACTGGTTTGAAACTTTTGCCGTGTTACCATGAATCGCACACGCATATGAGACGAAACCGTGTGTGCGTCTGCAGGCATCACAAATGTTGCACGTCAAAGAACCGTCTATTCTGTTGTTTTTCATCGCACACGCTGTTTTCTTTCTAACCGTGTGCACATTATTTTAATCGCTCATGTATATTTTTATTTTGCCTGTAATTTATTATTCCAATTGGAAATATGAATCATGCAATTCAAATTCTCAGCACAAGGTTTCAACAACGAATCCATAAATAAAATTACAGTACAATATGTTTAGTAATTACATGATTAGATAGCAATTAAATATGATGAACCACAATATTTACACATAGTAAAGGTGAAGAGGCAAGTGTAAATCATTTTGAATATCAATGGTGTTGAAGAAGCGGAATACCCATAATGTGCCTTCCTGCATGCCATAGGCACGAACAACTTTTGTCCAACCCCTTGTGATGATCCCCCGCCCATCCTTCACCGCCTTCAGGAAGACTTCTAGATCATTATCATGGTAGCATGAATTATATAGTTTAACCTTAGTTGCCTCCACTCCGGTCATGTAGTTTGCAAGATAATCATTAGTAAATAGCTTCGGAAACCACTGAAAAGACAAAAATATCAGATACTGAGGTCTAATAGAGTAACTTGTTGTAGGCAGGGGGAAAAGGCAACACATTACATACCATCCTAAAGTTCACTGTTGTCTTGGAAAAAAGATAAATAAAGAGCTTAATTACCATCACATGTTTCTTTCGCCTAACAATCTTTCTTAGTTTCCTTACTTGACGCTTGTTCATGAATATCTCATTCCCCCATACGCAAAAAAGATCGAAGCGTGGATCAGTACCGCTCATATATGTACCAACAAGCAACCAGTAAATGTTAGAAGCTAAACTGAGATTGCAGAAATGATGTAAAATACAACTACCTACGTTCCTAAGTACAAGTATTTTTAGATATTTCAATATGAACTACATATGAATGTATATATAATTATGGATATAGTATAGATTAGAATCTAGATTCACTCATTTTGCTCCTTATGTAGTCCATATTGGAATCTCTAAAAATACTTATATTTTGGAATAGATGGTGTATAAGACATGGGATGCAACTAACCACGACGACAAACAACAACATCGCCCATTGTAGCCCTGTGTGAGTACATGGAAATCCAGTGTTAACTACAACAGGGTTAACATCCACCAAAAATGGCAAATGGAAATAAAACGACATCATTTGTAGTGATATCTTCATTGCGAAAGAGTAGCATGGTAGCAAAGGGACGGGTTAAAAATGGATACAATTGTTAATTGCAACAGGCTTAACAACATCCTAATTCATGTTTTGTAAGTTTGTAGCCATTAAAATACAACTGTTTAAAAATGGATACAACTGTTAATTGCAACATGCTTAATGGCCATTGAAACTGGTACTGATAAAAATGCAATTCGCAGAGTTAAACATCACAAGGCAGGTGCTGCCGGAGCAGATAATGGCCGAGTTGTCTATAAAGAGGTAGGGAAAATAGCTAAAACGTGTTAGGCATGTTTACTACAATATGCTTAATACATCCACCGTACAAAACATAGACATTAATTGCAACTAGTATTGGTAAGATTGAACTGGTGAGTACATACTTGGTAAGTCCTGAGAGGTAGTTGCTGGGGCACTTCATCTTGGCCAGAGCCCGCGCAAAGTCAGCGGTGGCGGAGGCGAGCTGTTCCTCCGGGTCAAAGCGTGGATCAATGCCACTGACATGTGGACCTACAGGCAACCAGTAAATGGTAGAAGTTAAACTGCAATTGCATAAATGATGTGAAATACTGTAAGACATGGGATTCAGCTAACCTCGACGGTAAACAACAGCATCGGCCGTTATGACCCTGCGCAAGTACATGGACATGCATGTTAAGTACAATAGGGTTAGCATCCACCAAAAATAGCAAATGGGCAGCATCTCTAGTAATATCCTGAGTCATGTATTGTAAGTTTGTTGTTGGTATTGGTGAAATTGAGCCGGACAGTTAATACTTGAACATCACACAGTGTGTAATACTGAAATAAACAAGGCACGAACATGCTTAATACATCAACCGTATAGAACATAGCTATTGCAAGTGGTATTGGTAAGATTTAGCTTGTCAGATCATACATGTTAAGTCCTGGGGGGGTAGTTGCTATGGCACTTGAATTGGGCCAGAGCCTGCCCCATGTCGGCAGCGGCAGAGGCGAGGTGTTCCTTCGGGTCAATACACACATCAGCCATCGTGCCATGGACTGCCATCAGCTCCTCGACCTCCACGTGATATGTGGTTGGGCTTTCGTGGCGATTCTTCGGAGGTAGGGGCAGTGGGGATTTGGAGGCATGAGGATGTTTGGCAGGCACCATTTAAGCAATCAGGCCAGGGCCGTGGTAGATATCGGTGGATTACTTGACTAGATCCGAGTAGAGCGTAGATGTGGTTGCGGCGGCGGCGGTTTGAGCTGCCAGTAGGGGAGGCGCGGTGGGGGGATACTGAGGAAATTTGATGTGTGGGGATGTCGTTGGATGAATAAATTCAGAAATCGGACGCCTAATAAAAAAAATCTGCGAAACTTGAAACTTAGGCGGGGGAAACACACAACACATATGAAGTGCATCAAATACTCGTGTGCGAGAAAATAGAAAATTGGCAGATCTCGTCTCCAAAAAAATGTAGACATGTAGTTGATTTTTTTCGGTCAATGGTACGCCTAGTTTATTAGGAAACATCGCATACATAACTGACTTATGGATCATTAAGGCAAAAAACGCACAAGGGTACGACATAGAAACCGTGTGTTTTGTGATCTTCTAATGATTGATGCAAAAAACGCACACGGGCACACACGCTAATCAACACTCAAAGCACTCAAAGGATGCTCTTACCGACATTGTACGTTAATACTACAAACTTAAAGTACTATTGGTAATTTGTGCCAATACTACAAACTCAAACTACTTCTCACATGCTAGCCAGACACCAGCGTTCTCCATCCCGGTCTTTTAGGCAGCAGCCCACCATGCTTCGATCTCCACCCAGCTCTCCTTACAATGGCATGCGGCCTCTTCTTTCTAGAGGCAGTGGGGCTCTCTTTTCTTGACTGCTTTCCGCCTTTTCGGCTCATTATGTATGGCTTTGGCCGCCTTTAGATCCACCGCCCATTCGGCCATGGCAGCCTCAAAGTATGCCCACGTAACTATGTGGCCGCTGGAGATGAACTCGGCGCAACACGATTCCATCGATGCCTGACCATGTGTGCGGTCACGGGCGGCGAGGAACACGGCACAGCAGGATGCCACCGCTTCCTTACCAGTTACTGTGCGTCATGGTGCCATGAACGACGCTTGGAGAGAGCTCTGGGATGGAGGGACCGGGCAGCCATATAGTGCGGTGGTTTTTAAGAGCTCAGCGACAAATGACAAAGGAAATTTGGCTTCCCTTACAATTTTTCTCATTCATTATCGCACACAGTTCATCTGCGTCGCTACCAGAAACAGTGTGCGCTGAGTCTATTGTGTGTTGCGTTATGATTGGCCGGAACCCCAGCCATGCGGACCGCACGTGTGCACCGTAGAATGTGCCACGATCGAATGACAATCCACGTCCCTCACATCACACCCGTGCAGCTGTAGCTGGATTGGATTTATATGCGTTAAATGCCTATAAAGTGCACACAATCCCCTAAATATGGTAAATGAGCCCGAAAAAATGCCAAATTTGAACACGGTGATTTGCATGGTGTATGTTCATCGTAGAAAAAAATTCTAGGGCAAAGAACCAAGAAAATTTGGATTCCACTTCAATCTTGGCGATTTCCTTCTCAAAAGCATGGAACTTCCTCGGTGATGGTTCGATTTATGAAGGGCGTGCATGACGACATAAGCCAAACCTTCTCAAATTTTACCAGGGCATGGTGAGGTCATACCATAGCACCATGCTACGCGTCATGTTTTTCAAGCATTTATTTCATTTTTTCTATAGTCGAAAACCCAATAAACAAACGTTTGTGGTTGACTATTGCCACACATTTCATCGAAATATCTGTCTATTCCTTGTAAAAGGCGTGAGCATTTACTAAATGCCATGAGCATGGTTTTCCAGGCCGTTCTTCCGCACCCTTTCATGCACCGACTGTTTAAACTTGAATTATGTGCATTAATGCCTAGAAAATGCACATAATCCACTAAATATGATAAATGAACCCGAAAAAGTGCCAAATTTGAACACGGTGATTTGCAGGGTGTATGTTCATCGTAGAAAAATAATCATGGACAAAGGACAAATAAAATTTGGACCCCTCTTCAGTCTTAGTAATTTCCCCCTCGAAACCATGGAACTTCCTCAATGATGGTTCAATTTATGAAAGGCGTGCATGACACATAAGGAAAACATTCTCAAATTTCTACCAGGGCACGATGAGGCCATACCATGGCACCACGCCAGGCGTCATGTTTTCCAAGCATGAATTTTCATTTTTGTATAGTTGTTAACCCAGTAAACGATGCGTTTATGGTTGACTATTGCCACACATTTCCTTGAAATATCTACCCATTCCTTTTTAAAGGCATGAGAATGTACTAAATATCGCGAGCATAGTTTTCCAGACCATTCTTGTGCAACTTTTCATGCACCGATTGTTTGAATTTGAATTATGTGCATTAATGCCAAGAAAGTGCAAATAATCCCCTAAATATGGTAAATGAGCCCGAAAAAATGTCAAATTTGAACACATTGCATTTTAGGCAGTATGTTGATCGCTGGAAAAAATTGAATGACAAACAAGGAGGGAAATTTGGATTCCCCTTGAATCTTGGTGATTTCCCTCTCGAAAGCATGGAACTTCCTCGGTGATGTTTCTATTTATGAAGGGCGTGCTTGACGATATAGATCAAACCTTCTCAGCTTTTAACCAGGGCACGGTGAGGCCATACCATGGCACCATGCATGGCGTCATGTTTTTCAAGCACATATTTCATTGTTCTATAGTTGATAACCTAGTAAATGATGCGTTTGTGGTTTACTATTACCACACAATCCTTTGAAATCTCTGCTCATTCCTTGTAAAAGGCTTGAGAATTTACTAAATACCACGAGTATGGTTTTCCCAGACCGTTCTTGTGCACCTTTTCATTCATCGATTGTTCGAATTTGAATTATGTGGATTAATGCCTAGAAAATGCACATAATCCCCTAATCTGGTAAATGAGCCCGGAAAAATGCCAAATTTGAACACGTTGCATTTGTGGGGGTTCTTTGATTGTAGAAATTACTCAATGACAAGCTAGGAAGGAAATTAGGATTCCTAGCCCCTTCAATCTTGTTGATTTCCCCCTCAAAACAATGAAATTTCCTCGGGATGGTTCGATTTATGAATGGCGTGGATGATGACATAAGACAAACATACTCAATTTTTACCAGGGCATGGTTGTCGGTGTACTAAGATAGGGGTACCTTAGTACCCCAACTTGTGCACGGGCAGTAGCAGCTTCCCGCGGCAGGGATTACCACGTGCTTGCCGGAAACCTTTCTGGTCCCTATGAAGCCATTCAAGAACAAAGTATACAAGTCAGAAGATCAAGGCCCCGGCAAGAGGAGCTTGCCGGGAAGGCCGCTCCAGGCTCAAGATTATCACGTTAGCACAAGACCCTGGCAAGAGGAGCTTGCCAGGAAGGCCAAAGAATGCACACCTCAAGAAATGCCTCGGCGCATCACGCGCCCCGGCAGGACCCGGAGAGCGACAAGCTTCCGGGCCCGGCAAGATCAAGCCCCCGGCAAGGTGCTTGCCGGGGAAACCTACGCTGTGTGCCCGCGCTCCAGCTCATCTGCCCACGCGTCGCCCTGGGGCCCTTCCAGGGACGCGTGGCGGACGGCTGTGCAGCCTGGGGGACGCTGTGGCAAACCACGGTGACGAGGCTACCGCCGTGGCGGACGGAGAAGCATGGACGGACACTTTTGGGGTCGACGGTGACGTGCATTTAATGCCCTTGTCCCCCACTGTCAAAGTTAGGTGAAGTCCACTGTTCATCCACTGTTCACGCACTATTCCCGCACTGTTACAACTAACACCAAAGTTACATTTTTACCCTCCTCTACGTTGGCACCTGTCGGTGACCCCTTGAGCTATAAAAGGAGGCCCATGCACAACGTAGAGGGGGTTCGAAACCTAAGCAACTCGCTCGCTCGGTGTAGCTGGTACTGTAGCTCTTCAAGCTCCCGAGCTCAATACAACCAAGGCAGGAGTAGGGTTTTACGCGTCCGCGCGGCCCGAACCTGGGTAAACTGCCCGCGTGCGCTCCTCGATCTGCTCTTCGTACTCCCTCCGCTCCCTTACCGCAACGTAGAAGGGGCTCCTGTCCCATAGGTGCTCGTGGGAGGACAATTTCCCCCGACATCTTTGGCGCGCCAGGTAGGGGGCATCGAGGTTGTGCGAACCTGATCCGGCGCTCACGCGGGCGCACTCTTCATCAATCTCTCCAGCTTCATCAACTTCATCAGCAACATCAACATGCCTCCGAAGAAGAAGGCTTCGGAGGTCGCAGGCCCGTCTGCGTCGATCCCACCGCCACCAGAACCAACGGTTGGTGGAGGAGATGCCGGCGGAAGGGTGGTCGCCGGTGAGGAAACTCACGGCCCCACCAAATCCAAGGACAAGACGGACGACCGGGCGAACTCCAAAGCCTCGGTGTCCGTAGACGCACCACATCCCTCTCAGCAGACGACAGGCCAGCAGCGCCGTCGTACAGGAGGTACCATCCGCTTGCTGGGGCAAGGACAAGCCGGAGGCTCGCGGGATGCTCAAGGCCATCGTCCTGGCACGAGCAGAGCGTGGTCGACGGGGCGAGAAACTGCTCCTTCTAACCCTGTTAGAAGTCCGAGCATATCTCGCTCCTCGCACCGCTCGCCGCCGCTCCCCTCCTCTCCAGCAGAAGCTCTAGCAAGAGCACAACTGCTCCTCGATTTCCCTCCAGCGGCAGACAAGGCCGAAGACTGGAGGGCGACGATCCAGAGTCTCATCGCCTTCGCCAACAACGACATGCCGCAGCAGCCGGCGACATCGCGGCCACGGCAAGTCGACCAGACGAAGGCCGATGGCGACAAGACCGCCGGGGGTGCAACTACCGTGCACTCCCCGTCACGGAAGCAAAAGACGCCGCCCCGCCGGATTAACGTCGACGACGACTCCACGGCGTCGTCGGATCCGCGAGCTCGTCGGGACCAGCGCCAAGTCCTCGACGACCGGCGACAAGAAGATGCTCGGACGCGCATCGAGCGCCGACGAGAAGCCCGGCGACAATCGGATCAGTGCGCTGGGACCGCTGTCGACACGCACGCGCCCGGTGAACCAGGCGACTTGCCATACGCGGCAGGTTGCCCTGCGTTCACCCGCGAGCTGCGGCGCGTCCAGTGGCCCAGCATGAAAAACTTCAAGCCCGACGTACCCGAGAAGTACGACGGGAAGACGCACCCCTCGGAGTTCCTCAACATCTACACCATCGCGGTGCAGGCTGCCGGGGGACGCAACGAGAAGATACTAGCCAATTACTTCCCGCTAGTGCTTAAGCCGAACATCCGCTCTTGGCTTATGCACTTGCCGGAAGGCTCCATTTCTTCGTGGGCGGATCTGTGCCACCAGTTTGTTGGTGCCTTCACGGGCGGCCACAAACCCCACGGCCAGGAGAGTGATCTCCACATCTTGGCCCAGAAGGAGGGAGAGTCCCTGCGCAAGTACATCCAGAGGTTCAGCCGCCTGCAACACAACATCCCCGATGTCCACCCCGCCGCGGTTATCAGCGCGTTCCACCAGAACGTGCGTAACCGCCGCATGAGGGAAGAGATGGCCATGACCAAGATCTGGGATGTCAGCGAGCTCTACGCTCTGGCTGACAAGTGCGCGCGTGCCGAAGAAGGGAGGAGACTCCCCAGAGAGGATGCTGGCGCAGGAGGAAGCGACAGCGAGGATGCCACCCCGGCAAGGAAGAGCCGGCGGCGGAACAACAGAAAGAAGAAGAGCAAGGAGGTGCTAGTCGTCGAGCAGTCCGGCAAGGAGGCTCCCGCCAAGAAGGCACAGGCTGGCGGTTCCGGCAAGGAGCCTGCCCCTGTAGCGGCAGCCGACAAGCAGGACGGCTCCGACAAGCAATACTGCAAGATCCACCGCACCAAGGGCCACGATCTTCAGAATTGCAAGCGAGTCGAGTACCTCGTAGAGCAGCAGAAGGCTGAATACGAGCGTCGCGACAAGGAGAAGGCCCAAGGTGGCGGGGGAGAGCCCAGCAAGAAGCGGCCATTCAATGGCCGGGGAGGACGCCGCGGCAAGGCCAAGCAGCGGCAAGGTGACCGACCTCCCCGGGGCCGCGACAAGGATGAGGAAGAAGACGACGACGACGACATGGAGGAAGGAGATAACAGCGAGCAGGAGTTCCAGAAGGCCACAGAAGTCCTGTGTGTCGACGGAGGCGCCTCTCTGCACACTTCCCACCGCCAACTCAAGCAGTGGGTGCGGGAAGTAAACGCAGCCGAGCCGCCCGTCGAATCACGCAGGCTGCTGAAGTGGTCCGGCACGCCCATCATTTTTGACCTTGAGGATCACCCCGACCGCACAACGGCGGTCGGGTGCTTGCCGATGTTGGTCTCACCAACTATCCGCAACCTCAAGGTCACCAAAATGTTGGTTGACGGCGGGGCCGGCCTGAACTTGATCTCCTCAGCTGTGATCAAGAAACTACAGATCCCCGACAGCGAGCTCGAAGAAACCGGGTCGTTCCAAGGAATAAACCCGGGAAGGAGCAAGCCGAAGGGGAAGATTACACTGCCCGTGACCTTTGGCGGGGAACTTAACTTCAGGACGGAGAGGATGACCTTCGACGTTGCCGATATCCCATTGCCATACAATGGGGATACTTGGACGTCCTGCCCTCGCCAAGTTCATGGCAGCTTCCCACTATGCCTACAACGTACTCAAGATGCCGGGGCCGATAAGCGTCATCTCTGTCCCTGGCGACAAGAAGGACGCGCTTATCTGCGCCGACAAGATCTACCGGGATGCAGCAGCCGCAGCAGAAAGCAACACACTTGCCGCTGAAGCTCCCGGGGGGAAGACCAAGACCAAGTCCGGCAAGAGTTCTGGGGCCCACCCCGGCAAACGCACCTCTTCGGAGTGCTGCGCTACCGTCGAGGACGCACCATCGAGCTCCACCGGCAAGTGCAAGAAAGGGATGGCCGCTCCACCGGCAACCAAGAAGGTGTCCGCCAAGGAGGACGGCACTGGTGGTACCTTCACCATCAGTGCTACGCTCGACAACAAATAGGAAAGCGCGCTCGTTGCCTTCCTGCGGGCGAATGTCGATGTGTTTGCATGGCAACCATCTGACATCCCCGGCGTTCCCAGGAAGGTAATTGAGCACAAGCTTGCTGTTTGTCCTCATGCGCGGCCCGTCAAGCAGAAGGTCAGGAAGCAAGCCGTGGAGTGCCAAGAATTCATCGCCGAAGAGATAAAGAAGTTGGAAGCAGCAGGCCTAGTTAGAGGCGTGATCCATCCTACGTGGTTGGCCAATCCAGTTGTCGTACGCAAGGCCAATGGGAAATGGAGACTTTGTATAGACTTCACTGATGTGAATAAAGCATGTCCCAAGGATCCATTTCCCTTGCCGCGTATTGACTAGATTGTTGACTCCACCGCTGGATGTGAGCTGCTTTCCTTCCTTGATGCATACTCAGGTTACCACCAGATTTTCATGGCCAAGGAAGATGAAGAGAAGACTGCATTCATTACTCCATGCGGCACATATTGCTTCATACGCATGCCCTTTGGATTGAAGAATGCAGGCTCAACATTTGCAAGGGTGGTGCACACTACTTTTGAGCCACAGATCCACATAAATGTAGAAGCTTACATGGATGACATAGTGGTCAAGGACAAGAGCAAAGATACACTGATCCAAGACTTAGAGGAAACTTTTGAGAACCTGCGCAAGATCCAGCTCAAGTTGAGCAGATTGAAGCCCCGAGGCGCGTCAAGGACGTAAGGAGACTTGCTGGTTGTGTGGCTGCCCTCAGCAGGTTCATTTCAAAGTCTGCAGAACGCGCCCTGCCTTTCTTCAAAATCTTGAAGAAGGCAGGTCCTATGAAATGGACTCCGGAAGCGGAGGCAGCGCGGCAAGACTTGAAAGGATACCTATCCTCCACTCCAATACTTGTTGCACCTAGGCCACAAGAAAAGTTGCTGCTATACTTAGCAGCAACCAATCAAGTGGTTAGTGCTGCGTTAGTAGCGGAGAGGGAGGCGGATGAAGAATCCACACCACCGGCAAGCGAATCCAGCGACAAGCAGGGGGCTCCCCCGACAAGCTCTGGCCCCGACAAGGACAAGTCTGCGCAGGAACAAGGAGAGTGCGAAAGAAGATGGTGCAGCGCCCAGTGTATTTTGTAAGTTCCCTCTTGCAGGGGGCTAGATCAAGATACTCTGGGGTGCAGAAGTTGCTTTTCGGCCTCCTCATGGCCTCGAGAAAGCTGCGCCATTACTTACAAGCACACGAGATAACAGTGGTCACTCGCTTTCCGTTGAAGAGGATATTGCAAAATCCCGAGGCAACAGGCAGGATCGTCGAGTGGGCACTGGAGCTGTCAAGCTTTGGTCTCAAGTTTGAGAGTACTTCAACTATACAAAGCAGAGCTTTGGCAGAATTCATAGCCGAATGGACCCCAACGCCCGATGAAGAAGTTCCAGAGACAAGCGTCCCCGTACAAGAAGCGAGCAGTGAATGGGTAATGTACTTCGATGGTGCTTTCTCGCTGCAAGGCGCCGGTGCCGGCGTGGTACTCATCGCACCCACCGGAGAGCACCTCAAGTATGTTGTCCAGATGCACTTTCCCAAGGAACAAGCGACAAACAATACTGCAGAGTATGAAGGTTTGCTTGCCGGCCTCAGAATTGCAGCCGAGCTTGGGATTAAGAAGTTGATTGTGCGGGGAGATTCACAGTTGGTGGTCCGACAAGTGAATAAGAGTTACCAAAGCCCTTTGATGGAAGCCTATGTTGATGAAGTGAGGAAGCTTGAGGAGCACTTTGAAGGTCTGCAAATGGAGCACGTCCCAAGAGCTCAAAATGATATTGCCGATGGCCTTTCAAAGTGTGCTGCGATGAAGTTACCTGTGGAACCAGGGACCTTCCTGCTCAAGCTAACTCATCCATCCGTTACACCATCAGTTGGGCAGAACAAGAAGAGAAAGTTGGTCTCCGGCGACTACTTGCCGGCGGATCTCCCAGAAGCTGCCGCCAAGGTCCCCAAGATCAACAACCAAAATGCTGAGGAACAGTTTGCTCCTGCAGATCCGAGGATCTGTACAGTTGAAGCAAGCGTTCCCGACAAGCCTTGCCCCGGCAGGCTTGCCGGGGGACCATCAGCTCCGGCGGAGCCACAAGTTCTTGCCGTAGAAGCTGAGGTTCCCGCAGCAGCCCTCATGCCTTTAATCCTTGTTATTGAGCCTCAGGCTCCAGCATGGGCACAACAAATCGTCCGTTTTCTGCAAACTAGAGAACTTCCCGACGACCCAGAAGAGATAGAGAAGATAACCAGGCAGTCAAGTATGTACCAGTTCGTTGACAATGAACTGTACAGAAGAAGACTCAATGGTGTCAGGTCGAAGTGCATTTCCAGAGAAGATGGACAGAAGCTGTTGGCAGAAATACATGGAGGCATATGTGGCCACCACATTGGCGCAAGGGCACTTGCCGGGAAGGCGTTCCGGCAAGGGTTCTTCTGGCCAGAAGCCCTCCAAGATGCAACTGCACAAGTAACCAAGTGTGAAGCGTGCCAGTTCCATGCCAAGCAAATTCACCAGCCAGCTCAAGCTCTCCAGACGATCCCTTTGTCCTGGCCCTTCTCGGTCTGGGGGCTCGATATCCTCGACCCCTTTCCCCGCGCAGTCGGGGGCTTTGAGTACTTGTACGTTGCAATCGACAAGTTCACAAAGTGGCCAGAAGTGGAACCCGTGAGAAAGGTGACAGCACAGTCAGCGGTCAGGTTCTTCAGGTCAATTGTTTGCCGTTTCGGGATCCCTAACAGGATCATCACCGACAATGGCACACAGTTTACGAGTCGCACCTTCATGCAGTACGTCCAAGACCTTGGCGCCAAGGTCTGCTTCGCTTCTGTTGCTCACCCGAGGAGCAATGGTCAAGCGGAGAGGGCCAATGCTGAAGTGCTGCGCGGACTCAAGACAAGAACCTTCGACAGGCTGCGCAAGTGCGGAAGAAACTGGATAGAGGAGTTGCCGGCGGCTCTTTGGTCGATCAGGACGACACCAAATCGAGCCACCGGACAGACACCCTTTGCTCTTGTCTATGGAGCAGAGGCAGTTCTCCCCACGGAACTCGTATAGGGATCTCCTCGAGTGCTCACTTATGATGAGCTCGAGCAAGAGCAAATGCGACAAGATGATGCATTGCTCCTTGAGGAGGAACGTCTTCAGGCTGCTGTACGAGCTGCTCGATACCAGCAAGCCTTGCGTCGCTATCATAGCCGCAAGGTCAAGGCCAGGAGTCTCGAGGAAGGCGACCTTGTTCTTCGGCGTGTTCAGTCCGCCAAGAATTCCAACAAGTTGACGCCGAAGTGGGAAGGCCCTTATCGGGTGAGACAAATCACAAGGCCCGGCGCTGTCCGCCTTGAGACCGAAGAAGGCTTACCGGTGAGCAACTCCTGGAACATAGAGCATCTTCGCAAGTTTCACCCATAAGGCGTGGTTGCCGTGATTCGCTCCGGCAACCACCTTTTGTACAAGTCTTGCCGCTGTTGCATGTAAACCTTTGTACAAAGCCGGGCGCAGATCCCGTGCATCAGTAAAGTTTTTGTGCTTTGCACTATTTGCCATTTTCATGCTTTTCTTTGTTATTTGCATGCATTGTTTGGCACCTTGTGCAACACACATCCCCGGTAAGCACTAGCAAGCCAGAAGACCGTATACTTGTTTTTCTCCTCTTTTTCTTTCCCTCTTAACCAGAAGGAATATTCCTCGCGCACAAGTTTGCCGGGGGGGAAGGAATTGGAGGATGAACCGAGTGCTGTTCAAGAAAGAGAAGCCTTGTCGGGGAACAAGCAACCTATGAAAGCTAAGTTACCAGAATTTGAGCAGTTCAAATTTTTAATTTCTAGTTATCTTCCTTGAACAACCACACTTTGTACGGAAAACCTGTGCGCGGAGGAACCTACACGTGGCTAGCCGCACCCTTACTTTGTTTTTGAGCACGCTCAACGACTTAAGTGAGCTGCGACAAGTGTCACGCCCTTACCTCGTTTTGGAGTTCGCTCAGCAAGCTAAGTGCGCTGCGACTAGCTGCGGCAAGGTTACTTGCCGACGAGGTCCTTTGCCAGCAGGCTGCTAAGAGTCCAGCACTCAGCGCTCGCGGCAAGGGCCCCTTGCCGGCAAGTCCCCTAAGAGCGTAGGGCAAAACGCATACAAAGTGGAGGACCAAAAGCAAGGGAGATAACACCGCATTGATTGATCAAAATAAGATTGTATATTACAAAGATAACTTGCCACAATAACTAATTGATTCATGTCCATAACATACTTTGCAGCAGCAAAGGAAACAGAAAGAAAGAAGCCTAATCTACGCGGTCGCCTTCACGCCTCGTGACCTTGTTCACCTTGGCAACAATGTGGGCGACCTGCGCCTTCAGGGCCTCCTGGTCAGCGTCGTCCGGCAAGGAGCGGAGGACGTTGACGAGGTTGATGCCAGGGTTGCGGTAGACGATTTTCGTCAAGACACGCTCCAAGGTACCCATGCAGAGCCGACGCGCCTCGTCGTCCAGCTGCACGGGGATCTTCTCCTGCAGCCTCGCGAGCGCCGGCGCGATTCCCCTGAAGAAGAGACTCAACTTGGCGCTGTGGGGGAGGTTCTCGTCCGGAGAGTACGCGAGATGCTCCGCCCTCAGCGCCACCATCTCCTTGTCGATATTGGCAGCGGAGGTGACCAGATCGCCAGTCCACTGCTCCACCGTCCGGCTGAAGTTGTTCGTTGAGACGGCGGCGCTCTCCACCAAGTTCTGCTCCTTGCGGAGCTCGTCCTTCAGCTTCGTCTCGCGGTCCCGGGCGGCGTCGAGCGAATCAGTCAAAGTGGAGACCTTCAACTCTAAGTCAGCGATTGAATCTTTGGCGGCAGTGAGCTCGTCGCCCTTCTTGGAGAGACGTACCTGCAAGTCAGAGTTGGTGTCGGCATCTTTCTCCCGCTCCACATTGAGCGCGGTGACTCTGTCCTCGCTCGCCTTCAGGTACCGCTCCAGCTGCTCCACTTTAAGCTCCAGGTCCCTCTTGGCGGTCTCCACGGCGGCTGCGGCAGCTTTCGCCTCCTTCAGGGCCCCGCCAATGGCCTGCTCCCGGGCGGTGAGTTCGTCGTCATGGGCGTCGAGCTCGACCTTCAGCTGGTTCAGCGCCCCCTCCCGCCGAGACAGCTCCTCGGCGGCCAGCCGCTGCCGCTCTTCTGCCTCAGCCTTCTCCAGGAGGAAGGCTTGCTGCTCTCCGGCAAGCTCTTTCCGCTCCTCCGCCAAGTTGCGGAGGGCTGCCTGGTTGGCGGCGCGGAGCTCCGCGGCGCGCTTCTCCAAGTCGACTCCAGCCTTGGCGGCAAGAGCTTCCCGAGACTCTAGCTTCGCCTGCCTGGCCCAGTACAGGGCCAGGAGCCGGCGAAGGAGCTTCTCCTCTTCGGGCTCGTCGCTGCCGCCAGGCGCTTCAACAACCTTCAACCCCGCGGAGGCGAGGACCTCTCCGTCAAAGGTCTCTCCCTCAACAGGGGCTCGAGATGAAGACCCCCACGGGACTTGTATAAAGACTCCGTTGGGGGCCTCAAGATAGACGCCTGACCGCTCCGTGGAGGCGGAGGGGTCAGCGACCGGTGCAGCGCTTCACGCTCCTGCTGCCTCCGGGCCAGCAGTGTGGTCGCCGGTCCCTTCCCCAGCCGCGGCATCTGCGGTCGGGGCGGTCTCTTCAGCGGCAGGCTCGTCGGCTCCAGCCATGCCCTCAGTGGCAGTGGCGTTTCCGTCGTCGCCGCACACCTCCTCCTCAGCAGCGGTCTCCGTCTCCATCCGCTCTGGGGCGGGGGGATCTAGCGGAAGAAAAAAGGAAAGAAAGAGTCAAGCAAATATCCAAAAAGACGAGTCCAAGAAGATGAAGTTGCAAGACTTACCTTCGCGGACTTCTTCGACGACAGGCTCCCTCGCCGGGGAGTTCTCCTTTGGCGGCGGAGCAGTGGCCCCTGCTGGCGGAGGGCCGCCCGCGCCCTCCCTTGGCGGGGTGCTCACCCTTGTCGGGCTGCTCACCCTTGTCGGGCTGCTCACCCTTGGCGGGGTGCCCGCCCTTGGCGGGGTGCCCGTCCTTGGCGGAGCATTCTCCCTCGCCGGGGAATTCACCCTTGGCGGGGATGGTGGAGCAAGTAGCTCGTCGGGGGCAGTCTCCGGGCGCTCCTGCGGCTGCGGCTCCACTTCTGCACAAGACAAAACAAGACGACAAAATATCAGTATAGACAACAACCTCAAGCGCGCCCGCTAAGCAGAAATATAAAAATCAGACTTACGCCGGGGGCTGCGCTGGGGGCTGGTCCTCGGAGCAGCGGGTTGATCCGGCAAGTTTGCCGCCGGCGCGTCTTCGGTCGCCGCGGCGGGCGAGTCATCTTCAACCTCAACCACAGGGATCTTGGCCCTCTTCGCCATCCGCTGTGCCAGGGTCCTGAAAGCAAAACAAAAACAAGATCAGAATCATCAAGGAAGATCAAGACAAAGTCAAAAAAATTACAAGTTGCAAGTACTTACTCCTCTTCCTCGTCGTCGGAGTTGAGGGCGGAGAAGTCGAACTCCACCTGAGATGCTCCCGCGCGAGGAGCAGGAGGAAAAGGCTCCCTCGGGCGCTTGGCGGTCTCCGGGGCTGTGGGCTGCGAAGACCCAGCCTCCGTTGACGCCGAGGCCCGAGGAGCGGGAGGAGCGGCCGTTCCACTCCGGGAGGATCCCCCTCCGCTTGGCGCTGGCGCACGGGGCGCCTCCTCCACAACTTTGCTCGCCCTGGTGGCGCGCGTCGCCCGGCGCGCAGGCTGCTGTCGAGGCGCCTGCGGCCTCGTCGATGTAGCCGCGTTGCGGAGGCGCTTCCTCGGCGGTTGCGTAGGACTTGCCGGAGGCGGGGAGTTCTCTGAGGACGAGGAGGCATCGTCGTCAAGTCCCAGAGATCCACCGGTGTCTTCATCAGCCTCGACGCCCTCCTCCTCCTCCCCGGCAGGCCCGCTGGGTCCAGCACCATGCCCTGCGGCCTCGCTCCCTCCGGCGGCCTCGCTCCCTCCGGCGACCTCGATCCCTCCGGCGGCTTCGCTCACCCCGGCAACTCCGGCTATCCCGGCAAGCT
The DNA here is from genome assembly GCA_902687465.1 of Secale cereale. Taxonomy (NCBI): domain Eukaryota; kingdom Viridiplantae; phylum Streptophyta; class Magnoliopsida; order Poales; family Poaceae; genus Secale; species Secale cereale. Next base: position 345,751,861 of record LR738709.1, on the reverse strand, counting down.
TCAGAGAAGGCACCCCGGCAAACTCATCGGGCGGAAGCTTGAGCAGCCTGAGGATTTCTGCCTCCTCTGCTCGGTTCGCCTCGTCCGCGGCCTGCGCCTCGTCCACGGTGTATCCAAAGTCACCCGCCGCTGCAGCTGCGGCGGCCTCCTCCATCATGGAGGCGATGTAGGCTATATCCCGAGCCATAGTGGCCCGGGTGAGGCCCCTGTTCTCCTCGGTGTTCTTGGGCGTCTCGACCAAGTTATCGAAAAAGCTCAACACAGTATCCGGCGGAGGCTCTATCCAGGTGGGGATGACGCCGTGGGAGTCGCACGCAGGCATCATCGCGCGCAAGGAATCTCAGGCGGTGCTGTTTCACAGCGGCACCACTCCCCGGGATGGTTTGAACCACTCCGGATGGGCCGGGTCATGCTTGAAGAGCTCTCGGACCATCCCCTTCAGCTCCAAAGCAGTGAAATTGAAGTTTAGTCCAGGGCGCAGCCTCATGATATCTGCCGCATTGCCAAATTCCCAGGCGGGCCTTTTCCTCTCTTGTAAAGGGGCAGTGCGGCGGCGGAGGAAATCTGCTCCAACCTCTCCGATAGTCAAATTGGCTACCCGGAGGCGAATAATCCTAATAAGGGCAATGTTGAGCTTGCTGTCCTCCGGGGCCAATTCGCTCCAATCTCTGCCGTGCACTATCGCAGTTGTGCGCAGCGCGGTGAAGGGCTCCGGCTTATCCTCCACTACCCAGCACCAATCTGCACGCCATTCTTCCCACTTGCCGCGGAGTTCTCCCTTCAGGTATGAATCCTTCTTGTTTAGCCGGAAGATCCAGGAGATGCCGTCGGAAAGGGGAGCGCCAGCCTCTACTCTAGGCATAAAGAAATGGCGGAAAAGTGCTACGTTCGGATGGATCCCAACATAGTTTTCGCACAAGTGTACGAAAACGGCCATCGTAAGGATGGCGTTGGGGGTAAAGTCTAGGAGGTGGAGGCCATATGTGTTCATGATATCACAAAAGAACTCCGAGAACGGAGGGCACAATCCACAGTGAAAGAAAGCAGCGAAGAAGAAGTACCCGCCGGGGAACATATCTTTGGCGACGGCGGGGATGAGCTTTGGTCTCCCCTGACAAGAACATATAGTACTTGTTCCGCAGCTCCTTCGCGCCAAGCCTCGGCGCGAAGACCACGCTCCTCTTCCGCAGGGCGGCCAGCTTCGCCGCCTGCTCGGACTTCTCCTTCTTGGCCTTGTCCGCTTTCTCCTTGTCGCTCTTCGGAGCCATGGTGGAGGCGGCGAGGGAAGAGGCGAGGAGCTCAGCGGCGCCGCGGATGCGGGAGACGGCGGAGGAGGGGCGGAGGCAAGAAGCAGCGGGGGTTTCTGGAAAGTTAAGACGCAATGAAGACGAAGGAGGGAACTGCCCCTGCTTCCTCTACTTTTAAGGGGGAAGTGGGGGACGCTCCGCATTTCCCATTAAAGAACAGGCCACGATCTCTCCCACGACGCCACAATCGACGCGTGCCGTTAGGGAGGGATGCGGAAGGAGATACGGCTTGCAGTGGGCCGCGCGTGCCCGTGCACTGTTTTGGGCCTGGTCCAACAGCGCTTGGCACCGTGTGTGGCCCAGGCCCGGGGGCTCCTGTCGGTGTACTAAGATAGGGGTACCTTAGTACCCCAACTTGTGCACGGGCAGTAGCAGCTTCCCGCGGCAGGGTTTACCACGTGCTTGCCGGAAACCTTTCTGGTCCCTATGAAGCCATTCAAGAACAAAGTATACAAGTCAGAAGATCAAGGCCCCGGCAAGAGGAGCTTGCCGGGAAGGCCGCACCAGGCTCAAGATTATCACGTTAGCACAAGACCCTGGCAAGAGGAGCTTGCCAGGAAGGCCAAAGAATGCACACCTCAAGAAATGCCTCGGCGCATCACGCGCCCCGGCAGGACCCGGAGAGCGACAAGCTTCCGGGCCCGGCAAGATCAAGCCCCCGGCAAGGTGCTTGCCGGGGAAACCTACGCTGTGTGCCCGCGCTCCAGCTCATCTGCCCACGCGTCGCCCTGGGGCCCTTCCAGGGACGCGTGGCGGACGGCTGTGCAGCCTGGGGGACGCGGTGGCAAACCACGGTGACGAGGCTACCGCCGTGGCGGACGGAGAAGCATGGACGGACACTTTTGGGGTCGACGGTGACGGGCATTTAATGCCCTTGTCCCCTACTGTCAAAGTTAGGTGAAGTCCACTGTTCATCCACTGTTCACGCACTATTCCCGCACTGTTACAACTACCACCAAAGTTACATTTTTACCCTCCTCTACGTTGGCACCTGTCGGTGACCCCTTGAGCTATAAAAGGAGGCCCATGCACAACGTAGAGGGGGTTCGAAACCTAAGCAACTCGCTCGCTCGGTGTAGCTGGTACTGTAGCTCTTCAAGCTCCCGAGCTCAATACAACCAAGGCAGGAGTAGGGTTTTACGCGTCCGCGCGGCCCGAACCTGGGTAAACTGCCCGCGTGCGCTCCTCGATCTGCTCTTCGTACTCCCTCCGCTCCCTTACCGCAACGTAGAAGGGGCTCCGGTCCCATAGGTGCTCGTGGGAGGATAGTTTCCCCCGACAATGGTGAGGCCATATCATGGCACCACGCAAGGCATCATGTTTGCTAAGCATCTATTTCATTTTTATATGGTACGCAGTAAACACATTTCCTTGGAATATCTGCCCATTCCTTGTAAAAGGCATGAGAATTTACTAAATAGCACTATCATGGTTTTCCAGACCATTCTCGTGCACCTTTTCAGGCACATATTGTTTGAATTTGAATTATGTGCATTAATGCCTAGAAAATGCACATAATCCCCTAAATATTGTAAATGAGCCCGAAGAAGTGCCAAATTTGAACACGGCGAGTAGCAGGGTTTATGTTCGTTGTAGAAAAAAACTCATGGACAAAGGAAAAAGGAAATTTGAATTCTCATCTCGGTGATTTACTATCGCACACGATTCCTCTCCATCACCTATGCGAACCGTGTGTGTTCATTCACACATGCGAAAGGAAAAAAGAAAACCCTTTGCTACTTCGTCCCCACCCACTCGACGCAGACTCCTCCTCAACTCTACACCTCATCAACTTCTAGCGCGGCGCCCTCCTAAGCTCGACGAGTGTTGTCCACGGGCGGAGGTCGCTCTCCAAACGACATAGGATTTCGCCCCTACCGCTTTCCGCCGCCTATCTACACCGACATTCTAGACTCTAGTCGACTGAGGTTTTCTGCGGAATTGGGCCCGACATTTTTCTCATGGAGAAGGTAATCAACTTAGCAAAATGTTCACTCATCTATTATCGCAGTCCGTCCGTCGCTTTTAATCAACCGGCAGAAATCGTCGTGGAATCATTTCTATTCTAGTAGAAATGGAACCATTCAAATTAACAAGTTCTCGCTTGTCGTGGCAATGCATCCATATTGGGAAACTGGAGACACTATTATACTCATGCTCTACCAAGGCACAAGAGGGCTCTTGCTTTTCATTGACGAGATGCCAAGTCACCGTGATCAAGCTGCTTCCAGCGGATAGTTGTGGTCGTTGGCCCTAAGCCTCTTAAAATGTGCTAGCTGTTTTATGTTAAGTATGTAGATATGGATCATATGGTTGTTGGCCCTTAGACTGTTAAAATGTGATAGTTGTTACTATGTTAAGTATATAGATATGGACCATATGGTTGTAAAAAACGTGTTACGAAGATCCTTCTTTTGTCAAATAGTGTAACCACTATATATATGTTACTCAACTGCTGTTACCCAAGTTCTTAAATTTTCATGGAAAGTATTAGTATCGTACCCAGTTCATTGAGTTTAAGCGTGTACCCGATGTCCAGAAGGCATTTGCATATTAACTGTCCATATTGCAAATTCGCACACATGTTAACATAAGGAAACGTATGTGTAACTTACTAATCATCGCACACGAGTACTCACAGACGCATCGTGTGCGATACTCCTAGCCACCGCAAGAAACTAGTTTGCATTTTCAAAGTTTTATGTACACACAGAATCGCACACGAACTAATGGTATTATCGGTCTGTGTTGTAATTTCTCATCGCAAACAGTTCATCCGACTCAGCTGTTTGCCACGTACCACACACATCTTGTTTACATGACTCATTTGTGTTCTTTTGAAGCATCACAAACAGTTCATCCATGTGAACTGTATGCCGCATATCACACATATTTTGTTAAGTTGAATTGTTTCTGTTGTTTTCCCTAATCGAAAACAGTTCGTTCGAGTGAACCATATGTCGTATATCACACACACCTTGATCTGGCTAACCATTTCTGTTGCACTCCCTAATAACAAACAGTACATTGGAGCAAACTCTATGCCGTATATCGCACACACATTGATATGGCTCCCCGTTTCTGTTATTTTGCCTCATCGCAAACAGTTCGGATGTATTAACCGTGTGTCCTGCATCGCACACACAACTAAAATCTTAGCCGTGTTTGATGGCTCCGCCATCACGAACGTTTTGCACCTTTTTTGACGGTTTTTCTACACCATCATTTGCGATTAATGCATCTTACACAGTTTCGTCAGAGGGTATCTAATCGTACTTTCAAGTTAGCAGCATCCCGTAGTAGTGTCCCTCTATATGTCTCTATCGATTTCTCGCGCGGTCGACCCCTCCCCTCCCTTCTCGTATATCACCCCGGCCCCATGCACATACATTTATGTATATAGGCCCCTCCTTCACACAAATTGCATTGACACGTATTCCCTCACCATATCTTAGTATCTCTCACACACACATACTATGTGTGTGAAAGAGAAGAGGTACACAAACGCACTCATTCCCACATACAAACGCGCGGGTGCATGGTAGAGCACATTTCTACAAAAAATGAGCGTGTAGAAAGCCTTTAGATGATGTGCCACAAGTCTATATCTATACCTCTATATCTATATTTATATCTATACTCTATACCCCTATATAGTGTGCGAACAAGTTTGAAAGATGGTCATTGGATGAAGCCAATACGACGGTGCAAAGATGGCAAATCCGAGCACTACTGGCAATTGGATATCAACTACATTTCACCAGATTCCACCACATGTACAATCTAGAAGACTCCATGGTTGAACTTAAGCATAATGCACAACCCTCAAAACAAAAGTACTTCTCCTATGTTCTAGAATCTTCTGTATCATAATTACCAAAACCTTTTTTCAAGTTGAATTGCCATTATTTGTTTTTACCTTTTCCTTTACAACGAACAATTCCATGAATCACAAAATAGATTTTTTTATAAAAACTAATTGATTTTGAATGAGATGAACTATAAGAATCAAATGAATGTCTACATCATGCATCTATGACTCGAAGCTTACGTGCTATAGTGTGGTATTTATTCATAATCTGGTTGCAAGATCTCATGCGTGCAATGCACGTGTACCTTACTAGTACTTCCAGGATGTGCAAAACATGTAAATTAGAATTCCAATGGCAAGCTACACAGTGTCTCTCCCTATTTCAGTTAATATATTATTGTTAAAATGATGTGGGGGCATCCATGAAGCCACGTGGCACATGTGGAGGCGTTTTCGCGACCTCCTTCTATGGATTGATCACAGTGACGTGATGCTGGTTCCAGAAGAATCTACTCGTCCTCTATCACGCACACTGGCAGTACGTGCACGAAGCGAAGATGTGCACACTCATTCCCTCGCACGCACACGAGGGTACACGATGGGATGCATTTTTGTACGAAGATCCACCCCATGTGATAATTTGACGCGTGTAAAGTAGTTCACTTCATGGATGGTCAATTAATACAATGCATGCAAATTGAGTGGATGTGAGGGAGGAAGTAGTTGAGAATAACTACTCCAGTGCATGCATGCGAGTAGTTAAATCATGGGTTGCTACTTCCATTGGTCCCTTTCGTATTTTGTGCCAAATTTTGACCATAATTTTAAGTAACACAATATTTATGCATGTCATAAAAATTAATGTAATCGAAAACTATGTTCAAATGTGATTCGAATGATATAATTTTTGGCGACATGCATTAACATTTTCATAGTTAAATTTTTGGTCAAAAATTGGCACAAAATAAAAAGGGGGCCAATAAACCAGGACACAGGCAGCATGATCAATTTTTGCCTGGGTTATTGTTGGTGGCATTTTTATTTAAATATTGACAGAGTGGAGTACTATTCTTTATCTTAGCCTCGTAGGGCTCTCCCAGCGCCTACGCTCGCCTCACCGCCTCGCCCACCGGATGCCGCCATGGATAATCCCTTAGATCCTAGGATCTCGCGGGCTGCCCTCTCGCTACGGCCCACAACACTGCCACCTTTGAGCGAAACCCTCATGTGTTTCATAGGGGATCCATTGCTCAAGAATCACAGATCGGTGGCACTGGGGGACATGCCAGGGCTGCATTTCAGGTGGTGGGCAGCAAGGGAAAATTCGATCGAGGAAGCATCACATTGATTGGAGACAAGTTTGAAGGAGCTACGCCTGGCGAAGCACAAGGAGGAGTCGCAAGTCGATATTAGGGGAGAGATGTTGAGGGATGTTAGCATCTGACATATTCGCGTTGATTTCGAGCTGGGGCTAATAGAAGAGATCATATTCACGGAGTCAACTGCAAAGGAAAGAACGCGCATGCCTGCAGGATGGGATGAGCAGCCGGTGCAATTGTTCAAATGGGCAGTAGGAGAAGCCAAATCACGAAGCGAGCTGCAGCGGCGGCGCTGGGGATGCATCATAGGCGAGGTGAGTTGCCCTCCTTCCCCGCCAGTGATGCAGCGACCTACGCGGTTGCTGCTGCAGTCAACTTGCGGTGCCATGGCGTTTGCAACTGTGACAATCAGTCCATCTATTTATATTGTGTTCCTGTGATAATACATGGTCATTTGGAAAAAGATGGTAATTGATTTATCACTAGTTTTTGACTGCTTGGTCATGATAATCACCTGAAGCCACAACTAGAAGTCTCCATCGCATAATACTTACGGTCGGTCGCACAAACAGACGGTCGGTCGGACCCACGGCACGTATCGGCCAGTTACATCACTGACTTATGCGACCGCATTTGAGCAGTTGTACTTGAAATTGTATTCCAGGAAACTTATCGGAAGCCGTTTCAGGCCTCGACCATCAATTAATCTTTAGCTTGTTTCCATCACATTCCACAGTAGTACTACCATGCTATCATTAAGTGCAAACCTGCTCACACCTAGTATGTATCAAACATGAACATGTTCCCACTATGCAAGTTTCAGTTCTAGTGCAGTACTAGGCTATAAAAGGGGAACTATACCTAGCCGAAAATCAATCTACCTTCCTCCTCGTAAGTCATTCTTGTTTGTTGATACGTCCATTTTGCATCATGCTTATAAGTTGATATTTATTGCATTATGGGCTGTTCATACATGTTTTGTCACAATACTTATGCCTTTTCTCTCTTATTTTACAAGGTTTACATGAAGAGGGAGAATGCCGGCAGCTGGAATTCTGGGCTAGAAAAGGAGCAAACTCTGGAAACCTATTCTGCACAACTCCAAAAGCCCTAAAACTCAACAGAACATCGTTTCGGAAAATATAAAAAATATCTTATGAAAGAAACCCACGAGGGGGGCCATCGACTGTCCACGAGCGTTGGGGGCGCGCCCCCCTTCCCAGGGCGCGCCCCCTGCCTCTTAGCCCAGCAGGTAGGCCCCCGATGCCCATCTTCCCCTATATGAGGTGTTTTCACCTGGAAGAAATCAGAAGGAGGCTTTCGGGACCAGACGCCACCGTCTCGAGGCGGAACCAAGGCGGAAACCAATCCAGGGCTCCGACAGAGCTGTTCTGCCGGGGATACTTCCCTCCAGGAGGGGGAAATCGTCACCGCCGTCATCACCAAAAACTCTCCCATCTTGGGGAGGGCTATCTTCATCAACATCTTCACCAGCACCATCTCCTCTCAAACCCTAGTTCATCTCTTGTATCCAGTCTTTGTACCCAAACCTCAGATTGGTACCTATGGGTTGCTAGTAGTGTTGATTACTCCTTGTAGTTGATGCTAGTTGGTTTATTTGGTGGAAGATCTTATGTTCAGATCCATTATGCATATTAATACCCCTCTGATCTTGAACAATATTATGTCTTGTGAGTAGTTACTTTTGTTCCCGAGGACTTGGGAGAAGTCTTGCTATTAGTAGTCATGTGAATTTGGTCTTCGTTCGATATTTTGATGAGATGTATGTTGTCTCTCCTCTAGTGGTGTCATGTGAACGTCGGCTACATAAAACTTCACCATTATTTGGGCCTAGAGGAAGGCATTGGGAAGTAATAAGTAGTTGATGGGTTGCTAGAGTGACAGAAGCTTAAACCCTAGTTTATGCGTTGCTTCGTAAGGGGCTGATTTGGATCCATATGTTTCAGGCTATGGTTAGGTTTACCTTAATACTTCTTTTATAGTTGTGGATGCTTGCATTAGAGGTTAATCATAAGTGGGAGGCTTGTCCAAGTAAGGGCAGCACCCAAGCACCGGTCCACCCACATACCAAATTATCAAAGTACCGAACGTGAATCAGACGATCGTGATGAAAACTAGCTTGACGATAATTCCCATGTGTCCTCGGGAGCGCTTTAACTTATATAAGTGTTTGTCCAGGCTTGTCCTTTGCCATAAAAAGGATTGGGCCACCTTGCTGCACCTATTTACTTTTACCGTTTGTCACTTACTACCAATTACCTTATCACAAAACTATCTATTACTTATAATTTTAGTCCTTGCAGAAAATACCTTAGTAAAACCTGCCTATCATTTCCTTCTGCTCCTCGATGGGTTCGACACTCTTACTTATCGAAAGGACTATGATAGATCCCCTACACTTGTGGGTCATCAAGACTCTTTTTTGGCACCGTTGCCGGGGAGTGAAGCGCCTTTGGTAAGGAAAAATTTATATAGTGTGCTGAAATTTATTGTAACTTGTTACTATGGCTCAAAATCCTTTGAGGGGCTTGTTCGGGGTATCTTTACCCCGACCAGAAGAGCAAAGAGTTGATCCTCAACCTACTGCACCTATTGAAAATGTTTGCTTTGAGATTCCTTCGGGTATGATAGAGAAACTGCTTGAAAATCCCTTTATAGGAGACGGAACACTACATCCTGATTTACACCTAATCTATGTGGATGAAGTTTGTGGATTGTTTAAGCTTACAGGTATGCCCGAAGATGTTATCAAGAAGAAGTTCTTCCCTTTATCTTTGAAGGGATATGCATTGACATGGTTTAGGCTATGCGATGATATGGGATCATGGAATTATAATCGTCTGAAGTTGGAATTTCATCATAAGTTCTACCCTATGCACCACGTTCAACGTGATCGTAATTATATTTATAATTTCTGGCCTCGCGAAGGAGAGAGCATCGCTCAAGCTTGGGGGAGGCTTAAGTCAATGTTATATTCATGCCCCAATCATGAGCTCCCACGAGCACTGATCATTCAAAATTTCTATGCTCGGCTTTCTCATAATAATCGCTCCATGTGCGATACTTCTTGTTCTGGCTCTTATATGATGAAGACTATTGACTTCGAATGGGATTTATTGGAAAGAATTAAATGCAACTCTGAATATTGGGATCTCAACGAAGGTAAGGAGTCAGGTATGACCCCTAAGTACGATTCTGTAAAAGCTTTTATGGATACCGATGTTTTCCGTGAGTTTATCACTAAATATGGACTTGACTCTGAGATAGTAGCTTCTTTCTGTGAATATTTTGCTACTCATGTTGATCTCCCCAAGGAGAAGTGGTTTAAATACCATCCCCCTATTGAAGTAAAAGTAGTTGAACCTATTAAAGTTGAAGAAAAGACTATCACTTATAATGTTGATCCTATTATACCTACCGCTTATATCGAGAAACCCCCTTTCCCTGTTAGGATAAAGGATCATGCTCAACCTTCAACTGTAGTTCATAAGAGTAATACTAGAATACCTACACCCTCTGAGCAAATTAAAGTTGAACCTAGTGTTGCTATGGTTAAATATCTCTTGTAGAAGACTTAGATGGACATGTTATTTATCTCCAAGAGGAGTCTGCTAGAATAGCCAAACCCAATGCTAGGAATAAACATAAACCTGTTGTAGGCCAGCCTTTTATCTCTGTCAAGATAGGAGATCATTGCTATCATGGTTTATGTGACGTAGGTGCTAGTGCGAGTATTATCCCTCTTGATTTGTACAACGAAATTATGCATGATATTGCACCTGTTGAGTTAGAAGGGATATTATTTCACCAGTTGGGATTGTTAGAGATATTGAAGTCTTGTGTGGGAAGGTTCAATACCCTGCTGATTTTCTTGTTCTTAGTTCCCCACAAGATGCATTTTGTCCCATTATATTTGGTAGACCCTTCTTGAATACTATTAATGCCAAGATAGACTGCGTGAAAGATGTTGTCACTGTAGGATTAGGGGATATGTCTCATGATTTTAGCTTTGCTAAATTCCGTAGATAACCCCTTGAAAAGGCACCACCCAGTAAAGATGAAATTATTGGTCTTGCTTCCACTGCCATGCCACCTAATGATCCTTTAGAACAATACTTGCTAGATCACGAAAATGATATGCATATGAATGAGAGAAGGGAAATAGATGAAATATTCCTTACACAGGGACCCGTATTGAAAAACAACTTGCCTGTTGAAATCCTAGGGGATCCTCCTCCACCCAAGGGTGATCCCGTGTTTGAACTTAAACCTTTACCTGATAATCTTAAGTATGTTTATCTTGATGAAAATAAGATATATCGTGTTATTATTAGTGCTAACCTTTCAGAACAGGAGGAAGAAAAAATATTGAAAACTCTGAAGAAGCACCGAGCTGCTATTGGATATACTCTGGATGATCTTAAGGGCATTAGTCCCACTATATGCCAGCACAAGATAAATTTGGAAGAAAATGCTAAACCAGTTATTGATCACCAGCGACGGTTAAATCCTAATATGAAAGAAGTGGTAAGGAAGGAAATACTAAAGCTCTTAGAAGCAGGTATTATCTATCCAGTTGCTGATAGTCAGTGGGTAAGTCATGTCCATTGTGTTCCTAAGAAAGGAGGTATGACTGTTGTCCCTAATGATAAAGATGAATTGATCCCGCAAAGAATAGTTACAGGTTATAGAATGGTAATTGATTTCCGTAAGTTAAATAAAGCTACTAAGAAAGATCATTACCCCTTTCCATTTATTGATCAAATGCTAGAAAGGTTATCCAAACATACTCATTTCTGCTTTCTAGATGGTTATTCTGGTTTCTGTCAAATACCTTTGTCAAAAGGGGATCAAGAGAAGACCACTTTTACTTGTCCTTTCGGTACCTTTGCTTATAGACGTATGCCTTTTGGTTTATGTAATGCACCTGCTACCTTTCAAAGATGCATGATGGCTATATTCTCTGATTTTTGTGAAAAGATTGTTGAGGTTTTCATGGATAATTTCTCCATTTATGGAACTTCTTTTGATGATTGCTTAAGCAACCTTGATCGAGTTTTGCAGAGATGTGAAGAGACTAATCTTGTCTGGAATTGGGAGAAGTGCCACTTTATGCTTAATGAAGGCATTGTCTTGGGACATAAAATTTCTGAAAAAGGTATTGAAGTTGACAAAGCTAAAGTTGATGCTATTGAAAAGATGCCATGCCCCAAGGACATCAAAGGTATACGAAGTTTCCTTGGTCATGCCGGGTTTTATAGGAGGTTCGTAAAGGACTTCTCCAAAATCTCCAGGACACTAACTAATCTCTTACAAAAAGATATTCCTTTCTTCTTTGATGATGATTGTCTAGAAGCATTTGAAATACTTAAGAAAGCATTGATCTTTGCACCTATCGTCCAGCCTCCTGACAGGAATCTACCCATTGAGATTATGTGCGATGCTAGTGATTATGCTGTAGGAGCTGTTTTAGGGCAAAGAGTTGATAAGAAATTGAATGTTATCCAGTATGCTAGTAAAACTCTAGATAGTGCCCAAAGAAACTATGCTACTAGTATGAAAGAATTTTTAGTAGTTGTGTTTGCTGGTGATAAGTTTAGACCCTATATCGTTGATTCTAAAGTAACTATTCACACTGATCATGTTGCTATCAAATACCTTATGGAAAAGAAAGATGCTAAGCCTAGACTTATTAGATGGGTTCTCTTGCTGCAAGAATTTGACTTGCATATTATTGATAGAAAAGGAGCTGAGAACCCCGTAGCAGATAACTTGTCTAGGTTAGAGAATATACTTGATGACCCACAACCTATTGATGATAGCTTCCCTGATGAACAATTAGCTGTCATAAGTACTTCTCGTACTGCTCCATGGAATGCTGATTATGCTAACTATATTGTTGCCAAGTTTATACCTCCTAGCTTCACATACCAGCAAAAGAAAAAATTCTTCTATGATTTGAGACATTACTTTTGGGATGACCCACATCTTTGTAAAGAAGGAGTAGATGGTATTATTAGACATTGTGTACCTGAGCATGAACAGGAACAGATCCTACGCAAGTGCCACTCCAAAGCTTATGGAGGACACCATGCGGGAGATAGAACTGCACATAAGGTATTGCAATCAGGTTTTTATTGGCCTACTCTCTTCAAGGATGCTCGTAAGTTTGTCTTATCTTGTGATGAATGTCAAAGAATTGCTAATATTACTAGACGTCTAGAAATGCCTATGAATTATTCACTTGTTATTGAACCATTTGATGTTTGGGGCTTTGATTATATGGGACCTTTTCCTGCCTCTAATGGGTACACACATATTTTAGTTGATGTTGATTACGTTACTAAGTGGGTAGAAGCTATTCCAACTAGTAGTGCTGATCATAACACCTCTATTAAGATGCTTAAAGAAGTTATATTTCCGAGGTTTGGAGTCCCTAGATATCTAATGACTGATGGTGGTTCACACTTTAGTCATGGTGCTTTCCGTAAGATGCTTGCAAAGTATGATGTCAACCATAGAATTGCATCACCTGATCACCCCCAGAGTAGTGGTCAAGTAGAATTAAGTAATAGGGAGTTGAATTTAATCTTGCAAAAGATAGTTAATAGGTCTAGGAAGAATTGGTCCAAGAAACTTGATGATGCATTATGGGCCTATAGAAATGCATACAAAAATCCTATGGGTATGTCTCCATATAAGATGGTATATGGAAAAGCTTGTCACTTACCTCTTGAGCTAGAACATAAGGCATGTTGGGCTATTAAAGAGCTCAACTACGATTTCAAACTTGCCGATGAAAATAGGTTATTTGACATTAGCTGCCTTGATGAATGGAGAACCCAGGCCTATGAGAATGCCAAACTATTTAAAGAAAAAGTTAAAAGATGGCATGACAAAAGTATACAAAAGCATGAGTTTAACGTAGGTGATTATGTCTTGCTATTCAATTCTATTTTAAGATTTTTTGCAGGAAAACTTCTCTCCAAGTGGGAAGGACCCTACGTTATCGAGGAGGTCTATCGTTCTGGTACCATAAAAATCAACAACTTCGAAGGCACAAATCCGAAGGTGGTGAATGGTCAAAGAATCAAACATTATATCTCATGTAATCCTATAAATGTTGAAACTAATATTATTGAAACCATAACCCCGGAGGAATACATAAGGGACACTTTCCAGAATGATTCAGCCTCCGAAAAGGAAGAGGTATTTGATACGGTAAGTAAACCGACTCCAAAACAGTTCTAAAGGAAAATTTTCTCCGTTTTGGAATATTTAGAAAAATAGAAAAATAAACCGTAGTCCGGAGGAGACACGAGGCCTCCACGTGGGTGGAGGGCGCGCCCCCCTTCCCAGGGCACGCCCCCTGCCTCGTGGACACCCCGCGTGTCTCCTGGACTCCATTTTCTTGTGGGTTACTCCTTTTGGTCTGTAAAAATTCATTATATATACTCACAAAGGTTTTGACCTCTATATCACGCAAAAATCCTCTGTTCTTGTTTCTAGTTGTTTCTGTCGCAGACAAAGCAGCATGTCCTATCCGGATTCGGAGGGAGAAAGCTATGTGGCTGATTTCCTTGCTGACCCTAAGGTCTATGGAGATTGTGAGCATTATGGTTGGATCACAGAGGAAGAAGAAGACCATGATTCAAAGAGGAAGGAATGGACTAGCTCAGATGAAGACGAAGTCCCACTACCTCAACCTGGAGACATGCATGTGGAGTTCAAAAAGTCAAGCCTCATCGACAGAGTAAAGAAATCTAAGATCGAGTTTATCCCTTTTAACCTCTTGCAGGAAAACAATCAGGCACTATGCAAGAAGATATTAAATCTTGAGCAAGAGATCAATGATCTAAAGGAGCAAAATTCTGCCCTTAAGCGTAAGCTGAGGAAGAAGTCATCATCACCACCCACAAAGAAGGAGACATAATCATATGGGTATGGGCACTCCCCTTGGCAACTGCAAGCTTGGGGGAGTGACCCCGGTATCGTATCACCATCACTCCTATCTTTACCATTTTACTTAGTTCGATCCTTTTGGTAGTATCTTGATCTATTAGAATAAAGTTAGCATGATCTAGTTGAGAGCTTTTGCCTTGTGAGCTTTATCCTTCGTAATCGAGTCCGTGAGCTATATAATAAAGATTAGTGTCGAGTCAAGGGCTTGATTTCCTCACTTGGGTCATGATAAACGGAAAGAAAACATAAAGAGTATTAAAGAGATCATATTGGTCTTGTGGGAAGTAATGACTTCACATACAAGAGTATGATAAATAAAAGTTGTTGGGAGTTGACAAACATACTTTTGGTCATCGTTGCAATTAATAGGAAGTAATAAAAGAAGAGAGGCTTCACATTCAAATATACTATCTTGGACATCTTTTGTGATTGTGAGCAGACATTAAAATATGACATGCTAGACAGTTGATGTTGGACAAGGAAGACAACATAATGGGTTATGTCTTCTTATATCTGAAATAAAGTATATTGTCATGGATCATCCAACATGTTGAGCTCGCCTTTCCCCCTCATGCTAGCCAAAACTCCTCGCACTAAGTAGAGATACTACTTGTGCTTCCATATATCCTTGAACCCAATTTTGCCATGAGAGTCCACTATACCTACCTAATGAATTGGGAAAGATCCTTCCAAGTAAGTTGTCATGTTGCAAATTCGCTAAAATATGTATGATTTATTAGTGTGGGAGAAATTAGCATTATACAAACTTGTGATATGGAAGTAATAAAAGCGACGGACTGCATAATAAAGGTCCTTATCACAAGTGGCAATATAAAGTGAAGTTCTTCTATGCTAAGACTTTGTGCATCCAACCATAAAAACACATGACAACCTCTGCTTCCCTCTGCGAAGTGGCGGAATGGAGGTCATCATGGAGCCCGGCGCGACGTCACCACCAGAGCCTTTGGCAGGCGAAGATCGCTTTTGTCAGGATAACTTGTACTAGTTGTTCCCCTTCAAATTTGGCCGTTGTGGGATCCCTTCCCGCCGATATTTTGGAAGAGGACCAAGGCCGCTATAAATAGGACCTAGCCACCACCGTAGAGGGGAATCTGGTGTGGGATCAGATCCATTCCGCCCTGACCACACTACAAGCTCATCCGAGCCCAAGAACACCTCTCCTCCGGAGGCTGTTCATCCATTATACTAGTTCATCCTCAGCCCCACGAGCCAATCCACAACACTCTGGAGTAGGGTATTACACTGCAAGGTGGACCGAACCAGTATAATCCTCTGTGTCCCTTGTTCTTTGAGTTCGTCGAGCTAGGTTGGGGAAGTGTAGGGCGAGCGCCCTTGGGAGAGAGTGTTCTTCGTGCGCACCCTAGAGTTCGAACCTCTTAAGGGTTTGCGGAACCCAAAATCCGACATTTGGCGG
>LR738709.1:345652658-345735996 GCA_902687465.1 Secale cereale | reverse complement strand
CCCCGCGCCGTCCTCCATCACCTGCCGCCAACATCGACACCGGCCCGACGAGGAACGAGCAGCAGGCCTCGTCACTACACCCCTCGGTGCGATGGGATGGACGCACCGCAACCCCGTCGCTGACCCCAGCCGGCTCGTCATCCCACGGTCGTCGTGGACCCGTGGACGCGCAGACTGCGCTGCTCATGGCGCGCTAGCTCCTGCGCTACTGCCCCGTCGACGACATCTACGAGGACTGGCTATACCGCATCGCCGAGCTCGTCAGCATCGCCGGGGGCTCTCCTACCCCGTCCGTCTCGCTACCTTGCTCGCCTCCCTTTGCGGGCGACGTGGCCCATGAAGCACCTCCGCCACCTCCACGTCAAGACGTCGTCCACACTCCAAGGCGTGCGGTCCCGCAGCGCGACCCACCGCGTGGGGCACCCATGCATGAAGAAGGAAGCTGTCAAGAGGTCCAGCGGCCGCAATGAGGAGCTCATGCGCTCCCACCACCACCACGTCGACACTGTGCTCCCCCTACAGTGGCGGCGCATGAGAACCAAGACCTAGCTCCGCCTCCACGACGGGCTCTGATGGCCACAGCAGGCTGCTGAGCCTTCACCCCTGAGCTACGCAACGTCATCTAGCCCGGGAAGTTGAAGCCCGACCTGCCTCCTGATACGTCTCCGTCGTATCTATAATTTTTTATTGTTCCATGCCAATATTATACAACTTTTACATACTTTTGGCAACTTTTTATACTATTTTTGGGACTAACATATTGATCCAGTGCCCAGTGCTAGTTCCTGTTTGTTGCATGTTTTTTGTTTTGCAGAATATCCATATCAAACGGAGTCCAAATGGTTTAAAAACTCACGGAGATTTTTTGGAATATATGTGATTTTTGGGAAGAAGAATCAACGCGAGACGATGCCCAAGGGGGCCATGAGGCAGGGGTGTGCCCCAGGGGGTGGGCGCACCCCTGACCCTCATGGCCACCCCGTAAGGCAGTAGGTGCCGCAAGAAAGCGAATATCCGGATACTAATCATGTCAAAATTTCATCCCAATCGAAGTTACGGTTCTCTAGGAATATAAGAAACGGTGAAAGGCCAGAATCGGGGAACGCAGAAACAGAGAGAGATAGAGAGACATATCCAATCTCAAAGGGGCTCTCGCCCCTCCCATGGCATGGATACCAAGGACCAGAGGGAGAACCCTTCTCCCGCCTAGGGAGAAGGCCAAGGAAGAAGGAGAAGGATAGGGGGCTCTCGCCCCCTCACTTCCTGTGGCGCCGGAGTGCCATAGGGGCCATCATCGTGCGACGGCGATCTACACCAACACCTCTGTCATCTTCACCAACATCTTCATCACGTTCCCCCATCTATCTACAACGGTCCACTCTCCCGCAACCCACTGTACCCTCTACTTGAACATGGTGCTTTATGCTTCATATTATTATGCAATGATGTGTTGCCATCCTATGATGTCTGAGTAGATTTTCGTTGTCCTATCGATTGTTGGTGAATTGCTATGATTGGTGTAATTTGCTTGTGGTTATGTTGCTGCCCTTTGGTGCCCATCATATGAGCGCGTGTGTAGATCACACCATTCGGTTAATTGTATGTTGGTAGGACTATGTATTGGAGGGCAAAAGTGACAGAAGCTTCGACCTAGCATAGAAATTGATGCATATGGGATTGAAGGGGGACCAACATATCTTAATGTTATGGTTGGGTTTTACCTTAATGAACGTTAGTAGTTGCGGATGCTTGCTAATAGTTCCAATATAAGTGCATAGAATTCTAGACTTGCTTGCCTGCGGCCCGTGACATGGATCCATCAGCGGCCTGGTGCGGCCCATCTTCACCAACTGCAGCTCAAGACCCTCGCGAGGGGCCAAGCCTCGCTAGGCGGGCGACAACAAGTCCTCCCTAGGGGGTAGTTTCTCTAGGCTGGCTCCCGAGGAGCGGAGATATCTATGCAAGGAGCACCTTGCGAGGTTCACCTGACATGAGCCATGAAGACCAAGGCCAGGCATGCGCCAGCGAGCGCAGTACACTAGTTTAATCTTTGGTGGTAAAAGGGCAAGCGCAGGCGCGGAGTTTGGAGGGATCAGGCAAAGGTTTCCATATCGGTGCAACAAGACCAAGGACCATCAAGGCTGCAGAACGGAGGTCATCATCGAGCCCGGCCTAGCATCTCCCCCATAGCCTTTGGCACGCGAAGACCACTTTTGTCAGGATACCTTGTACTAGTTGTTCCCCTTCAAATTTGGTTGTGGTGGGATCCCTTCCCGGCATTATTTGGGAAGAGGACCAAGGCCACTTTAAATAGGACCTAGCCACCACCATAGAGGGCAGGATATCTTGAGCCGATATCATCTCGATCTGAGAAAGATCTCGCCTAGTAGAAAAGACACCACAAGGTTGTCCGAGCCCAAGAACACCTCTCCTCCGGAGGCTGTTCATCCCTTGTATTAGTTCATACCCTGCCATACAAAGGCAATCCACTTACACCACGGGGTTTCCCGAGCCAGTATAATTCTCTGTGTCCCTTGTTCTTCGCACGCACCCTAGAGTTCGAACCTCTCTAGGGTTTGCGAAAACCGAAATCTTACATTTGTTGCGCCAGGTAGGGTTGTGTCGTAGCCTCCCTTCCATCGATCGACGTGTCACCACTCCATCGCTTCCATGGCTGACGCCCACCGTGCCTATGCTGAGCGACGGGCTGCCCTTGTCACGCCCAAGATGCGATTCTATCTCGATCACTAGATAAAACTTGTGATTGTGGCTCAACCGAATTTTGGGCGCTTAGCAAGATGGATATCATTACATCGTACCATTACATACATAGATGGGGATACATACAAGTCATACAATTCACAAGAATACAAAAACATCACATACAAGACATCCGACTACGGATGAAAACATGAAAGCACAACGACATCCATCCTGCTATCCCAGGCTGCCAACCAGGAACCTAACCCAAGACTGACGAAGAAGTAGAAGAAGGAACTCCAACAGAAGTAAACTCACGTCAAGTCATCGGAAACCTGCACCTGCAACTGTTGTTGTAGTATCTGTGAGCCACGAGGACTCAACAATCCCATAACCATGGGTATCAAGACTAGCAAAGCTTAATGGGTATGCAGAGGGTAAGTGGTGAGGTTGTAGCAGCAGCTAAGCATTGTATGGTGGCTAACTTACGAGTACAACAATAAGATGAGCATCTACGCAAATAGTTGCAAACTAGTAATGATCGCTAAGAGATCCCGAACTACCTACGAGTCAAACATAACCTCACTATGTTCTTTTCTCAAAGTGAAAAGAGACGGTCACGGTTACTCACGCGGTTGTGTGTTTTATAACGGATCCTCTGTCAAGTTTTCAACAACCGGACATTAACAAATTCCAATCTGCCACATAACTGCGGGCACAGCTTTAGAAAGATCATTAACCCCGCAGTGGTGTCCCAACTTAGCCCATAACAAGCTCTCACAATCAGCAGAGGTAAAAATACCCCTTGTCTTAGGGACTACCCGATCAGAATCAGAATCCCGGTGCACAAGACATTTCGACAATGGTAAAACAAGTCCAGCAAGACCTCCCGGCGTGCCGACACCCTGATAGTAGCAGCGCGTATCTCGTCTCAGGCCACATCCGGATAGGTCAGCCTACAGGTATACCAGACCTCGAGTTTCCCGCGATGGCCCCGCAGTCTGCCCGTTTGGGACCAACACCATCGACACTGGCCCCCCTATATGTAGAAGATTCCTCGGGTGGTGCTAACTCCCTATAAAATCTATTATATACTTAAGACAGAAGTCAAACAAGCCATCACGTTAGTCCACATAGATTAAATTATCTTGACCGTAAAATTTAGAGATTAATGGCTCGGATTTAAAAGATGCAGCGTTACGTACAAACATTACCATGAATAAATACTTTGACATGTCACGTACAACACGTCTGTTTTTATTTTGGAACGAACAGTCTTTGGTTAAAACAAATACTTTGACATGTCAAAGTACAACACGTCTGTTTTTATTTTCGAACGAACAGTCTTTGATTAACTCACGTGTGATTCTACTAAAAGGTCTAAAAAGGGTGCCATTAGTTGACCGTGTACATTTAGGACAAGGATCGGGATGCTTGAGGTTACCTACAGTTGTACGGCTCAGGCATGCCAAAATGATGCAGCATTTTAGAAAGATGAGACAGAAGATGTGTACTACTATACAAGCATGTACGTATGTGTTTCGGAGAAGGATAGATGCACCCATGCATTAAAGTGGCCCCACAGGTTGTCATAAGATCCATGCAAATGGAATACAACAGTGGTCACAAGTCTATAGCACTACGCACTTCAAAAAAGTCACCTGATGGAGATTTCAAGCAACATGCATAAGGGATGAAAAAAACTATTCAACATGTACAAATTAGTATTTTTGCTAGACTTTGCCGAAAAACTGTCAATACTGAAGGTTGCAGACTTTGCCGCTTGAGTGACTTTTTTAGCTAAGATATAAAAAAATAAAAAAAATACTACTAATCCAGCCAAGTCGTATAGTTTATTCTACTTGAATACAAAGACCGAGTGTAAAGTGAGGTCAGTGATATTGATACATCGATTGGCACACGCTCCATATTTTGAATGAAAAAGGGACTGAGGGAGGATAGCACATTAGTACAAAATGAGCTGACACTTGACGGCCACCCACATGCTAAAAGTTAGTACTTACGCTAAAATATGCCAGTTGCGTGTAAGTATGTGGCTCATACTTCTAAGGAGAGATCTCTTTCAATCGTCTGAATTGGCTTTAAATTATCTGCGCTCATGCTTCTATAACCAGGATAATTGTTCAGTTCACCATGAGAATTTTGTTTTACAAACAGGCTATAGTACTAAACAACGCATAATTACTATTTTCTCTCCCATACAAACTCCATATGCAGATCATAAATTACCAAATTGCATTTATGCAAAAAAATCAAGTTGAAATCAAATTTAGTACATTTAAAAATATGTATGAAAATACGGTGATAGGGGCTCAATGTCAACATATCATGCATCAGTGATCAGTCTATCAACCTAGATATAATGCTTAGATATATCAACGTGCAGAAGTCTGGCAATGGCAAACTCGAAAGAACAAAAGGGTATGCATGCATGTATCTGAACCGTGTATAGGACATCCACATGATCATGCCAAAAAATGGGTGTTCGATGCCAACTTGCTACACATGTGTAAAATAGCATATATCATTCGAGTTAATGAAGCAACACTATATTTTGGCTCTAAGAGCAGAGGCTAAGAGCAACATATCATGTGAACTATGTAGCAAGATGTTTGAGTTGTGTTAAAAATATGAAATCAATCCCCATAAGAATGTGTGCATGACAATAGAGGGAAACTGTTGATGATACTAAGTATGAATTGATATTTCTTGCAAGTTTATCTATGAATTTGATCTGATTTACATTGTTGGTATGCGATGAAGGCAATTTGATCTGTTAATTACGAGGTAAGTTCTGCTAAAAGTTATAACAGCGAGATGGATATAAAGGATGAGGAGTAAAATAAAATAAAATGTCAAATATTAATATAAAATCTATGCTTTTGAATGAATGTCGGGTCTCAGCACCATCTGTCTTCCGTTGTTGTTGTTAGACAACAAAATAGCATTGTCGACAAAAAACTACACACTCCATCTGTCTTCGGTTGAGGCATTGGTTCTTACAATCATTATTTATATTATGAAATATTTCGATACTATACATCATTAAAATATAAATCAAATGGTAGTTTGCAACAGAGCACATGACAACAGATAGTAAATCTAGCCGCGCAAATGCGCGGGCGACCCAACTAGTTTAATTAATTAATTAAGTTTTTGTTATGTTGCAAATTAAAACCAAAGTTGGGCCGTCTTGGAGGAGTTTTATTCAAAGCGAACTATCAAGGGGTCCCCATATACCCAACCGCGTTAGGAACGCAAAATCAAGGAACATAACGCCGGTTTATCTGTTCTTAAGGCGTCATGAGTGGAACAAAACACCGAGCAAAAGGCCAAGCCTTCCACCCATTGCCAAGTATATAGGTGTGTTAATTTTAGTAATAGATATTTTGATATTCCAAAAACCTAAGTTCCAACATGGAGCAAGCTTCATCTTCACCTGCAGCTAACAACGGTGAAAGAGGGGCTGAGCAAGTGGTAAGATAGCCAATCAACGGTTTGCTGGGATGGTGTCAAAGGTTAGAGGGTGTCTCATGGCAACAATGAGAGGATGACAACAAATAGATAGGTAGCGCGACATATAGCAATAGCATCGAGACAACTAGCATATCAATGATAGTAATGAGATCCAAGGTGACGGTCATCTTGCCTGAGATCCCGCAAGGAAGAAGAACGAGTCAATGAAGAAGACGAAGAAGAAGCCACGAAGACATACCAAGTGTAGTCGAACGAATCCTCACGATCGCAACGACACAAGCACTAACGAGAAGAAGAAAACAACACGGTAAACACACAAAACATAATAAGGCATAATGCTCAACCAAGTATGACGCACGACAAGGATACATGATGCACATCATGGCAAGAGATGAAGCATACAAGAACATCACACAAGGCAAGTTTAAATGAGGCCGGAAACAACATATAACAATTCCAGTAAGTCCTCATATACAAATTTCGAAATTGGTCCAGATCTGAACAAACCTTAAGTTGATATTGCTAAACGGCAAGTTAACATGCACTATGATGATCTACTCGAAATTCTAGTCAAGTTACATATAAGGTTCATTTAATTCGGAGCTACGGCCTAGAAGATATGAGCAAAACAAGATGAGCATGGCAAAGATGCAAAATGCATTCAAACTTCAAGCGAACACACTCCAAACATGTATTCAACATGATATTATGCATCTATATGCAAAAACACACAAGTTTCATATAGGACACGCTTAAAACGGAGCAACGGTTCATCACATACACACGAAGCAAGTTTGAAACACAATCAGCCCAAAACAGCAAGTAGGCATATAGTTGACATCAAAACAACATGATACAATTACACTTCATGGCAACAATGGGCATGGCAAGCATGTACATGTCAAGCACTACAAGCATGATCACTGAGCTACTACCAAACACCACTAGAACATGCTCAAAACATCATGGGAAGATTGAAAAGATAACAGATTCTCAGACTTGGTGAAATAAACTAAACATTGCAGCAACAACGACAAGTAGGCATGTTTGCAAGCTTGTGAAACTCATCTCAAAGCATATCATGGCATGTGAATATAACCAACGGCAAGAAGACATGTTTATTCAGCTACTCACGGCAAGAACATAGTCATAGGATGCATAGAACACTAGCTATTCACATGGCAAAACTGAACTTCCTGATAACAGGCTGACAGAAACATTTTATAGCAACTTGAGAGCATGAAAACAACAAGCTACAACAGGTCATAAATGCAAAAAAGGGCATGGATGGATAGAGCATAACAAGGAAATCAATATATGGTCATTGGACATCTCCAAATGTGCATGGATATGAAAAGGGAATCAAGCAAACATGGCATCAGGATATAATAGTTTCAGACTTAGTAGTTTTCAACAAGTCACAGAAATCAGCAACAACAAGTAGGCCAGTTTGCAAGCTTGTTGCACTCACCACAAGGAATATCATGAAAAGTGGATAGCACCACAGAAAACATGGCATGGTTGTGCTTCTAAAACATATTGACATGTAGCTCAAACAAAAATCAAACATAAACATATGGAAAAGACAAATCAGCATCTCATAACAAGTTTCAACACTTAACAACCACATGCACTTTTAAAACAGAGATAAACATGGCACAATGCACTCTAACATGTATGAAAATGCAACCATCATGTAGAGCATCACTAGATGAACATTTTGGCATATCATACACTCAATTTGGACCAACATGCACAAAGATACAACCTCACAAACATGCTAACATAATGTTGACACACAACTAGAGCTGAGAAGTAGCATCACATAGTAGTTTTGCAACGAATATTAAGGGACCAAGATGAATAGTAACATGCATGCAAATGAAACTAACATGTAGAGCATCACGAGACAAACATTTTGATATATCATATGCTTCATTTGGATCTACATTCACCAAGTTATCACCATCACAAACATGCATCATGACATGATTTTTCAGCGACTTAGGGAAAAAATAACAACCTCGAGGTTCGGCTGGACATTGTCCGGGCTAGCTGGACATGTCCGTCGGTGGGTGCACGCGGGCCCACCTGGCAGGGTCACAGGGCGAGGGAGAGGCTGGACATGTCCGGGCCCGATCAAACATGTCCGGCGCGGCGGCAAGGTTTTGCGGTGGAGGAGCTCCGGCGAGATCCACGGCGCGGGACGGCCGGAGGAGGCCGGGGATCAGCCGGAGGAGGCGGCAAGGGGTGGATCCGGCAGCGGGAAGGAGAAGCGGTGGTCGGCCGAGGCGAAGGCGTGCGGCATGATGCGGTGATGGCCGGCGGCGGCGATGCAGCGAGGCGGCGGCGGCAGGGCATGGTGCGGTGGCACGGGGGAAGCGGCCATGCGGCGGAGAGGTGGCGGCGGAATGGTTGCCGGCGAGACGGACGAGGAGGCATGGAGGAGCGGCCGGTGAGGCGAAGGCGCGGGGTTCGGGTGGCGGCGCGAGAGCACGGGCCCGGCTCGGCCCGGTCGTGGCCCGGGGCAGCTTCCCATGGGCTTGGCAGGCTGCCGCGGGCCTGGCACGGTGGGAGGGTTGGAGGCGACGTGGCTATGCCACATGGCGGCGCCTGAGTGGCTGGGCGGCTGGTGGTGGCGGAGGTGGCGCGCTGGGGATGCCTGGGACGTGGTGGCGGCGACACCAAGTGGCGGAAGGAGGCTGGCTGCGCGCGGAATTCGAGGAGGGGAGACTAGAGGTAGGGGAAGGCCAAAAATGGCATGGGTAGGTGGTATAAATAGGCAGGGGTTAGGGTTTGAGGGTTTGGGGGTGTTTTCTAGACCTTCCGATCTCGATCGAACGGTCCGGGTCAGAGGAGTGGTTAGGTTGGCCTAGAGGGGGAGTAGGTGGGCTGTGTGGAGAGGCCTCGAGCTGAGAAGAGAAGAAAGAAGAGTGGCCCAGCGGGGTTTTCGAAGACCAAAAATGTTCGACGAAATAACCGGCTATAGTGCCGCTATAGTTTAACGGTTGGGCTATCAAACGAGCTCCGAATGCGACGAAATTTGACAGGCGGTCTACCTACACCATAGTTACACCACTCGTCAAGTTTCATCCCATTCCGAGAACACTTTCCAGCCACTTATAAAAAGAGGTTTTGGAGGTGCCGCGGGCGCGTGCGAGTGTGTCTGGGCTCGGAATGGACAGTGAAAAGGACGAGGGGGGCTCGGACGAATGCAAGTTTTGAAAACATCCTGATGACAATGCACATGATGACATGGCAAGATGCGACACGCAAGCAGATGACATGGCAACGGCGAAGAATAACTGGCTGACACGTAGCGCATCGGTCTCGGGGCATCACAACACTCCCCTACTAACAAGAGATCTCGTCCCGAGATCTTAGGAATGAGACGGAAGAGAAAAAGGAAGAAGGTGAAACCAAAGAACCTTGAGAGGTTGAGCCACTTGAAAATAAGAATGCAACGGAGGTGAACTAGATATGATAAACTCCAGGAAAAATGAGGAAACAAGGCATACGACGAGAACCAAGATCTTAAATGACAAGAGAGACATTGCAACCACTCCAGTTAAAGAGATAGAGACGGAATTCAAACAAAGGAATATGGGAAGCATTCCAGTTGAACATGGATGGAATAGAAGATGAAACGATGCTTGACGAGATGAACAACACAATGCCTCTGGAAGAATTGAAGAATGGAATGAAAAATCAACAACAAAATAATAATCTTGATGTGGACTTACGGAAATCATCCCAAAACTTGAGGTGAATCATGCCACAACGAAAAGATTGAATAGATGAGATGAAGGAAGAAATGCAAAACTCCACTACAAAAGAATATGAAGAATTAATTGCACTCGAGGTGCACGAAGAATAATGCTTGAGCTTCTCCAAAATAATTTTTGATGAACACTTGAAGAATGATTTGAATCACGATGAACCACCATGACGAACTCCAGTGACAAAAGGATGATGGGAATAAGATTAAAGCCTTGCAATGATTTAGACGGGTGTTCCGACGAGATGGACGAGTTACTTTGAACTTTGGAAAAGAAAAGACGGAAATAGTTGGAATTAGAATTTATTCATCATGAACAAACTCCAAAGGAATGGATTTCTCAATTTGATGAAAATAATAAGAATTATGTCATGCTTATCCTCCATCAGTTAAATTGATGAGAAACAATGGACTCACATACTACTTATTCTCGTTGAATTGATTAAAGAGGGATATAGCGCAAAACTTGATAAAGTCTTCTTGAACCACCGGTAGGATTGGAAAATGAACAATTGATATGGTAACACTAGAAAAGAACTCTTGAGCGAACCATCGTAAGAATTTGAAACCAAGTGAAGAAAAGGAATGAACCACCGAGAATAATTAAAATCGAGTGATGAAAGAGGACAAACCACCATGAAGAATAGAAATTGGCCGAAGAGAAGAGAATGAATCGCTGGAAGAATTAGAGAACAAACGAAGAAAAGAGAATGAATCATCGGATAAAGAACTTGGGGGAATTTAGATGCAAGAGAATGGAGAGATCGCGGACGGATTAAAGAATACTTGAATGAAGCACCGGAAAAATATGGAGACGAACGAAGAGGCATCAATGAAGAATATTTGGATGACAAAGTTGAAAACGGAGAACGAAGAAATCTTCTGAAATGATGGCCTTCGGAGGATCACAATGGAAAGAATTGATGAAATGCTTCGGATAGTTAAGGAAAATAATTTATAACAAAAGAAATAAATGGAGAGGATAACATGAAACTAGAACCACGAATCCTCAAGTGAACGGACAAGATTTAGAGGTAAACTCTTCTTCGGTCTTCAATTGTTGAGAATGATGACGAGGAACACCACCAAAATTGTAGAGATACTCCAAAAGAGTGAAAAGAGGAAGGTTGAACCAACGTTGAAAATAATTTGAAAGCGATCTTGGAGAAGGCATGTGACTGATGTAATCCATACTTATGCCACACTTGAACAGAATTTGGGAATCACTCCGGAAAAAATAAGAAGAGTCAGGTAAGATCCTGGGAAAAGACCTGTGGGTTATGTGCCCACCGAAGAAGACACAGTTGAAAAGGATCGAAAAGGACATGATGCACCGGAACGATTAAAAGACTCAAATGAGGTGACAACATCGAATTAATTGGAACACAGACGAATCTCCTGAGATTTCTTCGGAGCTCCAGAACAATAAAATAGCGAGGGTGAACGAGCAATTGGAATCATTTGAGCCGAGGGAAAAATATGATGAGCACCGAATACAAATTGAATTGGAACCACCGGAAAACAAAAGAGATGAGAAATGTCGAATGAGAGGAGAATTCATCGTATAAGAAAAGAGATGAAGGATGACTAACTAGACTAGAATTCACCCGTTGAAACAGCTGAGGAAAGAATTCACAACTTCACACGAGTAGGATGGATACTCGATTAAGGACTCCAGATCCAAGAAGAAAAAGGGTGGGTGGGTGGGAAAAAGTAAGACAACTTCGGAAGGGGAAACAACGTTGTTGAGAAAGAACTGAGGATTGAACTGGCAAAAGATGAAGAGGGTCGAATCAACTCGAAGAGAAGTTCGCCGGATGAAAAGAGCTGGCATCGCAAAAAACGAAAACTAATTGCATGATCCTAAAAAAATTGAAGGGGAAGAGGAGTAATTCAAAAACACCAACGTCAAGATTCCTCACCAAAGCGACGAAGGGGCTGAGGACTAAAAAGAATTCCTACTCTCCGATATAACTAGACTCCAAATAGTTTTCTTCTAGACTAGACAACGGCCAAACTACAATCAATCAAGGGGTCTCCTATGGTCGGTCGAGGTTCTGATACCAACTGGTCACGCCCAAGATGCGATTCTATCTCGGTCACTAGATAATACTTGTGATTGAGGCTCAACCACATTTCGGGCGCTTAGCAAGATGGATATCATTACATCATACCATTACATACATAGATGGGGATACATACAAGTCATACAATTCACATGAATACAACAACATCAAATACAAGACATCGGACTACGGATGCAAACATGAAATCATAATGACATCCATCCTGCTATCCCTGGCTGCCAACCAAGAACCTAACCCAAGACTGATGAAGAAGAAGAAGAAGTAACTCCAACACAAGTAAATAGCGCTCTCACGTCAAGTCATCAAAAACCTGCACCTGCAACTATTGTTGTAGTATCTATGAGCCACGAGGACTCAACAATTCCATAACCATGGGTATCAAGATTAGCAAAGCTTAATGTGTATGGAGAGGGTAAGTGGTGAGGTTGCAGGAGCGGCTAAGCATTGTATGGTGGCTAGCTTACGAGTACAAGAATAAGATGAGCATCTACGCAAATGGTCGCAAACTAGTATTGATCGCTAAGAGATCCTGAACTACCTACGAGTCAAACATAACCCCACCGTGTTCTCTTCTCAAAATGACAAGAGACGCTCATGGTTACTCACGTCGTTGTGTGTTTTATAACGGACCCTCTGTCAAGTTTTCTACAACCGGACATTAACAAATTCCAATCTGCCACATAACCGCTAGCACGGCTTTCGAAAGATCACTAACCCTACATGGGTGTCCCAACTTAGCCCATAACAAGCTCACACGATCAGCAGAGGTAAAAATACCCCTTATCTTAGGGACTACCCGATCAGACTCGGAATCGCACTGCACAAGACATTTCGAAAATGGTAAAACAAGTCCAGCAAGACCTCCCGGCGTGCTGACACCCTGATAGTAGCCGCGAGTATCTCGTCTCAGGACACGTCCGTATAGTTCAGCCTACAGGTATACCAGACCTCGAGTTTCCCCGCGGTGGCCCGGCAGTCTGCCCGTTTGGGACCAACACCATCAGCACTGCCTCCCCTATATGTAGAAGAATCGTCGGATAGTGCTAACTCCCTATGCAATTTAATTAATTTATTAAGTTTTTATTATGATGTAAACTAAAACCAAATTTCGGCCTTGCTGGAGGAGTTTTATTCAAAGCGAACTGTCAAGGGGTCCCCATATACCCAACCGCGTTAGGAACCCAAAATCAAGGAACATAACGCCGGTTTATCGGGTCTTAAGGTGGCATGAGTGTAACAAAACACCGAGCAAAAGTTCAAGCTTTCCAACATATATATTGTGATATTCCAAAAACCCAAGTTCCAACATGGAGCAAGCTTCTTCTTCACCTGAAGCTAACAACGCTATAAGAGGGGCTGAGCAAGCAGTAACATAGCCAATCAATGGTTTGCTGGGATGGTGTGAAAGGTTAGAGGGTGTCTCATGGCATCAATGAGAGGCTGCCCACAAATAGATAGGTAGCACGACATATAGCGATAGCATCAAGAGAACTAGCATAGCAATGATAGTAATGAGATCCAAGGTGACGGTCATCTTTCCTGAGATCCCGCAAGGAAGAAGAATGAGTCAATGAAGAAGATGAAGAAGAAGCCACGAAGACGTACCGAGTGTAATCGAACGAATCCTCACGATTGCATCGAAACTACCACTAACGAGAAGAAGCAAACAACACGGTAAACACACAACACATAACAAGGCATGATGCTCAACCAAGTATGATGCATGACAAGGCTACATGATGCACATCATGGAAAGATATGAAGCATACAAGAACATCACACAAAGTTAGTGCATGTCAACAAAAACTATATTGTTGGATTCATATTCGAACATAGTTTTCAGTGATAATTTTTGGTGACATGCATGAGCATATATTGTACCATATATAATGTTAGTTAAATTTATGGTCGCACTATATATAGTAAGGTGCCCGTGCATTGCACGGAACAGTGAAATGCATTGATCGGGGAGTTATTTATTTTGACAAGGTATGCGGGGGTCATCTCATGTGTAACGAGTATCGATAGGTTTCTTCGGATATTATTTCTTCTCTAGAGCTGACAGACATCCGGGTGAAATAGATAAAAAATGAGTTTTGCAAATAAAAGCGTTCAACTGTTCAACCTGCATCCAGAACTTGTGAATAAATAACACTTATTGTGCTTTGCAAGAAATGATCTTTAAGAATTATATTTTGACTATCGATTTTGTTTATTTTTTCTAGACAACCATGAATGTACTCCCTCCGTCTAGGTGAATAAGTCATCTTAAGTTGTGCACTATGACCAAGAATGAGGGGAAATGAGATAACTTAATGTTTATTTACTAATTAATGGCATTGCATGCAATGAACTAACCACTTCATGTCATGTTTGGTAGTCTTGAGTCATTGAAAACATGTACGCCCCACATCTCTTATTGGTTGATATGTCTAGAAAAAAGAAACGAGGTGGGAGTTAATGCACCGCACCTAAGTGTTTTGGGATTATTTGGTTTCATAAGATAAGGTACGGTCAGCGGGCTGTAAAAAGTAAAGTAATACTTCTAATGCTTAGTTGGAGGAGAGAGGATAGGAGAGAGAATGTAAGCGAGCTCTCATGCAAGAGCCAGCTGCAGCACGTGCTCATAGGCACTATGTGAGAGTGGAAAGTGGGCCATGTATTAATAAAGTATCACATACTTATAACTAATTGTTATACATGTTGGTTATAAGTTATCTATAGATCACATGGCACTTTCTTATAGTCAACAGTTGGCTATACTATTAAGTATTAACCATGCTCTTATACACTTAGACAGAGAGATTAAATCGGGATGACGTGGAAGGGGGCAGAGGAGATGTAAGAAATGGTTCATCATAAGTCATTCACCATTACTGTAGTAAAAATTCTCAATTAATCTCATAAATGATAAGCGGGAACTCCAATGGAGCAAATGTATACAAGGAAGATTCTAGAAAAAACCATAAATGGATAAACTTTTATTCAAGCATGATACTCTAATAGAGCAAGATCATGCATGGGAGGTTCTATAATATATAAATAAGAAGTCCCCACATGCTTAGACAGCGGATTACATTGAGCGAAGACTAATGATGAATATTTGACGTGGTAATGCATATGACCAGGTGAACCTCCTTGGAGAACCCTTGCACCATATTGGGGTGAAAATCATACCAGGCGTCTTCCATGTCCACATTGCCAGGAGCGGAGCAGCTCGGCACAGTCCCAGTCAGCGTGATGGAGCCGGCGTGGCCGCTCTCGTACCTCGGAGGGGCAGTAACACTGAGCACGCACCTGTACACCGGCCTCGTGTCAGCGCTAGTGGCGTTGCCCATGATGCACACTACAGAGACGGGGCGGTGGCCTGCGCGGGCCTTGTCGGTGCCCACAACAAGGGAAAGACGATGTCGTCCTCCTCCTCGACTAGCAGGCGGCGGTGATCCTCCAGCGACTCTGGCACGGTGAATGGGTAGCACGTCTCGTACTTGATGTTGACCGTCACGGGCCAGTAGTGAGTGATGGACGCTGTCGTGAGGTGATGCACTAGCCTCGCACACTCATAGGAGTAGCAGGGCGTGTGCTAGCATCTGGAACTATGCTTCGGTAGCGAGTGTTGGTCGACGTACCTCTCGCAACTGAAACTCTTGTATACGCACGACACCTTGTCAGGGATTTTGGGTTCCGCAAACCTTTGAGAGGTTCGAACACTAGGGTGCGCACGAAGAACACTCTCTCCCCAGTGTGCTCGCCCTACGATTCCGCAGCCTAGCTCGACGAACTCAAAGAACAAGGGACATAGAGGATTATACTAGTTCGGGCCACCTTGCGGTGTAATACCCTACTTCGGTTTGTGTTGTGGATTGCCTCGTGGGGCTGAGGATGAACTAGTACAATGGATGAACAGCTTCCGGAGGAGATGTGTTCTTGGGCTCGAATGAGCTTGTGGTGTGTGTAGGGTGGAATGGGTCTCTCTCTTTCTCTCCCTCTCTCTAATACTAGACGAGCTGCCCACCCATGGTGGTGGCTAGGTCCTCTTTATAGTGGCCTTGGTCCTCTTCCCAAATATTGGCGGGAAGGGATCCCACAACGGTCAAATTTGAAGGGGAACAACTAGTACAAGTTATCTTGACTAAAGTGGTCTTCGCCTGCCAAAGGCTCTGGTGGTGACGCCGCGTCGGGCTCCACGATGACCTCCATTCTGCCGCCCTGACGGTCCATAGTCTTGTTGCACCGATATGGAAACCTTTGCTTGGTTCCTCGGGACTCCGCGCCTGCGCTTGCCCACTTAACACCAAAGGGGAAACTAGTACACTGCGCCCGCTGGCACCCGCCCGGCCTTGGACGTCATGGCGCATGTCATGTGCACCTTGGGAGGTGCGTCTTGCATATATATCTCCGATCCTTGGGAGCCAGCCTAGAGGGGCTGCCCCCAGGGAGGTCTTGCCATTGTCTGCCTCGCGAGGCTTGGCCCCTCGCGAGGGACTTCAGTTGTGGTTGCTGAAGCTAGGCCATACCAGGCCGCCGATGGAGCCACGTCACGGGTCGCAGGCAGGCAAGTCCGGGTACCCCCGTTCCCAGAACGCCGACAGTAGTCCCAAGGCCCAAGGTGCACTCATCTTAGCTTCGAGGCGAAGCCAAAGGGGCAAGGGTAAAGCGCTGTGGGCCCCAATTGCCTACGACCTTGGTCAACGCGTGGCGACTTGATTGGATGTGGGCGTCTCCACTTCCCCACGCTGCCTTGAAATTCACTCGGCTTGGCGGCCGCCGTTGCTCGCATAGTTCCGCCTCCCTTGCTGGCAGCGCGCTCCCACAACTCCTCCATCTTCCGGAAAGCAGTGGCTCCTCCCCCTAGCCTGACCCGGTACCAATCCTCCCCGTCGCCATGGCACTGAACCAGAAGAAGAAAAGAAAGGGGGAAACCCGCGCCTCAACCCCTGCGCCTTCGGTCTTTGAGAGCGCCCTCGAGCGGTCGGTGGTGGTCAACCAGGAAGGATTGAGCCAGGTTCACCTTGCGCTCGCCGCCGACTCCAATGACTGGGGACGACCGTTGAAAGTGCAACTATCCCCGAGTGGTTTTGGTAATTACTAACAACATATATCTCATTGAACTAATGCTATCTCAAGATAATATTTCAAGAAAGTTCAATGATTGCATGTCATGGATTAGAAATGTGGACCCCTCAAAATGCTAAGGACATATATTAGCTCAGTCTCTAAACTCTACTTTTTCCATTCTAACCTATAAGGCTTCTGGGTGACCCGCATTCGCGAGCGTCCCTCGATTTCGTTGTGTTACTCGCCGTTCGATGCTTCCAACTTGGGTCAATGACGCATCTCTCCCGTTTGATTTTTACTGCCAGTTTTGACCATGCTATTCTTCGTGAATTCCTATGACTAGTGGGCTCGCTAGGTTCTTGCAATGGCTGGGTTCAAAATTATTGGGTGACCACTCTTCGTGCATCATGTGGATCGCTCCACGCTAATTGCGGCGAGCGTGCGTGGGCCACGGAGGGGTTGGCCAACGCATTCGCACCCGGTTTGCACACCCTCCTCGCAATGATAGGTGGGTCGTTGCTTGTGCTAGCCTCGCTCGTCGGCTTCATTGGCGGGAGTTCTCACATAATGGGATGTGCGCGGGCGGTCGTGCGACGTGGGGGTTGGCAGGGACTTACAAGGTATGGTCGTCGCACGCAGGTGGACCGGGCAATGTGTACCCGTCCCGTGCATACCCAGCGTTGCGTGTGGCTAACCTATGGCTGGCCCCATTCGTCGGCCTCTTCTTTTGTTTCCCTTGGCGTGTGTCGTCGGGTGGATGGTGAAACCCTAGGCGTTCACCTCAAACGCACGACCCTCTCCCCCAGCAGCCCCCATGTTTCTATGCCTCGTCCCGCGAGCTCATCCCTCCTCTCTCTCCCCGTCTCTTCTCCGTCGGCACATTTTCCTTCTTGTCTGCCTCCCGGCGCTCTCCCCCGTTGTCGCTGTGCCAAGGGGCCACCACGGCTCTACCGGGGAAGCCGCCATTCGCGGCGCTGTTCCGCATCCTTGGAGCTCCGCAGGAGGCTGCCGCCACCGCAAGCCAGGGCGCGCTCGCTGGAAAACCTCCGATCAAGAGGCTGGCGGGGAGCACACCAGAGTTCGCATGACCGGGGCTTGCCTGCGAAGCGGTCAACAAGCCGACCGGAGGAGCTACCAGCCGGTCCAGATCGTCGGGGAACGTGGTGCTGAGAAAGAGTCGTCGGTCGTGCAGTGATGGGAGGACGCTCACTATCGAAGAGCCGCTGCAGCCGGGGAGGAGGTGAGGATGCATCATCGGACTACCTCTTCCTTCTTTCTGGTTGCAGCTCCTTCCAGCTCCTTGCTTCACCTTTCCTCCTATTCTCTCCCCCTGCTCCTTCTATCTATTTTTGATTTGTTTGTGTGACTGTACACAATGGTTCTTGCAGGTCCATGGACATTGTCAGAATGGTCAATTTATTGAAGTGTGTTATTTTCAGTTCTTAAGTTCCTCAAGGTAATGACTTTTTGGTAGTATATGGCAACATTGAAATATATTTTCTACTCTGTTTGTCGTTCATTTTTGTTATGCATCATATTTAAAGACACAGAGATCAGGTTTGTTTGCCATTGTTATAAAATCTGTATCTGAATATTATTTGTAGAGTTATAGTTGGAAACACCAATCACGGTATTGTTTCTGTGTGTAGAAAGATTCAGAAATTGAACAATTGTAAGAAATATGGTTGGTGGTGTCAAGTAAACTGATAATTTTCTTAAGACGATTATTGTCATGTGATATACTATTAGGTTATTTGTAATACTGCTGCTTTTTCTTATATAGTTATAATAATTCAATTTGCAGGTGACAAAAGAGAGATGACAAAACGGTTGTGGCACAACATACAAAAGTCTTTGGGGCCATGATGTGCTTTTGTGTAAAATTTGAATCAGGTAAGGCAAATAGCTTTTGTGCACTACTCCCTCCGCTCCGATTTACTCGTCATGCTTGATCAACAAAGTTCAGCAGTAACTTGATCCGAAGTTTCATGATCATCATCATTAGCTTCCTCACTAATTGGTGTAGAAATCACTCGAATTAGTTTATGTGATGTACTACTTTCCAATTCGGGAGAAGGTACAATTACCTCATCAAGTTCTACTTTCCTCCCACTCACTTCTTTCGAGAGAAACTCCTTCTCTAGGAAGGATCCATTCTTAGCAACGAATATCTTGCCTTCGGATCTGTGATAGTAGGTGTAACCAATAGTCTCCTTTGGGTATCCTATGAAGACACATTTCTACGACTTGGGTTCGAGCTTATCAGGTTGAACCTTTTTCACATAAGCATGGCAACCCCAAACTTTAACAAACGACAACTTTTGTTTCTTGCCAAACCACAGTTCATAAGGCAGCGTCTCAACGGATTTAGATGGTGCCCTATTTAACGTGAATGCAGTTGTCTCTAAAGCATAACCCCAAAATGATAGTGGTAAATCGGTAAGAGACATCATAGAATGCACCATATCTAATAAAGTACGGTTATGACGTTCAGACACACCATTATGCTGTGGTGTTCCGGGTGGCGTGAGTTGTGAAACTATTCCACATTGTTTTAAATGAAGACCAAACTTGTAACTCAAATATTCACGTCCATGATCAGATCGAAGAAACTTTATTTTCTTGTTACGATGATTCTCAACTTCACTCTGAAATTCTTTGAACTTTTGAAATGTTTCAGACTTGTGCTTCATCACGTACATATACCCATATCTGCTCAAATCATCAGTGAAGGTCAGAAAATAACGATACCCACCGCGAGTTTCAACACTCATCGGTCCACATATATCAGTATGTATGATTTCCAACAAATCTGTTGCTCGCTCCATTGTTCCGGAGAACGGAGTTTTAGTCATCTTGCCCATGAGGCATGGTGCGCAAGCCCCATGTGATTCATAATCAAGTGAGTCCAAAAGTACATCACTATGGAGTTTCTTCATGCGCTTTACACCAATATGAGCTAAACGGCAGTGCCTCAAATAAGTTGCACTATCATTATTAGCCTTGCATCTTTTGGCTTCAATATTATGAATATGTGTATCACTACGATCGATATCCAACAAGAATAGACCACTCTTCAAGGGTGCATGACCATAAAATATATTACTCATATAAATAGAACAACAATTATTCTCAGATTTAAATGAATAACCGTCTCGCAATAAACAAGATCCGGATATAATGTGCATGCTTAACGTTGGCACCAAATAACAATTATTTAGGTCTAAAACTAATCCTGAAGGTAGATGAAGAGGCAGTGTGCCGACGGCGATCACATCGACTTTGGAACCATTTCCCACGCGCATGGTCACCTTGTCCTTAGCCAATATTCGTTTAATCTGTAGCCCCTGTTTCGAGTTACAAATATTAGTAACCGAACCGGTATCAAATACCCAGGTACTACTACGAGCATTAGTAAGGTACACATCAATAACATGTATATCACATATACCATTGTTCACCTTTCCATCCTTCTTATCCGCAAAATACTTGGGGCACTTCCGCTTCCAGTGTCCAGTCCCTTTGAAGTAGAAGCACTCAGTTTCAGGCTTGGCTCTAGACTTGGGTTACTTCGTGGGAGTATCAACTGTCTTGCTATTCTTCTTGAAGTTCCCCTTCTTTCCCTTGCCCTTTTTCTTGAAACTAGTGGTCTTATTAACCATCAACACTTGATGATCCTTTTTGATTTCTACATCCGCAGCCTTGAGCATAGCGAAGATCTCGGGAATTGTCTTCTGCATCCCTTGCATGTTATAGTTCATTACGAAGCCTTTATAGCTTGGTGGCAGTGATTGAAGAACTCTATCGATAACACTATCTTCGTAAACTTTGCATCCAAGTTGAGTCATATGATTGTAGTACCCAGACATTCTGAGCAAGTGTTCACTGATAGAACTATTCTCCTCCATATTGCAGATGTAGAACTTATTGGAAATCTCATATTTCTCAATCCGGGCATTTGCTTTAAATATTAACTTCAACTCCTGGAACATCTCATATGCTCCATGACGTTCAAAACGTCGTTGAAGTCCCCATTCTAAGCTGTAAAGCATGGCACACTAAACTATCGTGTAGTCATCAGAACGAGCCTACCAGACGTTCATAACATCCGGGGTTGCTCCTGCAGCAGGCTTGTCACCCGCCGGTGCTTCAAGGACATAATTCTTCTATGCAGCAATGAGGATAATCCTCAAGTTACGGACCCATTACATGTAATTGCTACCATCATATTTCAACTTGGCTTTCTCTAGGAACGCATTAAAATTCAAGGGAACGGTAGCACGGGCCATTGATCTACAACAACATAGATATGCAAAAAGTATGAGGACTAAGTTCATGATAAATTAAAGTTCAATTAATCATATTACTAAAGAACTCCCACTTAGATAGACATCCCTCTAGTCATCTAAATGATCACGTGATCCAAATCAACTAAACCATGTCCGGTCATCACGTGAGATGGAGTAGTTTTCAATGGTGAACATCTTATGTTGATCATATCTACTATATGATTCACGCTCGACCTTTCGGTCTCTAGTGTTCCGAGGCTCATTGAGCATAGTTGCCACCATCACCAACCACCCAATGGATGTTCGAGAGTGGATCAAAAATGTATCCAACTCCCACTACTAGGAAAAGGGCTATAGATGATATCGACAGTAATGGTGCACTTTGTAAAGGTGCGCCATTACTGTGTCCAAATTTCACCAAATGCACCCCCCGGTGGACCGCCTTTTCAGTTTAAAAAAAATGATGGAAATGTCAGAAAATTAAAAGAAAATAAGTTTCCCATGTGATATGTGGTCTAGTTATTGGGAACCCCGTTGAACATTTTCAAAATCTCAAAACCTAACAGAACAAAAGTTATGGGGCTTTAAAGATCTAGATGGGGGAAATATGTGCCACACCCTGCATTTTGTAACATGTCATTTGCATTAATAAAGCATGAAAATTTGTACCAACAAATTTTTTTGGTATCATTTGGCTTTTATTTGGAATTAAGTTTTTCTCTTTGTGATTTTCAAGTGCTCTTTAAAGTCAACTACTCCATCTTATATATTTTATCTCCTTACCCCAAACTTCTGCCCAATGATCATACCAAGTGTATATAACAGTATAGTATTTTCTTACAAAATAATTTGGCCAAAAAGTATTATCAACAATTAGTTTTCCAAAAACCCTTGAATTGAGGTTTGCACTTCAAGTGCTTGATTTAGGGTGAGAAAAATATTTTAAAGAGTATATTTGAAACCTCGTAGATATAGGACTCCCATAAACCACAAAAATATAATTTTAAAAGTTATTTTCCTATTTTATTTAAAAGCTTTTTCTTAAGGCCAGAAATGGTCTTTAATAGGGATAAATTATTTAACTATTTCAAAAATATTTGCCAAAATTCAGGGAAACTATTAGGACATATATTGTCCATATATAAGAGTTTCAACACTTGGTCTTGTTCAAAATATTGGGCAAATCCCTCAGAAACCCTTTCTGGATATTTCAAGCTTTTGAAACATTTACAAAGGAAATATTCTCTAAAAATTCCAGGGAAATTCTATCATGTCATATATGACATATTGGATGATCTTGCCAAGCACCATGCCTTGGGAAGCAAGAAAACCTCATCAAAACCCCTCAAAACCATTCTGTCCATTTTTGAAGTTTGAGCAACTTTACATTGCCAAACTTGTCCAAATGCTCTCAAACTTGGTACACATGCTAGAATGGTCTAATAATGCATCTAGACCAAATGGCGTAAGTTTTGGAGAAGGTTAACTTGATCAGAGTACCCCGAAACCATTTCTGTTCAGATTCAAGTTTGAATAACTTTACATTACCAACTTTTTACTTGTGACCTCAAACTTTGTGGGCATGATCACAACCCCAAATGATGACACTACACCAAGTGGTGCATCAAGGAGGGATGATTTGCTTAACTTAAACTTGGAAAATCCATTTCTGTTGATTTATAGGGTTTACCAAAGTTACATTGGCAAGTTTCTTCAAATGAGCCCAAACTTGGTGGAACACCCTATTTCTATATGCCATTTGATCCTGTTAAGTCTCATGTCAAATGGAAATCATTTGATTGCTCAAAACCACATCAAACACCTTTTGGTGATTTTACAAAATTACCACTTCCACCTCTTTCCTTGTTCTCCATGAGCTGGGCTTTTTACCACAGCTTCCCCAAGTCCCCTTACACCTCTAGTAACTCTCCCGTGGCCTGAGCTCAATGATTGAGTAGGGGTAAAACCCCATTTTACATTCTGGACAGCAATTTTCACCTTTCCCTCTTAGCCCTCTCTTCTTCTAAAAGCTCTCCCTGGCATCCAATGTCCCTCCTACATTGTTTACTCCCCCCTAGAGCCAATGGACACGGTGGCCGCGCCCAGAGCGCGTGGGACACGGCCATGCCGGCCACATGGGCGCTCTGGAGAGCTCTACAGTGCGCTCCCGCACTGTAGCCGCGTCCTGCCCGAGGCGCCCGACCACCTAGGGCTTCGGGATGGTGTCTCCCGAGGCCGCCTCGACGTCCACGACACGGCAGCCGGTCGGCCCCCTCCTCTCGCCCCAGCTCGCACGCGCGAAGGCCGCCCGGGAGCTCCAATGAGCATGCACACACGTGTGATGCCCTGGCCTCCCCCTGCTCGCCGTCGCCTCTAGACGGAGGTAGACGACGACGGCCGTGGGCCCTGTCCGTCAGCCTCACGCCTTGACGTGTGGGACACCCCCCCCCCGTTAGGTTTAAAAGCACACGCGCGCGCACCGGTTCGCCGTCAGATTGAAGGCGTACTTCGCCTTTACGCCTTCGACGTGGCAGCTTCGCGCGGGCTGTTTTCCTTCTGGACCTGCTGAACTGTGGCCTTTCTGGCCCAGTGGCACAGTGCCATTTTTCTTTTTCCTTTTCTGTGTGTTTTATAAAAATTCAACAGGATAAAATATTTATTCAAATGAAATAATTCCAGTTCCTAAAAACTTGTAAAATTCCAACCTATTTAATGATATCACTTTCACCTATATTCATGAACCTTTTCTCTACTGTTCAAATATAAATCTAAATTTGAACACTAAAACCTCTTTTCAAAAATCCATGTACCCCATTCTGTCACTCCAAATCCCAAACTACGAATTTTTGCCATCTTAGTTTTCCCTCTAGTATTTTATAAAAATAAGTTGACAGTTTCCTGAGCACTTTGATTTTTCTATTTTTATTATTGTCTTATTTTCCCGTTATTTATTGCGACGATTAGATACCGTTTTTGACGAAGTTGCTGAAGAAGAAGAAGGGGAAGGATTTGAAGACTTTGAAGATCAAGCCAATCCAGGCAAGCAGCCCTTTCACCATGATACCCCTTTTTGTTCCTCGGAACCCTCTTATTTCCGATTGCATGATGATAAAGAGTGACGGTGGTAAACTTGTTGAGAGCCACCACATGATGCATACCCCTACTCATGATCTTTACCATGTGCATAGATGCAATGACAAAGGATTAGTTGTTGATACATGATGATGCATATGTACCATGAATCCTTCGTGGTTGCATTCTTTTCGAAAACCCCATCGGGTGCCACTAATGCCCGAGGGTGATGTTAGTTAAGGTCACCACTTGAGGAAGAAGTGGTGTACCAAAGAAAGTTCTCGTGTGTGGGTAAAATGATGGATTAGATTTATGTGTGATTACCGTCCCAGCCAAACATGTGCAACCACTCTACCCCTTATTGGACGGGGCATTATTGATTACTTAGGCTGATACTAGCATGGTGCCCACATCACTAGTGATGGGGGAGACTTGAGGTCATTCCCGGGACGGGGTCATGCTTGGATAGGCGACCATGACTGTTTTTACAGGGCACCGGACACACCATTGGTCCCTTCGTGTATGCGTGACATTGTAAAAAGGGCAAGTCCCATAATCTATCATTTGTACACGAGGGCCGTCCACCAACGAGTGGACCCTATGTTAGTGTCGTCTAGGGAAAGGTAATGACCGGATGCTTCCCCCAAGTACTTGAGGTACTGCGGGACCGTGGGTGACAAGAAAGCTTCCCGGATCTTGTGGGTAAAGTGCGCAACCTCTGCAGAGTGTAAAACTATTCGAATAGCCGTGTCCACGGTCACGGACAGTTGGGAGGTGCTACTTAAACTATGTCCAGAATTTTACAATCTCGGTGAAAGTATGTGTGTGTGTTGAGTCAAGGTGGTGACTTGACTCGTTGATAATGCATTGAAATCTATTCATGTTGATATCTGTAACCTGTCCTCGAGGTTACCCAAGTACATTGATGCATGTTGCACAAATGGTAGAATATCTTATCTAGCTTGTAGCTAGGTTGCTCATTGTTGTACAACTTGCATTGTTACCTTGAACCAAATCATGGGTTGCTTGCGAGTACATTCAAAGTACTCATTGGCTTGCCATTGGTTATTTAATTGGCCAGGCATGGAGTAGCAGGAATTTGAAGAAGAGTTCTATGAAGAGGAACATGCGAACTAGGATGCTTTCCTAGTCAGAATGCATGTAGGGTTAAGGCAGATGGCATGGGTTCTACTTATCTACGAAGACTTCCGCTATTCGAGTTTATTTGCTATTCAGCCCATGAGGCTTTATCTATGTAATACTTGGCCATAAAGGTCATAATTTGTGTAAGACGGTATGTATGGATGTAAGACTCTTGTTATTCAGCTTCTGTGTGTTCAGTGAGCATTGATCTCTGGGATCATTGTACATGTTCATTCGGTGATCTCGACTCTTAAGTCGGGGTCCCCACAAAGCTGGTATCAAAGCCATCCTGACTGTAGGAAGCCTTAGTTAGCATGGGCGTTAGATAGGATGAGACCCTTTTTATAAACTTTCTGAACCTCTCTTCTTTTCTAAAGCTTACCAAACCTGAGATATCATCAGCTTATTAACCTCTCCTATTCATCCTTTGTAGATGGCCGCTGTACCTGAAGAGCACCTGACCACTGGGTTCCCCTTGCTTCAGGAGGATAGCCTCCAGGAGTGCCAGTTCCACCGAGCACCCATCCTCACCTACCATGAGCATTGGGTTTGCGACACTGAGGTGGAATACCATGTGGAAGTAATCGTGAAGGCAAATGATCCTCCCACAAGTTGGTTCTTCGAGGGACCCCAGATGGCAACACTACCCCTCGCTGTCGAGGCTGCTACACTCAAGGCGCTAACCCGCCTCCGTGAACTTCTTTCGGAGATGGCAGCCAAGATGACAACCCGCTTCTTGCCTTACCGGAAGGAAGGTGAAGATGAAAGCAGCGCGCAAGCCCCTCCACTGAAGGAAGGACTTCCACTTAGATTCCAGACCTACTTTAGCCTATGTGCCAACAGCTTGGCACAAGATCTGGCCTCGGAATCAATGAAGCTCCGAGAAGAACTCCACAAGACCAAGGCACTTCTTCGATGAGCACAAGGGAAGACGGATAGGATCAAGAAGGAAGGTGCACCTCCCGGACGACCCGCTATCGCGTATCGAGGCGGAAGGCCCTCAGGATATGTATCTTCCAAGGATGAAGAGCCACCCCAGCGACGCCGTATGAAGGCAAGGGAATATCGCAAGCTTTTCCCTGCACCACCGACAAAACACCGCCGTATCCAACTCCACTCCCCCACAGCCTCAAGTGATAGGGGGGGCCGAGACAGATGAAGACAAGGAGGAAGACCCAGAAGAGCCAGAATACGCGACCGAGCATTCTGCCACTTAGGCATTATTCGCAACTCGGATATGCCATCTCGTGACCTCTACGGTAGGATAGGTCGTGTAACCCCTATGCGAAGTCGAGTCCTTGTATGGTTCATATGAAGCCATCTAGTATTTGCTTTTGTTGTGTTTGGATGTACGTCGTATCTTCCCTTCGGGAATATGTAAACGACTGCATCATCCACTTGGATTTCAATGAATGTGTTTGGCCCTTTTGGCCCTTGCATGAAAATAATTAGTGTCACACCCACCCCCTTACTAGGCACCCATCTTTATTACTTTCCCTCTTCATTCCAAATCAGGAGACCTTTACCGCTCCAACAAGATGCCTGTTGTAACTCATACTGGTACCTCTACCCAGCAGCCCGAAGCCGGAGAATCAGCCCAAGCAGAGGCCGGCCAAGACCAAACCCACGACCAAGCTCCACCACCACCTCCCTCGATCATGGACATGGCTCAGCTTCTCCAAGCCTTCCGAGAGGAACGCCAAGCCAACACCACAGCCCTCCAGATGATTGCTCAAGCTGTCACCAACAACCGCCAGCCGACGGGGAATGGCAATGGACGTTCCACGTTGGCAGAGTTCAAGAAGCATGCACCGCCAACCTTCATCGAGACTGCTGAACCCCTGGATGCAGACGACTGGGTCCACACCATTGAGGACTTGCTGGAACTATTCGGTTGCACCGAAGATCGCGAGAAGGTGGCTCATGCTATTCACTGCCTCGGGGGGACTGCTAGAGCTTGGTGGGATGGATTCAAGGTCATGCATGCTG
This sequence comes from Secale cereale, assembly GCA_902687465.1. Classification (NCBI taxonomy): domain Eukaryota; kingdom Viridiplantae; phylum Streptophyta; class Magnoliopsida; order Poales; family Poaceae; genus Secale; species Secale cereale. The sequence goes on along the minus strand of LR738709.1, from coordinate 345,708,382 downwards.
GGCAAGACATCACTTGGAACAACTTCAAGGCAGAATTCCGCAAGGCCCATAACGACGCAGCTCGAACCCATGACACCCACACATCTGCCGACCTACGCCTCACCCCTCTCGGTCCCAGCGCCCCTTTGCTTTTATGACAATGACATGTGGGTCGGCTGCATTTAGGGTCCAGATGTTATTGACTTAAAGGCAGGTGCCCTAGCCGTTGAAGCTCGGTCCCGTGGGCCCCGAGACGGAAATGTAACTCCTGCGCCAGGCCTTGTGGTGCTCCCACAGTACGAACTCATGCCAAACCACGGAATTTGTTTCTTTCTACTGCCAATGTGCCGGCCTATGCATTGCAAAAATGCCACAACTTACCTCACAGACGTTAGATGCAGATCTAATGGTCAGAAATGACGGATGGCAGACACACCATCATCACCAACTGAGTCTTTTATAGGAGTAGAGAACCATGTATAAATTGTAACATTTGGTTCTGCTCCTTGGCACGATCAATAGATAGAAATAATGATTGGGAATGCTAGGGCGGGGCTTTTCCTGCCAGATAAGCAGGGTAGTAGCTAGGAAAGGCAATGTAATAGTACAATAAGAATTAAGGCCACGACGACGCGATCGTAGTGGTGATTATAGGAGGCAAGAAGAAAGATGCATCCATCAGCGGCCTCCTCCTCCTCAACTCAATGCGTCGGGCCACCTACTGTCGGATGAGGAGCGACGACTTTTGTGGCGAGGTCAAGGTGCTTCTCAACAAAGGCATCCAAGGCTTACAGTCGGTTGAAGAAATCCAACGTTGTAGCGTCCTCAGCGGCCTTCTAGATGCCTATGTACACGACTTCCTCGTACACGTGGCTATGTAGGTTGATGAATTCTTGCAGGGCGAGGAACCTAGCGGCGAGCACGACCTCGAGGTGGACACACTTTGTTGCGTCGGCGGGCAGTCACACGGCCACCAGGGCTTGAAAGAGTTTCTCACCGTGGAGACTGATTACGTTGGCAGGCAATGAGGAGCATGGGCGCACAGGCTGGAAGAGTACGGCGATGTCGTCGGTGAGCTTCTTCACAATGGTAAACTCGTTGATGGTGGCAATGATCATCTTGTCCAACTGAGAGTCATAGCTGGCATCCACGATGGGCATGAATCAGCCGGTCACCAACACCATCTGGAGACGATCCTCGGTGCCATGCCACAGGCCGGTGTCGTGGACAGGAACAGCCACTGGCTACTCATGCGCATCGTCGCCATGGGTCTAGAGTGAGAACTTTTGCTCTTAGTGTTGGTGCTTAGGTGCGTACGATGTGGTACATGCATTGGAATGTAGGGGTGCCTTTATATGAGTGCAAACCATGTTGCATTTACATCGTGCTGCCTCTTTTCCCCCGTCCTCCTCCGATTACTTCCCTCATGCATTCATCAGAATGCTTCATTGATCGTTCAACATTTCGGGAACCGCTACCCTCTCCCTCGTCTGCATTAAAGCTGTATCGAGAACTGTCCTGGTTTACTGTAGTTGTCAAATCAAATAGTACTACGCCGCCTGCTGCACGCCCGGCTGAACACGCCTCCTCGCCTCCATCAAACGCCTCTGTTAAACCCGCATGCAAACTAAGAAACCTACTCTGGCCACACGTCCGTTCATGAGCGGGCCGAAATTAATCGCAACGCGGGCCGAGCTCCTCCCATCCGCCCTCAGTTTAAATGAGGCCAAATGTCGGCCAACCTCCTACCGTCCGCCCTCTACATAAAGGAGGCTAGACAGTGAGTAGGCATCGCACCCCTCCGCCTCTCCACATCTCCTATTTCACCATTTTCTCCACTCTTCCGATGGCCTCCGAGGAGCCGTTCTCTGGCATACTACCCGGCTGGGTGGCCCGCCGAGCCCTCCAAATACGAGCGAGGCCGCTCAGTGCTTCACCTACCTTGCCTGACCAGACGGAGCCAGTTGACGCCCGGCGCATGGTTTAGTAGCTCGCTCTCCAGTTCAGCTCGATGAGGAGTGGCAAGTTGCTCCATGCCAGCATGGCGGCATGGGCGTCATCGCTGTTGCGTCGTACTGCGCTACTAGTGTCTGTGGCCGCGCCTCTCGTCTGCGGTGGCCGCGCCTCCCATGTCTGTGGGCGCACCTCCCGTGCTGGCGGTAGTGCAATGCAGGAAGAGACAGAAGCAGGGTGCGCGGAAAGCCACAAGACGGTGGCTAGCTTCTCCGTGTCCGTGGCCATCATCGAGGCGAAGTAGAACACAAGAGGCCGCCGCCGGTTGGGTCCCATGAAGGCCACCACCGAGGTGACGACTGCGTATACAATTGGATTTTTGGCTACTTCGTCTCTTGCGAGGACCTTCGTCGACCCCACAAGTGTCTGCCCGACATGAGGAAGACAAAGGGAGAGGCAGGCGGCCATTTAGATTAGGTATTAAATATACCATGAGAGCTGGATTAGCACCCTGCTTAGTTCATGCAAATGTAATGAATTATGTTGTGTTTATATGAAGATCCGGCTTTTTCATTCAAAATCCTTCATGCTTATATGAAATCCTAGACTAAGGCATTTCTATGATCTTGTAAGTGCGTCTCTCTCTTGTATTGTTGTGTGCCTGCCAAGGTGCTTTACTAGGATTTTCGACTAGTAATCCCTTTGTGCAGACAATGATTTCCACTACTGGCTGCTAAATTAGAGATGTAGATGTCATACATGATACTCCCTCCGTTCCTAAATACAAGTCTTTCTAGAGATTCCACTATAGACTACATAGAGATCAAAATGAGTGAATCTACACTCGAAAATGCATCTATATACATTTGTATGTGGTCCATACTGGAATCTCTACAAAGACATGTATTTAGGAACAAAGGTAGTACATTACACAAAATTGTAGGTGGCATGTAGGAATTCCAGCGCACTACATTAGGCTCCCTTAGAGTGCCTGCTAGTCCAGTACACGGAGTCATGGCTAGTTTATGGTATGCACACAATCGTTAATTGGTGGTTTAAATATGCACAAGGGATATGTAATGTATTATCATGTAGAGATATGTGAAATTAGCTGGGTCAACTTGCAGATAAGGTTACGCAATGAAAAAGTACAAGATTTCTTAGTACAAGATGTATGTGGCAATTTCATTGAACATTGCAAAAAAAGGAGGGGCAGTGGTGAGCCTATACAGTGTGCTATGGTAGGTCACTCCCATTGCAATAATCGTAACATGTTATTTGTATGTCAGTGTTGTTGGCCAAATTTCTTAGGTACAGTTATTTTGAGTTATGCTAAGAAAGTAAGCACCTTTGAAAGTGGGCTAAGGAAGCTCATAACAATTCATCATATAGCAGTAGCTGGAGCACCTTATAGCAACTCATCATATAGTAGCATCTGCAGCTCATAGCAATTCATCATATAGCAGCAGCAGCTCATAGCAATTCATCGTATAGCAGCAGCAGGAACCCTAGCGTTGCAGGCAAGGGATCAAGGTAGAGGGAAATGGGAGAGGAGATGCAAGCGGGCTGGGCAATGAATGCTTGCGTGTTTGTATTTACTTGAGGGTTAGATTTGACGTAGGCGTGAGCAGTGGCATTCTGAGTGTAATATAGGGAGACAACCGAGTCATTTCGCTATTCCCCTTCCCTTCAATTTTTAGTGAGCTTCGACCCGAAGCACCCCCCCAAAGCAAAATAAGTTAAGCCCAAGCCCAAAACTCAAAAACGAGTTCTTTACATCTTTTATGGCCTATTTTGACAATAAGCTCTGAAAAGTCGGAATAGAACTGGCCCTTAACCTGCAATTCAATTGTGCGTGCAATTATGAATCACTCCTGCCTGCTATAGTGTACATTTAGGCATCATATATGGCATAACCTAATACATGCACATTTCATTATAGAATCTGAAAAATGCAATGTTTATGTTTTCACGTGATGCTTAAATGCCCCTTAAATCTGGTCAGTCAATTGATGGTCTTTAAGCCTCCTTCTTTGCTTATTTTCTTGATATGTAATTCAGTGTTGTGCAAGATTTGCTCACACATATATTCAATTTCTTGTTTCTATCAGCCAGCCATACTAGGACTGTTTGCTTTGATTACTTGTTGTTCTTGACCTAACAGAGCTTGTCAATGATTTAAACACTAAGGCCTCATGTAGTGGCGGCTTGTATAACTCATAGGTGACATAAAGGTTTGGTTGTACACTAAAGTAGACTCTCCAAGAGTATCTGGAGATCTAGTTCGAAGGTATGCCTAGTTTTTACACAGTGAACGACACATCCATGACATTTTGGTCTGAACTATTTTTTCTGTCATGCTTATGACACTTCTATGACGATAATTGTGACAAAATCCCGTATCATCATAGATGTGGTGGGCTCCTACTTCTATGAAAAGGATTTGAAGACTTTGAAGACCAAGCCAATCCAGGCAAGCAGCCCTTTGACCATGATACACTTGTTCTTCGGAACCCGTTGTTTCCGATGCATGATGATAGATTCACGGTGGTGACCTAGTTGAAGCCACCACATGATGCATGCTTGAACTTGATCTTGCTAAGTGCTAGATGACATGCAAATAGTTGGTCATGAAGCTTAAATGATGCATGTGTGATTTTAACCTTCGTAGTTGAAATCTTTGCATGAACCCATCGGGTGCCCCTAATGCCCGAGGGTGATGATGTGTTAGGTCATCACTTGAGAAAGAAGTGATGTGCCGGTAAAATCATGTGCATGGTGAAATGATGGATTAGATTTATGTGTGACTACCGTCCCAACCAAACATGTGCAACCACACTACCCCTTATGGGACAGGGCTTTATTGATTACTTAGGTCAATACTAGCATGGTGCCCGCATTACTAGTGACGGGAAGACTTGAGGTCTTTCCCGGGACGGGGTCGTGCTTGGATAGACGGCCATGACTGTTTTTACAGGGCACCGGACACACCGTTGGTCCCTTCGGGTGCGCGTGGCATTGAAATTAGGGCAAGTCCCGTGATCTATTGTTGTACCCGAGGGCCGTGTACCAACGAGTGGACTCTATGTTAGTGTCGTCTAAGGAAAGATAATGACCGGGTGCTTACCCCGGGTACTTGAGGTACCGCGGGTCGTGGATGACACGGAAGTTCCCCGGATCTTGTGGGTAAAGTGCGCAACCTCTGCAGAGTGTAAAACTATTCGAATAGCCGTGTCCATGGTCATGGACAGTTGGGTGGTGCTACTTAAACTATGTCCAGAATTTTACTTCATCGGTGATAGTATGTGTGTGATGAGTCAAGATGGTGACTTGACTCGATGAGTTGGATCATATTCATGTTGATATCGGTAACCTGTCTTCGAGGTTACGCGAGATTATTGATGCATAAACTTGATAGTAGAATATTTATTCTAGCCTTTGCTAGATTGTTCATTATCGTTCAATTGCATTGTTACTTTGAACCACATCATGGGTTGCTTGCGAGTACATTCAAAGTACTCATTGGCTTGCCACTGGTTATTTAATTGGCCAGGCATGGAAGAACAGGAATATGAGGAAGAGTTCTTTGGAGACGAACATGCGAACTAGGACGCTATCCCAGTCAGAATGCCTGTAGGGTCACGGCAGATGGCATGGGTTCTACTCGTTATCGAAGACTTCCGCTATTTGAGTTATTTGCTATTTAGCCCGTGAGGCTCTATCTATGTAAGACTTGGCCTTAATGGCCATAATTCGTGTAAGACTATTTGTATGGATGTAAGACTCTTGTTATTCAGCTTCTTTGTGTTCAGTGAGCATTGATCTCTGGGATCACTGTACACGTGCATTCGGTGATCTCGACTTCTAAGTCGGGGTCCCCACAGAGCTGGTATCAGAGCCATCCTGACTGTAGGAAGCCTTAGTTAGCATGGGCGTTAGTTAGATGAGACCCCTTTTCAAAAAAAAACCCCTTCTGAACCTCTCTTCTTTTCTAAACCTGAGATTTCATCAGCTTATTAACCCCTCCTATTCCACCTTTGTAGATGGCCGCTGTACCCGAAGAGCACCTGACCACTGGGTTTCCCCTACTTCTCGAGGATAGCCTCCCGGAGTGTCAGTTCCACCGAGCACCCATCCTCACCTACCTTGAGCATTGGGTGAGCGACACTGAGGTGGAGTACCATGTGGAAGTGATCGTGAAGGCAAACGATCCTCCCACAAGTTGGTTCTTCGAGGGACCCCAGATGGCAACACTACCACTCGCTGTCGAGGCTGCTGCACTCAAGGCACTAACCCGTCTCCGCGAGCTTCTTCCGGAGATGGCAGCCAAGATGACAACTCGCTTCTTACCTTACCGGAAGGAAGGTGAAGAAGAAAGCAGCGCACTAGCCCCTCCACTGAAGGAAGGACTCTCGCTTCGGTTCCAGACCTACTTCAGTCTATGTGCCGACAGCTTGGCACAAGACTTGGCCTCGGAATCAATGAAGCTTCGAGAAGAACTTCACAAGACCAAGGCACTTCTTCGTCGAGCTCAAGAGAAGGCAAATAGGATCAAGAAGGAAGGAGCACCTTCTGGACAATCCGCTATCGCATATCGAGGCGGAAGGCCCTCCGAGGATGTATCTTCCAAGAATGAAGAACCACCTCGGCGATGCCGGATGACAGCAAGGGAATATCGCAAGCTTTTCCCTGCACCACCGACAAAGCACCGTCGTATCCAACTCCTCCACTCCCCCACACCCTCAAGTGACAAGGGGGCCCAGACAGATGAAGACAAGGAGGAAGACCCAGAAGAGCCGGAACACGCGACCGAGCATTCCGCCGCTTAGGCATTATTTGCTACTGGGATATTCCAGTTGTAACCTCTACGATAGGATAGGTCGTGTAACCCCTATGCGCAGTCAAGTCCTTGTATGGTTCATATGAAACCATCTAGTGCTTGCTTTTGTTGTGACTGGATGTATGTCGTATTCTTCCTTCGGGAACGTGTGAACGACTACATCACCCATTTGGATTTTTTATGAATGTGTTTTGGCCTTTCGGCCCTTGCATAATTTGATTTAGTGTCACACTGTGGGGACCCCGACTTAGAAGTCGAGATCACCGAATGCACGTGTACAGTGATCCCAGAGATCAATGCTCACTGAACACATAGAAGCTGAAATAACAAGAGTCTTACATCCATACAAATAGTCTTACACGAATTAAGGCCATTATGGCCAAGTCTTACATAGATAGAGCCTCACAGGCTGAATAGCAAATAACTCAAGTAGCAGAAGTCTTCTATAAACGGGTAGAACCCATGCCATCTGCCTTAACCCTACAGGCATTCTGACTGGGATAGCGTCCTAGTTCGCATGTTCGTCTCCAAAGAACTCTTCCTCGTAATCCTGTTCTTCCAGGCCTGGCCAATTAAATAACCAGTGGCAAGCCAATGAGTACTTTTAATGTACTCGCAAGCAACCCAAGATGTGGTTCAAAGTAACAATGCATTGGAACAAAAATGATCAATCTAGCAAGGCTAGAACAAATATTCTATCATCAAGTTTATGCATCAATAACCTCGCGTAACCTCGAAGACAGGTTACCGATATCAACATGAATAAGATTCAACTCATCGAGTCAAGTCACCACCTTGACTCATCACACACATATCATCACTAATGAAGTAAAATTCTGGACATAGTTTAAGTAGCACCACCCAACTGTCCATAACCGTGGACACGACTATTCGAATAGTTTTACACTCTGCAGACGTTGCGCACTTTACCCACAAGATCCGGGGAACTTCCGTGTCATCCACGACCCGCGGTACCTCAAGTACCCGGGGTAAGCACCCGGTCATTACCTTTCCTTAGACGACACTAACATAGAGTCCACTCGTTGGTACACGACCCTCGGGTATAGACAATAGATCACGGGACTTGCCCTAATTTCAATGTTCACGCGTACCCGAAGGGACCAACGGTGTTTCCGGTGCCCTTTGAAAATAGTCATGGTCGTCTATCCAAGCACGACCCCGTCACGGGAAAGACCTCAAGTCTTCCCGTCACTAGTAATGCGGGCACCATGCTAGTATCGACCTAATTAATCAATAAAGCCCCGTCCCATAAGGGGTAGTGTGGTTGCACATGTTTGGTTGGGACGGTAGTCACATATAAATCTAATCCATCATTCCACCATGCACATGATTTTACCGGCACATCACTTCTTTCTCAAGTGATGACCTATCACATCATCACCCTCGGGCATTAGGGGCACCCGATGGGTTCATGCAAAGATTTCAACTGTGAAGGTTCATATCACACATGCATCATATAAGCATCATGACCATATATTTGCATGTCATCTAGCACTTAGCAAGATCAAGATCAAGCATGCATCATGTGGTGGAATCAACTAGGTTACCATCGTAACCCTAATATCATGCATCGGAAACAAACGGGTTCCGAGGAACAAGTGTATCATGGTCAAAGGGCTGCTTGCCTGGATTGACTTGGTCTTCAAAGTCTTCAAGTCCTTCTCCTTCTTCTTCCACAGCAACTTCGTCAAATACGGGATCTATACGTCGCATAATAACCACGGAAAAATAAGAATACAAACAAAACAGAAAAATCAAAGTGCTCAGAAAAATGTCAACTCATTTTTGTAAAATACTAGAGGGATTTCTAAGATGGGGAAAAATCTTAGTTGGAGTTTTGGATTTACAGAATGGAATCTACTGATTTTTGAACAGGAGTATTACTGCCCAAATTTGAATTTAAATTTGAACAGTACAGAAAAGTTTCATGGATTTGAGTGAAAGTAGTACCATTAAATAGGTTGGAATATTACAAGATTTTAGGAGTTGGAATTATTTAATTTGGACCATTATTCTTTTCTGTTGAAATGTTTAAAACATTAACAGAAAAGAAAAGGAAAAAGGGTCCTGTGCACTGGGCCAGAGGAGGCCACAGTGCACGGCCCAGGCGGTCCAGCCCAGCCGCACGAGAGCCTGTGCGCGCACGTCAGGTTTTTAAACCTGACGGGCGGGGCCCATGGGTCAGTGGCACAGAGGAGGGGGAGAGAGGTGAGGGGATGACAGGCGGGGCCCGCCTGTCATCTCTAACCCCACGGCCACGGCGACGGCGAGCTCACCGGCGAGGTTCCCGGCCACGGCGACGGCAACGGAGGGCAGGAACGTGACCAGCGTCGTGTCGCGGATGCAGGGGTGGTGGTGCGGCACGGCGGGGAGGTCTGGTTCACCGGCGGCGAGGTGGGACAGCGGAAGCTCATCGGAGGGTTGATGCTCCAGTCGTTTCCGACTGCAAACGGAGGGGGAAATAGGGGGAAAAGGGTCAGTGGAGCACCGCGGTTCCGAAACGGGTGGAAGGAAGGGTAGGGGAGGCCCATACCACGAGATCACTGGCGGCCCGACGCGGCGGCGCTCCGGTCGATCCCGAGCACTGGGACCTCTTAGGGTCGAACTGGAGGTGCTGGGGGGCTCAGGGGAGTGAGGAGAGGTTGCTGGTGGTGCTGGAGAGGATCGGGAGGGGTTTATATAGCCGCGCCCGTGGTCCACCGTGGACCCGTGCGCCGGCGAGGTTGCAGGCGAGGCTAGGAGGGGTTCTGGAGCCTGGGATCACGCCGGGGAGGACCGTGGACTTGCTCCACGTCCAGCTGAGGGGAAAAGAGGAGCGGGGGAGCGTCAGAAGCGTGCGCGCGTGCGAGGCAGAGGAGTGGCCGCCGCGGGCGGCCAGCGCGCGTGTGATGACGGCCACTGGAGGGCGCAGGAAGAGGGGGGACAGCACTGGGGAGGTCGCGGACGTCAAGGGGCCTCGACTGGCGCGAGGGGGAGGCCCGAGGCTGTCGGTGGAGGCCGATTGGCCGAAGCTACAGTGCTGGTCTGCACTGTTGCGTGCTCCAGAGCGCGCGTTTGGCTGGCATCGCCGCGCCCTCGCCGTTCTGGTCAAACCCAACGTGTCCAGCAGTGTCTAGCACGTTGAGGGAGGAGTAAAGAAAGAGCCTGAGGCCTTGGATGCCCTGGAGATGCTGAGAGAGAGGGAGAGTGCTGGTGAAATGGTGGAAACCTGCTGTCCAGCAAGGTAAAACAGGGATTTCACCCCTCAATCATGGAGCTGGGGTGCTGGGGAACTTACTGGTGGTAGCTAGTAACTCAATGATCATGTGGTAAGAAGTTGAGCCCATGGAGAAAAGTAAAAGTGATCAAGTTGGGGGTTTTAGCAATTCTGCAGAAGGTGTTTGATCAGTGTTTGGTCAAGTAAATGAACTCCACTTGACATGGCACTTGACAGGGTTGAAAGACATGAGAAAATAGGGTGCTTCACCAAGTTTGGGCCCATTTGAAGAAACTAGCCAATGTAACTTTGGTGAACCCTAGAAATCAACAGAAACAGCTTCATCTTGATTGAGTCAAGCTAATCCTCTCCCCTTGATGCACCACTTGGTGTAGCATCATCATTTGGGGTATTGATCATGCCCACAAAGTTTGAAGCTCCAGATAAAAAGTTGATAATGTAAAGTTGTTCAAATTTGCATTTGAACAGAAAGGGTTTTGAGGTGATCAGGTCAAGTTGCTCTATTCCAAATCTTGTGCCATTTGGTCTAGATGCCTTATTAGGTCATTCTAGCATGTGCACCAAGTTTGAGAGCATTTGGACAAGTTTGGCAATGTAAAGTTGCTCAAACTTCAAATATGGACAGAATGGTTATGAAGGGGTTTGAGGATGTTTTCTTGCTTCCCAAGGCATGTGACTTGGCAAGATCATCAAATATGTCATATATGACATGATAGAATTTCCCTGGAATTTTTGGAGAAAATTTCCTTTGTAAATATTTCAAAAGCTTGAAATATCCAGAAAGGGTTTTAGAGGGTTTAGCCCATTATTTTGAACATGACCAAGTGTTGAAACTCTTATATATGGACAATATATGTCCTCTGAGTCTCTCTGAATTTTGGCAAATATTTTTGAAATAGTTAAATAATTTTCCCCTATTAAACACCATTTCCGGCCTTAAGAAAAAGCTTTTAAATAAAATAGGAAAATAACTTTTAAAATTATACCTTTGTGGTTTCTGGGAGTCCTATGACTACTAGGTCTCAAATAAACCTTTTGAAATAATTTTCTCACCCTAAATCAAGTACTTGCAGTGCAAATCTCAATTCAGGGGTTTTTGGAAAACTAAGTTTATAAAATACTTTTTGGCCAAATTAATTTTGTAAGAAAATACTATACTGTTATATAACACTTGGCATGATCATTGGGCAGAAGTTTTGGGTATGGAGATGAAATCTACAAGAGGTCATAGTTGACTTTAATGAGCACATGAAAAAGCATATGAAGAAAACTCAATTCCAAATAAAAGCCAAATGATGCTAAAAAATTTTGCTGGTCCAAATTTTCATGCTTAAAAGTTACAAATAACATGTTACAAAATGCAGGGTGTGACAGACCTACCCCCCTTACAAGAATCTCGTCCCCGAGATTCCTAAACTAGGGCTTAAAAGAGATCGGGAAACTCGGATCTAAGATAGTCTTCTCGTTCCCAGGTTGCTTCTGCTTCGGTGTGGTTGCTCCACTGGACCTTGAAGTACTTGATGGTACGGCTTCGCGTACGTCATTCTGCTTCGTCCAGAATGCGAATGGGCTTCTCGCGGTAGGTCAAATCAGGCTGCAGATCAATGGCTTGGTGATCCACATCCTTGTAGAGATTGGGCTTGTCTGGAACTTGGAGACATTTCCGGAGTTGTGACACATGGAATACATTGTGCACATCGGATAGTTCAGGTGGTAGTTCCAACTGATAAGCCACTTCTCCTCGTCGTGCAGTGATCTTGAAAGGGCCAATGAACCTTGGCGCGAGCTTCCCCTTGACGTGGAAACGCTTGGTTCCCTTCAGAGGAGTTACCCGCAGGTACACATGGTCCCCGACATGGAAACTCATGTTCCGACGGTGAGTGTCAGCATAACTCTTCTGCCTTGACTTGGCTGCCTTTAATCGCTCTCTGACTAGTTGGACTTGCTCTTCTGCTGCGCGGAGAATATCCGGTCCAAAGACTAGTCCTTCTCCAGTCTCTGACCAATTGAGGGGGGTGCGGCATCTGCGCCCGTACAATACCTCAAATGGTGCCATCTGAAGGCTTGACTGGTAACTGTTGTTATAGGAGAACTCAGCAAAAGGGAGACAGTCTTCCCACTTGGCTCCATACGCCAGGACATAGGCTCGGAGCATGTCTTCGAGAATCTGATTGACTCGCTCTGTCTGACCTCCGGTCTGTGGGTGGAAAGCTGAGCTGAAAGACAACTTGGTTCCCAGGGCTTCTTGGAACTTCTTCCAGAACCTTGAGGTGAACTGGGTTCCTCGATCTGACACAATCTCCTTGGGAACACCGTGAAGACTTACTATTCGGTCGATGTAGAGAGCTGCCAGCCGGTTGCCATCATAAGTGGTCTTGACAGGAATGAAGTGGGGCACCTTGGTCAAATGATCGACTATGACCCAGATGGAGTCATGTCGTCTATTCGACCTTGGTAATCCAGTGATGAAGTCCATTCCAACTTTATCCCACTTCCACTCAGGAACCTTGAGTGGTTGAAGCAATCCAGCAGGTCGCTGATATTCAGCCTTGACCCTTTGGCACACATCACACTTTGCAACATAGGTTGCAATCTCTCTCTTCATACCGTGCCACCAGAATCGTGCCTTCAAGTCTTGGTACATCTTGGTTCCTCCGGGGTGGATGGAATACGGAGTGTCGTGGGCTTCTTGCAGAATCAGCATCTTCAGCTCGGTGTTGTTTGGTACGCAGAGGCGACCTTTGTACCAAACAATCCCGTGCTCGTCTTCGGAGAATCCTGGGGCCTTGCCCAGCTTCCTCTTCTTCTTGATGCCTTCGATGCTTGCGTGTCCATCTTGTGCCTTCTTGACGTCGTCCATCAGGGTCGGTCTGACTTCCAAATGATCCAGAAATCCAGGGGTGACCAATTCCAAACTGAATTGTTCGATCTCCTTAAACAAGGCTGGCTGCCTTTCTTGAATAACGGCATTCAAAGAGCAAGCCTTTCTGCTTAAGGCATCGGCCACCACGTTAGCCTTCCCAGGGTGATACTGAACACTGAGGTCATAGTCTTTGATGAGTTCCAACCATCTCCGTTGCCTCATGTTCAATTTCCTTTGGGTGAAAATGTACTTCAGACTTTTGTGGTCTGTGTAAATCTCACACCGTTTCCCTAGGAGGTAATACCGCCATGTCTTCAAGGCATGAACTACTGCCGCTAGCTTAAAATCGTGAGTAGCGTAGTTCTCCTCATGGGGTCGTAGCTGCCTGGAGAGGTATGCTATGACGCGGCCTTCTTGTATCAGAACGCTTCCCAATCCGGTTCGAGAGGCATCACAATATATCACGAACTCCTTGTGAATATCAGGTGTTGCCAGAACTGGGGCGGTGGTCAATCTCTTCTTGAGCTCTTGGAAGCTCTCTTCGCATTTTGGCGTCCACTCGAACTTCTTGTCCTTTTTGAGGAGCTGAGTCATTGGTCGTGCAATGCTAGAGAATCCTTCCACGAACTTGCGGTAATAGCCCGCTAGTCCGAGGAAGCTTCTAACTTCCTTGACGGTCGTTGGAGATTGTCATTGGGTCACAGCTTCGATTTTTGCAGGATCAACAGATAATCCTTCCTCGGTCAAGACATGACCTAAGAATCCAACTTTATGCAGCCAGAACTCACACTTGCTGAATTTGGCATACAGTTGGTGCTCACGAAGTTTGTCTAGGACCATCCTCAGGTGCTGCTCATGCTCTTCCTCCGACTTCGAGAACAGAAGAATGTCATCAATGAAGACAACAACAAACTTGTCCAAATATTCCATGAAGACTTTATTCATGAGATACATGAAGTAGGCCGGGGCATTGGTTAACCCAAAAGACATGACCGTGCACTCGTACAGGCCATATCTGGTTACGAATGCCGTCTTCGGAATATCTTGGGGTCTGATCTTCAGCTGGTAGTACCCAGATCTGAGGTCGATCTTGGAGAATACCTTGGCTCCGCTGAGTTGATCAAACAGATCTTCGATCTTGGGAAGTGGATACTTGTTCTTGATTGTAACTTCATTGAGGGAACGATAGTCAATGCATAAGCGGATGGTACCGTCCCTCTTTGCCACAAGCAGAACAGGAGATCCCCAAGGGGAGGCACTTGGGCGGATAAATCCCTTCCTCAGCTGCTCTTCTAGCTGCTTCTTCAACTTGGCTAATTCTTCCGTCCCCATTCTATAAGGCTTCTTATAGATGGGTCCTGCTCCGGGCACGAGCTCGATGATGAACTCAATGTCACGGTCAAGGGGCATTCCCGGTAGTTCATCCGGAAAGACATCAGGATACTCACATACCACCGGTACTTGATCTAGCCCAACTTCAGACAGATAGTTGACTTTAGCGGCTTGAGCGGAAGAGGAGTTGGGAGCAAACTTGACTTTGACTCCCTGATCATTGGTCACAGTGACTGTCCGATTGGCACAGTCTAACAAGCCTTGGTGCTTACTGAGCCAATCCATCCCTAAGATCACATCCAAGCCTTGCGATCTCAGGATGATAAGGTCTGCTAGGAAATCTACACCGTTAATGGTAATACCGACTCCTTTACAGCCTATCTTGGCTCTCATCTCGGCTCCGGGGGTTTGTACCACCATAGGGTTATTCAGGGGTGTAGGGGACATGCCACTTTTTAATGCAAATCTTTGAGTGACAAATGAATGCGTTGCTCCAGAATCAAACAAGACAGTTGCAGGTGCTGAGTTGACAAGGAACGTACCCAGCACGACGTCCGGGTCTTCCTGGGCTTCTTCAACAGTGACGTGATTCACACGCCCCTTCCCATAGTTCGGCGGATTGCGAGGAGCTGGGTTCCTTGGTGGCATTCCACGGCCTTGTCCCTGGTTCTGCGCATTGGGGCGCGGGGCATCAGGCTTCTTGTTGAGGCACACCCTTGAGATGTGTCCGGGCTGACCACATCCAAAGCAAGTGACTTGGTTTGGATTGATCTTGTTGCCACCACTGGTATTGGGGTTGAAAGCTGGCCTGGGGTTGGCATACTGCTGAGGCTGAGGGTTGGCACGAGGTGCAGGAGCTCTTGGTTGCTGATAGGTTGGCTTGGCCGGGGCTAACTTCCACGGACGAGGCTTCTGGTTGCTGGAACTTCCCTTACTGACCAACTTACGCTTGCGAGTGTCCTCCAAAGCACGCCGCTTGTCTTCAAGCATGAGTGCCTTGTTCACCAGGTCAGGGAAAGACGGGCAGTCGCACACGACAAGCGAGTATTGCAGAGTCTGATTAAGGCCTTCCATGAAGCGCTCCCTTTTGGCAGCATCAGTGCTGACATCTTCAGGGGCATACCTTGACAGAATACTGAACTTCTGCATGTACTCCTTGACAGTGCCACTTCCTGGCTTCAGGGCTCGGAACTCACGCTTTTTGATAGCCATGATTCCGGAAGGAATGTGGGCCTTGCGGAATTCCGTCTTGAAGTTAACCCAAGTGATGTCTTGTTCAGCATGCATGACCATGAATCCATCCCACCAAGCTCTAGCAGTTCCCCCGAGGCAGTGGGCTGCATAAGCCACCTTCTCGCGATCTTCGGTGCATCCGACTAGTTCCAGGATTTCCTCAATGGAACGGACCCAGTCATCTGCATCCAGGGGTTCAGCAGTCTCGAAGAAGGTTGGCGGTGCATGCTTCTTGAACTCTGCCAACGTGGAACGTCCGTTGCCATTCCCCGCCGGCTGGCGGTTGTTGGTGACAGCTTGAGCAATCAGCTGAAGAGCTGCAGTGTTGGCTTGGTGTTCCTCTCGGAAAGCTTGGAGAAGCTGAGCCATGTCCATGCTTGGATGAGGTGGTGGTGGAGCTTGGTCGTTGGTTTGGTCGTGGCCTGCCTCTGGCTGAGAGGATGCTCCGGCTTCGGGCTGCTGGGTAGAGGTACCAGTACGAGTTACAACAGGCATCCTGTTGGAGCGGTAAAAGGTCTCATGACTCGGAAGAGGGAAAGCAAGATAGTTGGGTGCCTAGTAAGGGGGTGGGTGTGACACTAAATCAAATTATGCAAGGGCCGAAAGGCCAAAACACATTCATTAAAATCTAAATGGGTGATGTAGTCGTTTACATATTCCCGAAGGAAG
Organism: Secale cereale; assembly: GCA_902687465.1. Lineage (NCBI taxonomy): Eukaryota > Viridiplantae > Streptophyta > Magnoliopsida > Poales > Poaceae > Secale > Secale cereale. The sequence goes on along the minus strand of LR738709.1, from coordinate 345,692,275 downwards.
AATACGACATACATCCAGACACAACAAAAGCAAACACTAGACGGTTTCTTATGAACCATACAAGGACTCGACTGTGCATAGGGGTTACACGACCTATCCTACCGTAGAGGTTACAACTGGCATATCCGAGTAGCGGATAATGCCTAAGCGGCGGAATACTCGGTCGCGTATTCCGGCTCTTCTGGGTCTTCCTCCTTGTCTTCATCTGTCTTGGCTCCCTTGTCACTTGAGGGAGTGGGGGAGTGGAGGAGTTGGATACGACGGTGCTTCGTCGGTGGTGCAGGGAAAAGCTTGCGATATTCCCTAGCCGTCATCCGGCGTCGCCGAGGTGGTTCTTCACCCTTGGAAGATATGTCCTCGGAGGGCCTTCCGCCTCGATATGCGATAGCGGATTGTCCAGAAGGTGCTCCTTCCTTCTTGATCCTGTTTGCCTTCTCTTGAGCTCGACGAAGAAGTGCCTTGGTCCTGTGAAGTTCTTCTCGAAGCTTCATTGATTCCGAAGCCAAGTCTTGTGCCAAGCTGTCGGCACATAGACTGAAGTAGGTCTGGAACCGAAGCGAGAGTCCTTCCTTCAGTGGAGGTTCTAGTGCGCTGCTTTCTTCTTCACCTTCCTTCCGGTAAGGTAAGAAGCGAGTTGTCATCTTGGCTGCCATCTCCGGAAGAAGCTCACGGAGACGGGTTAATGCCTTGAGTGCAGCAGCCTCGACAGCGAGTGGTAGTGTTGCCATCTGGGGTCCCTCGAAGAACCAACTTGTGGGAGGATCGTTTGCCTTCACGATCACTTCCACATGGTACTCCACCTCAGTATCGCTCACCCAATGCTCAAGGTAGGTGAGGATGGGTGCTCGGTGGAACTGACACTCCTGGAGGCTATCCTCGAGAAGTAAGGGAAACCCAGTGGTCAGGTGCTCTTCGGGAACAGCGGCCATCTACACAGGTGGAATAGGAGGGGTTAATAAGCTGATGAAATCTCAGGTTTAGAAGAGAAGAGAGGTTCAAAAGGTTTTTGAAAAGGGGGTCTCATCTAACTAACGCCCATGCTAACTAAGGCTTCCTACAGTCAGGATGGCTCTGATACCAGCTCTGTGGGGACCCCGACTTAGAAGTCGAGATCACCGAATGCACGTGTACAGTGATCCTAGAGATCAATGCTCACTGAACACACAAAAGCTGAAATAACAAGAGTCTTACATCCATACAAATAGTCTTACATGAATTATGGCCATTATGGCCAAGTCTTACATAGATAGAGCCTCACGGGCTGAATAGCAAATAACTCAAGTAGCGGAAGTCTTCGATAAACGGGTAGAACCCATGCCATCTGCCTTAACCCTACAGGCATTCTGACTGGGATAGCGTCCTAGTTCGCAAGTTCGTCTCCAAAGAACTCTTCCTCGTAATCCTGTTCTTCCATGCCTGGCCAATTAAATAACCAGTGGCAAGACAATGAGTACTTTGAATGTACTCGCAAGCAACCCAAGATGTGGTTCAAAGTAACAATGCAATGGAACAAAAATGATCAATCTAGCAAGGCTAGAACCAATATTCTATCATCAAGTTTATGCATCAATAACCTCGCGTAACCTCGAAGACAGGTTAGCGATATCAACATGAATAAGATTCAACTCATCGAGTCAAGTCACCACCTTGACTCATCACACACATATCATCACTAATGAAGTAAAATTCTGGACATAGTTTAAGTAGCACCACCCAACTGTCCATAACCGTGGACACGGCTATTCGAATAGTTTTACACTCTGCAGATGTTGCGCACTTTACGCACAAGATCCGGGGAACTTCCGTGTCATCCACGACCCGCGGTACCTCAAGTACCCGGGGTAAGCACCCGGTCATTACCTTTCCTTAGACGACACTAACATAGAGTCCACTCGTTGGTACACGGCCCTCGGGTATAGACAATAGATCACGGGACTTGCCCTAATTTCAATGTTCACGCGTACCCGAAGGGACCAACGGTGTGTCCGGTGCCCTGTGAAAACAGTCATGGTCGTCTATCCAAGCACGACCCCGTCCCGGGAAAGACCTCGAGTCTTCCCGTCACTAGTAATGCGGGCACCATGCTAGTATCGACCTAAGTAATCAATAAAGCCCCGTCCCATAAGGGGTAGTGGGGTTGCACATGTTTGGTTGGGACGGTAGTCACACATAAATCTAATCCATCATTCCACCATGCACATGATTTTACCGGCACATCACTTCTTTCTCAAGTGATGACCTATCACATCATCACCCTCGGGCATTAGGGGCACCCGATGGGTTCATGCAAAGATTTCAACTATGAAGGTTCATATCACACATGCATCATATAAGCATCATGACCATCTATTTGCATGTCATCTAGCACTTAGCAAGATCAAGATCAAGCATGCATCATGTGGTGGAATCAACTAGGTTACCATCGTAACCCTAATATCATGCATCGGAAACAAACGGGTTCCGAGGAACAAGTGTATCATGGTCAAAGGGCTGCTTGCCTGGATTGACTTGGTCTTCAAAGTCTTCAAGTCCTTCTCCTTCTTCTTCCACAGCAACTTCGTCAAATACGGGATCTATACGTCGCATAATAACCACGGAAAAATAAGAATACAAACAAAACAGAAAAATCAAAGTGCTCAGAAAAAATGTCAACTCATTTTTGTAAAATACTAGAGGGATTTCTAAGATGGGCAAAAATCTTAGTTGGAGTTTTGGATTTACAGAATGGAATCTACTGATTTTTGAACAGGAGTATTACTGCCCAAATTTGAATTTAAATTTGAATAGTACAGAAAAGTTTCATGGATTTGAGTGAAAGTAGTACCATTAAATAGGTTGGAATATTACAAGATTTTAGGAGTTGGAATTATTTAATTTGGACCATTATTCTTTTCTGTAGAAATGTTTAAAACATTAACAGAAAAGAAAAGGAAAAAGGGCCCTGTGCACTGGGCCAAAGGAGGCCACAGTGCACGGCCCAGGCGGTCCAGCCCAGCCGCACGGGAGCCTGTGCGTGCACGTCAGGTTTTTAAACCTGACGGGCGGGGCCCGTGGGTCAGTGGCACAGAGGAGGGGGAGAGAGGTGAGGGGATGACAGGCGGGGCCCGCCTGTCATCTCTAACCCCACGGCCACGGCCCCGGCGAGCTCACCGGCGAGGTTCCCGGCCACGGCGACGGCAACGGAGGGCAGGAACGTGACCAGCGTCATGTCGCGGATGCAGGGGTGGTGGTGCGGCACGGCGGGGAGGTCTGATTCACCGGCGGCGAGGTGGGACGGCGGAAGGTCGTCGGAGGGTTGATGCTCCGGTCGTTTCCGACTGCAATGGAGCACGGCGGTTCCGAAACGGGTGGAATGAAGGGCAGGGGAGGCCCGTACCTCGAGATCACCAGCGGCCCGACGCGGCGGCGCTCCGGTCGATCCCGAGCACTGGGACCTCTTGGGGTCGAACTGGAGGTGCTGGGGGGCTCAGGGGAGTGAGGAGAGGTCGCTGGTGGTGCTGGAGAGGCTCGGGAGGGGTTTATATAGCCTCGCCCGTGGTCCACCGTGGACCCGTGCGCCGACGAGGTTGCAGGCGAGGCTAGGAGGGGTTCTGGAGCCTGGGATCACGCCGGGGAGGACCGTGGACTTGCTCCACGTCCAGCTGAGGGGAAGAGATGAGCGGGGGAGCGTCAGAAGCGTGCGCGCGTGCGAGGCAGAGGAGTGGCCGCCGCGGGCGGCCAGCGCGCGTGCGACGACGGCCACTGGAGGGCGCAGGAAGAGGGGGGGCAGCGCCGGGGAGGTCGCGGACATCGAGGGGCCTCGACTGGCGCAAGGGGGAGGCCCGAGGCTATCGGGGGAGGCCGATTGGCTGAAGCTACAGTGCTGGTCTGCACTGTTGCGTGCTCCAGAGCGCGCGTTTGGCTGGCATCGCCGCGCTCTCGCCGTTCTGGTCAAACCCAACGTGTCCAGCAGTTTCTAGCACGTTGAGGGAGGAGTAAAGAAAGGGCCTGAGGCCTTGGATGCCCTGGAGATGCTGAGAGTGAGGGAGAGTGCTGGTGAAATGGTGGAAACCTGTTGTCCAGCAAGGTAAAACAGGGATTTCACCCCTCAATCATGGAGCTGGGGTGCTGGGGAAGTTACTGGTGGTAGCTAGTAACTAAATGATCATGTGGTAAGAAGTTGAGCCCATGGAGAAAAGTAAAAGTGATCAAGTTGGGGTTTTTAGCAATTCTGCAGAAGGTGTTTGATCAGTGTTTGGTCAAGTAAATGAACTCCACTTGACATGGCACTTGACAGGGTTGAAAGACATGAGAAAATAGGGTGCTTCACCAAGTTTGGGCCCATTTGAAGAAACTAGCCAATGTAACTTTGGTGAACCCTAGAAATCAACAGAAACAGCTTCATCTTGATTGAGTCAAGCTAATCCTCTCCCCTTGATGCACCACTTGGTGTAGCATCATCATTTGGGGTATTGATCATGCCCACAAAGTTTGAAGCTCCAGATAAAAAGTTGATAATGTAAAGTTGTTCAAATTTGCATTTGAACAGAAAGGGTTTTGAGGTGATCTGATCAAGTTGCTCTATTCCAAATCTTGTGCCATTTGGTCTAGATGCCTTATTAGGTCATTCTAGCATGTGCACCAAGTTTGAGAGCATTTGGACAAGTTTGGCAATGTAAAGTTGCTCAAACTTCAAATATGGACAGAATGGTTATGAAGGGGTTTGAGGATGTTTTCTTGCTTCCCAAGGCATGGGACTTGGCAAGATCATCAAATATGTCATATATGACATGATAGAATTTCCCTGGAATTTTTGGAGAAAATTTCCTTTGTAAATATTTCAAAAGCTTGAAATATCCAGAAAGGGTTTTAGAGGGTTTAGCCCATTATTTTGAACATGACCAAGTGTTGAAACTCTTATATATGGACAATATATGTCCTCTGAGTCTCTCTGAATTTTGTCAAATATTTTTGAAATAGTTAAATAATTTTCCCCTATTAAAGACCATTTCTGGCCTTAAGAAAAAGCTTTTAAATAAAATAGGAAAATAACCTTTAAAATTATACCTTTGTGGTTTCTGGGAGTCCTATGACTACTAGGTCTCAAATAAACCTTTTGAAATAATTTTCTCACCCTAAATCAAGTACTTGCAGTGCAAATCTCAATTTAGGGGTTTTTGGAAAACTAAGTTTATAAAATACTTTTTGGCCAAATTAATTTTGTAAGAAAATACTATACTGTTATATAACACTTGGCATGATCATTGGGTAGAAGTTTTGGGTATGGAGATGAAATCTACAAGAGGTCATAGTTGACTTTAATGAGCACATGAAAAAGCATATGAAGAAAACTCAATTCCAAATAAAAACCAAATGATGCTAAAAATTTTTGCTGGTCCAAATTTTCATGCTTAAAAGTTACAAATAACATGTTACAAAATGCAGGGTGTGACACACACCCACCCCCTTACTAGGCACCCATCTATCTTGCTTTCCCTCTTCCGAGTCATGAGACCTTTTACCGCTCCAACAGGATGCCTATTGTAACTCGTACCGGTACCTCTACCCAGCAGCCCGAAGCCGGAGCATCCGCTCAGTCTGAGGCAGGCCACGACCAAACCAACGACCAAGCTCCACCACCACCTCCTCCAAGCATGGACATGGCTCAGCTTCTCCAAGCTTTCCGAGAGGAACGCTAAGCCAACACTGCAGCTCTTCAGCTGATTGCTCAAGCTGTCACCAACAACCGCCAGCCGGCGGGGAATGGCAATGGACGTTCCACGTTGGCAGAGTTCAAGAAGCATGCACCGCCAACTTTCATCGAGACTGCTGAACCCCTGGATGCAAACGACTGGGTCCGTTCCATTGAGGAGATACTGGAACTAGTCGGATGCACCGAAGACCGCGAGAAGGTGGCTTATGCAGCCCACTGCCTCGGGGGGACTGCTAGAGCTTGGTGGGATGGATTCAAGGTCATGCATGCTGAACAAGACATCACTTGGGATAACTTCAAGGCAGAATTCCGCAAGGCCCACATTCCTTCCGGAATCATGGCTATCAAAAAGCGTGAGTTCCGAGCCCTGAAGCAAGGAATTGGCACTGTCAAGGAGTACATGCAGAAGTTCAGTGTTCTCTCAAGGTATGCCCCTGAAGATGTCAGCACTGATGCTGCCAAAAGGGAGCGCTTCATGGAAGGCCTCAATCAGACTCTGCAATACTCGCTTGTCGTGTGCGACTGCCCGTCTTTCCCTGACCTGGTAAACAAGGCACTTATGCTTGAAGACAAGCAGCGTGCTTTGGAAGACACTCGCAAGCGCAAGTTGGTCAGTAAGGGAAGTTCCAGCAACCAGAAGCCTCGTCCGTGGCAGTCAGCCCCGGCCAAGCCAACCTATCAGCAACCAAGAGCTCCTGCACCTCGTGCCAACCCTCAGCCTCAGCAGTATGCCAACCCCAGGCCAGCTTTCAACCCCAATACCACTGGTGGCAACAAGACCAATCCAAACCAAGTCACTTGTTTTGGATGTGGTCAGTCCGGACACATCTCAAGAGTGTGCCCCAACAAGAAGCCTGATGCCCCGCGCCCCAATGCGCAGAACCAGGGACAAGGCCGTGGAATGCCACCAAGGAACGCAGCTCCTCACAATTCACCGAACCATGGGAAGGGGCGTGTGAATCACGTCACTGCTGAAGAAGCCCAGGAAGACCCGGACGTCGTGCTGGGTACGTTCCTTGTCAACTCAGCACCTGCAACCGTCTTGTTTGATTCTGGAGCAACGCATTCATTTGTCACTCAAAGATTTGCATTAAAAAGTGACATGACCCCTACACCCCTGAATAACCCTATGGTGGTACAAACCCCCGGAGCCGAGATGAGAGCCAAGATAGGCTGTAAAGGAGTCAGTATTACCATTAACGGTGTAGACTTCCTAGCAGACCTTCTCGTCCTGAGATCGCAAGGCTTGGATGTGATCCTAGGCATGAACTGGCTAAGTAAGCACCAAGGCTTGTTAGACTGTGCCAATCGGACAGTCACTGTGACCAATGACCAAGGAGTCGAAGTCAAGTTTGCTTCCAACTCCTCTTCCGCTCAAGACGCTAAACTCAACCGGTGGTATGTGAGTATCATAATGTCTTTCCAGATGAACTACCGGGAATGCCCCCTGACCGTGACATTGAGTTCATCATTGAGCTCGTGCCCGGAGCAGGACCCATCTATAAGAAGCCTTATAGAATGGGGACGGAAGAATTAGCCGAGTTGAAGAAGCAGCTGGAAGAGCAGCTAAGGAAGGGATTTATTCGCCCAAGTGCCTCCCCTTGGGAATCTCCTGTTCTGTTTGTGGCAAAGAGGGACAGTACCATCCGCTTATGCAGTGACTATCATTCCCTCAATGAAGTTACAATCAAGAACAAGTATCCACTTCCCAAGATCGAAGGTCTGTTTGATCAGCTCAGCGGAGCCAAGGTGTTCTCCAACATCGACCTCAGATCTGGGTACTACCAGCTGAAGATCAGACCCAAGATATTCCGAAGACAGCATTCGTAACCAGATATGGCCTGTACGAGTGCACGGTCATGTCTTTTGGGTTAACCAATGCCCCAGCTTACTTCATGTATCTCATGAATAAAGTCTTCATGGAATATTTGGACAAGTTTGTTGTTGTCTTCATTGATGACATTCTTGTGTTTTCGAAGTCGGAGGAAGAGCACGAGCAGCATCTGAGGATGGTCCTAGACAAGCTTCGTGAGCACCAACTGTATGCCAAATTCAGCAAGTGTGAGTTCTGGCTGCATAAAGTTGGATTCTTAGGTCATGTCTTGACCGAGGAAGGATTATCTGTTGATCCCGCGAAGATCGAAGCTGTGACCCAATGGCAATCTCCAACGACCGTCAAGGAAGTCAGAAGCTTCCTCGGACTAGCGGGCTATTACCGCAAGTTCGTGGAAGGATTCTCTAGCATTGCACGGCCAATAACTCAGCTCCTCAAGAAGGACAAGAAGTTCGAATGGACGCCAAAATGCGAAGAGAGCTTCCAAGAGCTCAAGAAGAGATTGACCACCGCCCTAGTTCTGGCAACACCCGATATTCACAAGGAGTTCGTGATATATTGTGATGTCTCTCGAACCGGATTGGGAAGCGTTCTGATGCAGGAAGGCCGCGTCATAGCATACTTCTCCAGGCAGCTACGATCCGATGAGGAGAACTACGCTACTCACGATCTTGAGCTAGCGGCAGTAGTTCATGCCTTGAAGATATGGCGGCATTACCTCCTAGGGAAACGGTGTGAGATCTACACAGACCACAAAAGTCTGAAGTACATTTTCACCCAAAAGGAATTGAACATGAGGCAGCGGAGATGGTTGGAACTCATCAATGACTATGACCTCAGTGTTCAATATCACCCCGGGAAGGCTAACGTGGTGGCCGATGCCTTAAGCAGGAAGGCTTGCTCTTTGAATGCCATTATTCAAGAGAGGCAGCCAGCCTTGTTTAAGGAACTCGAACAATTCAGTTTGGAATTGGTCACCCCTGGATTTCTGGATCATTTGGAAGTCAGACCGACCCTGATGGACGACGTCAAGAAGGCGCAAGCTGGACACGCAAGCATTGAAGGCATCAAGAGGAAGATGAAGATGGGCAAGGCCCCAGGATTCTCCGAAGACGAGCACGGGATTGTTTGGTACAAAGGTCGCATCTGCGTACCAAGCAACACCGAGCTGAAGACGCTGATTCTACAAGAACCCCATGGCACTCCATATTCCATCCACCCCGGAGGAACCAAGATGTACCAAGACTTGAAGGCACGATTCTGGTGGCACGGGATGAAAAGAGAGATTGCAACCTATGTTGCAAAGTGTGATGTGTGCCAAAGGGTCAAGGCTGAATATCAGCGACCTGCTAGATTGCTTCAACCACTCAAGGTTCCTGAGTGGAAGTGGGATAAAGTCGGAATGGACTTCATCACTGGATTACCAAGGTCGAATAGAGGACATGACTCTATCTGGGTCATAGTCGATCATTTGACCAAGGTAGCCCATTTCATTCCTGTCAAGACCACTTATGATGGCAACCGGCTGGCAGCTCTCTACATCGACCGAATCGTAAGTCTTCACGGTGTTCCCAAGGAGATTGTGTCAGATCGAGGAACCCAGTTCACCTCAAGGTTCTGGAAGAAGTTCCAAGAAGCCTTGGGAACCAAGTTGTCTTTCAGCATAGATTTCCACCCACAGACCGGAGGTCAGACAGACGAGTAAATCAGATTCTCGAAGACATGCTCCGAGCCTGTGTCCTGGCATATGGAGCCAAGTGGGAAGATTGTCTCCCTTTTGCCGAGTTCTCCTATAACAACAGTTACCAGTCAAGCCTTCAGATGGCACCATTTGAGGTGTTGTACGGGCGCAGATGTCGCACACCCCTCAACTGGTCAGAGACTGGAGAAGGACTAGTCTTTGGACCGGATAATCTCCGCGCAGCAGAAGAGCAAGTCCAACTAGTCAGAGAGCGATTAAAGGCAGCCAAGTCAAGGCAGAAGAGTTATGCTGACACTCACCGTCGAGACATGAGTTTCCATGTCGGGGATCATGTGTACCTGCGGGTAACTCCTCTGAAGGGAACCAAGCGTTTCCACGTCAAGGGGAAGCTCGCACCAAGGTTCATTGGACCCTTTGAGATCACTGCACGACGAGGAGAAGTGGCTTACCAGTTGGAACTACCACCTGAGCTATCCGATGTGCACAATGTATTCCATGTGTCGCAACTCCGGAAATGTCTCCAAGTTCCAGACAAGCCTAATCTCTACAAGGATGTCGATCACCAAGCCATTGATCTTTAGCCTGATTTGACCTACCGCGAGAAGCCCATTCGCATTCTGGACGAAGCAGAACGACGGACGCGAAGCCGTACCATCAAGTATTTCAAGGTCCAGTGGAGCAACCACACCGAAGTAGAAGCAACCTGGGAACGAGAAGACAAACTTAGATCCGAGTTTCCCGACCTCTTTTAAGACCTAGTTTAGGAATCTCGGGGACGAGATTCTTGTAAGGGGGGTAGGTCTGTCACACCCTGCATTTTGTAACATGTTATTTGTATCTTTGAAGCCTGAAAATTTGGACCAACAAATTTTTTAGCATCATTTGGCTTTTATTTGAATTGGGTTTTCTCCATGTGCTTTTTCTTGTGCTCATTAAAGTCAACTATGACCTCTTGTAGAATTCATCTCCATACCCAAAACTTCTGCCCAATGATCATGCCAAGTGTTATATAACAGTATAGTATTTTCTTACAAAATTAATTTGGCCAAAAGGTATTTTATAAATTTAGTTTTCCAAAAACACCTGAATTGAGATTTGCACTACAAGTACTTGATTTAGGGTGAGAAAATTATTTCAAAAGGTTTATTTGAGACCTAGTAGTCATAGGACTCCCAGAAACCACAAAAGTATAATTTTAAAAGTTATTTTCCTATTTTATTTAAAAGCTTTTTCTGAAGGCCAGAAATGGTCTTTAATAGGGAAAAATTATTTAACTATTTCAAAAATATTTGCCAAAATTCAGAGAGACTCAGAGGACATATATTGTCCATATATAAGAGTTTCAACACTTGGTCATGTTCAAAATAATGGGCTAAACCCTCTAAAACCCTTTCTGGATATTTCAAGCTTTTGAAATATTTACAAAGGATATATTCTCCAAAAATTCCAGGGAAATTTTATCATGTCATATATGACATATTTGATGATCTTGCCAAGTCCCATGCCTTGGGAAGCAAGGAAACTTCCTCAAACCCCTTCATAACCATTATGTCCATATTTGAAGTTTGAGCAACTTTACATTGCCAAACTTGTCCAAATACTCTCAAACTTGGTGCACATGCTAGAAATGCCTAATGAGGCATCTAGACCAAATGACACAAGATTTGGAATAGAGCAACTTGATCAGATCACCCTAAAACCCTTTCTGTTCAAATGCAAATTTGAACAACTTTACATTACCAACTTTTTATCTGGAGCTTCAAACTTTGTGGGCATGATCAATACCCCAAATGATGATGCTACACCAAGTGGTGCATCAAGGGGAGATGATTAGCTTGACCCAAACAAGATGAAGCTGTTTCTGTTGATTTCTAGGGTTCACCAAAATTACATTGGTTAGTTTCTTCAAATGAGCCCAAATTTGGTGAAGCACCCTATTTTCTCATGTCTTTCAATCCTGTTAAGTGCCATGTCAAGTGGAAGTCATTTGCTTGACCAAACACTGATCAAACACCTTCTGGCTTTTTACTAAAACCCTCATCCTGATCACTTTTACTCTTCTCCATGGCCTCAACTTTTTACCACATGATCATTGAGTTACTAGCTATCCCCAGTAATTCCCCAGCACCCCAGCTCCATGATTGAGGGGTAAGAACCCAAGTTTACCTTGCTGGACAGCAAGTTTTCACCAAGTCACCAGCATTCCCTTTCTCTCTCAGCATCTCCAGGGCATCCAAGGCCGCAGGCCAATTCTTTACTCCTCCCTCAACCTTCTAGACACTCTTGGGCACGTTGGTTTTGACCAGAGCGGCGAGGGCACGATGATGCCAGCCATACGCGCGCTCTAGGGCGTGCTACAGTGCACCCCCGCATGGTGGCTTCAGCCAATCGCTGGCCCCCGACAGCCTCGGGCTCCCCCTTCGCGCCAGTCGAGGCCCCTCGACATTCGCAATGACCCCGGCGTTGTCCCCCCTACTCCTGCTCCCTCCAGTGACCGTCGTCGGACGCGCACCGGCCGCCCGCAACGGCCACTCTACTGCCTCGCACGCGCGCGCGGTCCAGAAGCTCCCCCGCTCCTCCTCTCACCTCAGCTGGATGTGGAGCTCGTCCAGCAACACCATGGACTCATCCCTCTTGCCTCCCATGCGTTGTAGCCTCGAGCCAGAGCTCGCCGGCACACTGACCCACGGGCCTCCGTCGACCTCCTATAAATAGGACCCCCGGGGCCTCTCCAGCAGCACCAGCAGCCTCACCTCACCCCACTGAGTCCTCCAGCACCATCCACTCCTCCCCAGGTAGCCCCAGTACTCGGGATCGACCGGAGCTCCGCCGCGTCGGGTCGCCGGTGATCTCGTGGTACGGGCCTCCCCTGCCCCTTCTTTTGCCCGATTCGGAACCGCCGTGCTCCACTGACCCTTTCCCCCCTGTTTTCCCTCTCTGTGGCAGTCGAAAATGACCGGAGCAACGACCTCCCGACGAGCCTCCGCCGTCCCACCCGCCGCCGGCGAACCTGACCTCCCCGGCGTACCATACCACCACCCCTACAACCGCCACTCGACGCTGGACCCAACCCTGCCCTCCGTTGCCGTCGCCGTGGCCGGAAACCTCGCCGGTGAGCTCGCCGTCGCCGTGGCCGCAAGGTTGGAGATGACAGGCGGGCCCCGTCTGTCATCCCCACACCTCTCTCCCCCTCCTCTCTGCCACTGACCCACGGGCCCCGCCCGTCAGGTTCAAAAACCTGACGTGTGCGCGCAGGCACCCGTACGGCTGGGCTGGACCGCCCTGGGCCGTGCACTGTGGCCTCTTTGGCCCAGTTGCACATGTCTTTTTCTCCTTTTTCTTTTCTGTATTAATTCAAACATTTCTACAGAAAAGAATAATGGTCCAAATAAAATAATTCCAACTCCAAAAATATTGTAATATTCCAACCTATTTAATGGTACCACTTTCACTCACATCTATGAAACTTTTCTGTTCTGTTCAAATTTAAATTCAAATTTGAGCAGTAAAACTCCTGTTCTAAAATCAATGGATTCCATTCTGTTACTCCAAAACTCCAACTAAGAATTTCCCCAACTTAGAAATCCCTCTAGTATTTTACAAAAATAAGTTGACATTTTTCTGAGCACTTGATCCTTCTATTTTATTTGTGGCCTTATTTTTCCGTGGTTATTATGCGACGTATAGATCCCGTATTTGACGAAGTTGCTGTGGAAGGAGAAGGAGAAGGATTTGAAGACTTTGAAGACCAAGCCAATCCAGGCAAGCAGCCCTTTGACCATGATACACTTGTTCTTCGGAACCCGTTGTTTCCGATGCATGATGATAGATTCACGGTGGTGACCTAGTTGAAGACAACATGATGCATGCTTGAACTTGATCTTGCTAAGTGCTAGATGACATGCAAATAGTTGGTCATGAAGCTTAAATGATGCATGTGTGATTTTAACCTTCGTAGTTGAAATCTTTGCATGAACCCATCGGGTGCCCCTAATGCCCGAGGGTGATGATGTGTTAGGTCATCACTTGAGAAAGAAGTGATGTGCCGGTAAAATCATGTGCATGGTGAAATGATGGATTAGATTTATGTGTGACTACCGTCCCAACCAAACATGTGCAACCACACTACCCCTTATGGGATGGGGCTTTATTGATTACTTAGGTCGATACTAGCATGGTGCCCGCATTACTAGTGACGGGAAGACTTGAGGTCTTTCCCGGGACGGGGTCGTGCTTGGATAGACGACCATGACTGTTTTTACAGGGCACCGGACACACCGTTGGTCCCTTCGGGTGCGCGTGACATTGAAATTAGGGCAAGTCCCGTGATCTATTGTTGTACCCGAGGGCCGTGTACCAACGAGTGAACTCTATGTTAGTGTCATCTAAGGAAAAATAATGACCGGGTGCTTACCCCGGGTACTTGAGGTACCGCGGGTCGTGGATGACACGGAAGTTCCCCGGATCTTGTGGGTAAAGTGCGCAACCTCTGCAGAGTGTAAAACTATTCGAATAGCCGTGTCCACGGTCATGGACAGTTGGGTGGTGCTACTTAAACTATGTCCAGAATTTTACTTCATCGGTGATAGTATGTGTGTGATGAGTCAAGATGGTGACTTGACTCGATGAGTTGGATCATATTCATGTTGATATCGGTAACCTGTCTTCGAGGTTACGCGAGATTATTGATCCATAAACTTGATAGTAGAATATTTATTCTAGCCTTTGCTAGATTGTTCATTATCGTTCAATTGCATTGTTACTTTGAACCACATCATGGGTTGCTTGCGAGTACATTCAAAGTACTCATTGGCTTGCCACTGGTTATTTAATTGGCCAGGCATGGAAGAACAGGAATATGAGGAAGAGTTCTTTGGAGACGAACATGCGAACTAGGACGCTATCCCAATCAGAATGCCTGGAGGGTTACTGCAGATGGCATGGGTTCTACCCATTATCTAAGTCTTCCGCTATTTGAGTTATTTGCTATTCAGCCCGTGAGGCTCTATCTATGTAAGACTTGGCCTTAATGGCCATCATTCGTGTAAGACTATTTGTATGGTTGTAAGACTCTTGTTATTCAGCTTCTGTGTGTTCAGTGAGCATTGATCTCTGGGATCACTGTACACGTGCATTCGGTGATCTCAACTTCTAAGTCGGGGTCCCCACATTCCACCATCAATCCACCAAACCAGGAGTAGGGTCATATGCCTCACTGTGGCCCAAACCTTGGTAAATGGCTTGTGTGCTCTTTGTCATGCTGCTGTACGCTGGTTTGCTCTTTGTGCAATGCGACGTCCCCCCTGCTGAACCAACAAGGGGCCATCCTGTCCCATAGGTGGCCGCGGATATCCGGCGACATCTTTGGCGCACCAGGTAGGGGGATCGCTTGCGCGAACCTGATAGTGTGCGCAGCGCGTCATCTTCATCACCATCTTCATTGTTGACAGCGCCATCGACCATGGCGCCTAAGAAGAAATCCGGTGCTTCGGCCCATCCCTCCACCTCGAAGGCTCCACCGCCCGTGGCCTCCAACGGCATGGGGAATGCGGTGGCGCACGAGGGCATGGACGCTGCTGGGGATGTGGTTGGAGCAGGTGGCACCATTACCACCTCCCCTGCAGCCGACACGGGGGCCGGAGCTACCGGAAGAGAACATCATCAGCAACGTCTCGACGATCGTGCCCTGCAAGGTGCGGGCGAGGGGCTCACTCTATCCACAGAAGCCATGGCGCGAGCTCAGCTACTACTGAGTTTCCCACCACGGGCCAAGCAGACGGATCAATGCCGTGCCACCATCCAAAGCCTGCTCGGTTTTGCCGAAGCTCGGGGCTCACGATGAGCTTGCCAACCGCAAGCTCCCCAAACGACAGCCACCGCCCGCACGCTGGCCGTACGGAGGGGGCCGTACCCACGGTGTAGTTCCCACCACAGCAGCCGCGAGGGCGCAGCAGAATCAGGACCCCAACAACGTCTTGATGGCCTCTTCTGGCCCTCGAGCACGTCCAGGCCAACGTCGAACCTCGAAAGATAGGCGACTGGGAGATGCATGCATCGTCACCGAACGGCACCGCAACAACCCCCAACAGGCCGATGGGCGCGACAGCCTTAATGTTGATGAGCCTGCGCTCGGTCTTGGTGGGTACCTGCCTTTCGAAGTTGGCTGCCCTGCCTTTACATGAGAGCTGCGGAAAATCCGTTGGTTGTCCGTTCGCACATTCAGGCAAGAGATACCCGAGAAGTACGACGGGAGGCTGAACCCGGTAGAGTTCCTGAGCATCTACACCATCGCTGTTCAGGCTACCGGTGGAAGAGATGAGAAGGTGTTCGCCACCGACTTTCCTTTGGCTCTCAAGTCCAATGTGAGGTCTTGGCTGATGCACCTACCGGAGAACTCCATTTCATCATGGGCGGACCTGTGCCACGAGTTCATCGGTGCCTTCACCGGTGGCCACCAAGAGCCCGGTAGGCCGAGCGAACTGCAACTTCTCCAACAGAAAGAAGGAGAACCCATCCATTAGTATTTGGAGTGATTCAGTAAAGTTCATACAAACATTCTGAATATCCTTCCAGCAGCCATTATAGCAGTTTTCTAGTCTAATGTGCGCAATCGCCGCATTCATTCCAAAATGAATGTGCCGTTTCCCAGGACTGTGGAAGGGTTATATACAATGGTGGATAAATGTGCTCGGATGGAGGAAGGGAGGAACTTGCCTGGAGAAGACAATTACATTCATGTTGATTCAGAGGATGAGGATGAATCAACTAGCCAGAGAGAGGGCAAGAAGCCCAATAAGAAGCCAAGGGATAAGGCAGTGATGACTGTGAAAGGATCAGGCATGCCTAGTAACGGTAAGAAGGCCAAGGCTGAGGCCCATGGCAAGGAAGCTGCCGCGTGCACTGCCTGCCGGGAAGCCGCTGCCGTCGAGAAAGTTGGGAAAGGTGATGGGCTGTACTGCAAGATCCATCAGACTAAAGGCCACGACCTTCAGGAGTGTTATTAGGATGAGCGGCTCGTCAAGAAACAGAGGGCAGAGTATGACAAGCATGATTAGGAAAAAGGTCAGAAAGCTGCTGGCGGTATGGGCTGGGGGGTGAAGCAAATCGTCCTCGTAGAACCTTTCGGAACCAAGGAAAACCCGCCAGGGGCCAAGAGGAGGAGATTTATGATGATGCTAGTAATCGAGGGGATGAAGAGGAAATTGTCGGCGTCCTAGGAACCAGGGTACCCAGACTTGGCTATCTGCGGGCCGCAGCGCGCTCCTGCCACGGCCTGTTATGGCCCAGCTAATCAACCAGCTACCCAAGACCCTCGCGAGGGGGCTAGACCTTGCGAGGAGAACAACGTCAAGACCCCCTCACGAGCGGCCTCGGCAAGGTGCTCCAGAGGGGTGGAGAATCCAAGGCCAAGCCTGCCTCAGGAGGAGGCAGTGATGTAAGGAGTGACGCACCGTGCCAGCGGGTGCAAGCGCCCGCCAGCGGCACCGTTGCCGTTTCGGTGCAGAGGCAGCGCAGGCGCAGGTTCCCGAGGAGCGGGACAAAGGTTTCCCCTTTGGTGCAACAAGACCGAAGACCGCAAGGACAACAGGGAAGATGTCACCACCGAGCCCACCATTGCGTCACCGCCTGGTCCTTTTGCAGGCAAAGACTGCTTTTGTCAGGGTAGGAACGTCCTTGTGTTCCCGCTCAAAAATGTCCGTTGTGGGATCCCTTCCCGCCTAAACATTTTGGGGGAAGAGGACCCTAGCCGCCTATATAAGTAGCTAGGATCCCCACTGTGAGGGAGGTCAAGAGAAGCCAAGTCAAGTCAAGTCAAGCAGATCCATAAACTCTGCCACCACGCAAGGGAGCAAGAACTCTTGCCTCTCGACCCTCCTGAGCTCCCCTCTTGAGCTCAGGAACCACTGTACTAGTTCATATTCTAGCCCTCCTGAGGCCAATCCACCAAAGCAGGAAGTAAGGTTTTACACCACAAGGTGGCCTGAACCTGGGTAAACTCTTGCGTGCTTCACTTGTTGTTTGCTTGAATCTCTTCTCTAGACGAGGGCGAGACGCTAGGTAGACGTGAGTGGGAGAGATCTTCGTTCACGCCCCTGTGATCGAACTACTTGGGTTTGTGGGCCCGTAATCCGACATTTGGCGTGCCAGGTAGGGGGCGTGGTAAGATCTCGCCTCTCCGACGACCTCGTCCCGTTCTCGTTGCCGACTTTGCTCCATAGCCATGGTGGACACACACCGAGCTTGCGCCGCTCGCCACGCCGCGAACATCGCTCAGACGACGCCCGCGGGCAACGGTGTGCCGCCCTGCCCCAACTTGCCGGTCGCGAACGCCGCCACCGACCTGGCCGTCCACGAGCAGCAGACTCGTCGTTGCCGCTGTCTGTGCGGCATGATGGCCGCACGGCGATGCCTTCACCCTCACCGCCCGTGGCGTCGTCCTCGCTGGTCCACCACGGGCCGGTCTATCAGCAGCCTACGCTGGTGATGGCGCGGGAGCTCTTGCGCTACTGCCCGGCAGATGACCTCTACGACGAGTGGCTCCACCACATCACCGAGCTCGTCAACGCCGCTGGGGAAGCACCTGCACCAACAAACTAATCCCATCCACCGATGCCCCTGGCGGGGAACGAAGGCCACGGAGTCTCGGCTCCGCCTCCACTCTACGGCGCCGGCCAGGACGTCCGGTGCGAGGCTCCACGACGTGAGCCGCCCCGCAGAGCTCACACGTGCAATGAGGAGAGCTGCCACGTGATTCTGCATCCCCAGGTAGGGGCTTGCGGCCCCCCTGGCCCGCCGCGCCAGGACCACGCACCGCAGGAGGTGGTGGCGCCAGCGCCCCAAGAATCAGCACCTTAGGCGCTGGGGGCGCCTGCGATCATGAGCGTGGCTAGATGTCGTGCCTTAGCTCCTAAACTACGGTGCCTCGTCTGGCCCGGCAAGTTCAAGCCGGACCTGCCTCCGCACTACGATGACACCACCGACCCCACGGAGTTCATCCAGCTCTATGAGCTGAGCATCGAGGCGTCCAATGGCACTGAGCAGGTCCAATTAGCAGGTCATGGCGAACTGGTTCCCCATGGCTCTCAAGGATGGCGCACGCTCCTGGCTCCTGAACCTCCCCGTGGGATCCATCTCCTCCTGGGGGGAGCTTCGTGAGCGTTTCGTCGCCAACTTCCAATGCACCCACAGTTGTCTTTTTTTGTGAATGATCATGGCTAGTTGCTTCTTCCTATTCGCATTATCTGCATGCTTGGCGTTCTCACCGCCACTAAGGTTATGAGCCCTTGCGAGCCCGCTCACGACCGCCCCATGAATAAGGACTGGCACGGCGTCTGTGCTCGGGTCTGTCCCTGCAGCGTCGCTAAACCCAAGGGCTGAGCTCTGTCTTGCGAGCCATTCTCGTGATGTCACCTCCCGTGGGCCTTGGTGCCTTGTTCTCGCATGGGATACTCGTGGATGGGTAAGTAGGGGCCCGTGGCAGGTGCCTCGCTCACGCGGGAACCGCGTGCCGGTTGTTTTTCTTTTGGATCGTTGCATGAGAAGACTGGGCACGATGTCTGTGCTTGGGTCCGTCTCTGCAACGCCGACAAATCTAGCGGCTGAGCTCTGTCTCGCGAGCCATTCCCGTGATGTCACCTCCTGGGGTCGTTGGTTCCATGGCCTTCTCATGCGATACCCTCTGGAGATGCACTCGGCGCAGGTCGACACAATCCCTCTCTTTTCACATTTTGCAGAAGAAGACTCAGGCACAACCCGCCTCAGGGTAGGGTCTTGTGAGTGATGCGTAAGCTCACGAGAACTCCCTCAGAGTCGTTCATCTCGTCTTGAGGACGGCCCATATACACCTTGGTTGTCCTACCGTGCAAGCCACATGTCAGGACGGGCGGTACACGCCCCAGAGTCTCTCTCGGTGGGAGGCTCCCTCCCACAGTCCGGTGGAAGTGCCATGCTCCGCGCTGGCAGAACCAGCCGAGGAGCGGTTATGCCCACGAACCAGTGGAAGCACCAAGCTCCGCACTAGCCGCTACGACCGAGGCGCGGTTATGCCCACACTCTGCGCAAGTGTGGTAGCTCTATGCTCCGTGCTAGTTATAAACAAATGAGGGCGGCCCCCAGTGGTGGCACCAACCACAGGGAGCTTTTCAGCTCATGACACTCACAGCTTCTCCTTGGATGGGTGTCGCAAGGGTGGCTAGGAACGGGGGCTAGGCACGGGTCACGCCTGTCAGACGCCACCCTACCAGGTGCCAAGACACCTGGCCTTCTCGCGCCCCCATCCCACGCGAAGGCTCGTGAGCAAGGTATGGTGCTTGTTATCCCTGATGAGAGCCGTTCGTACGTCAAGGGGGACCCCTGGGCATCGCGACCCAGGGGCCTCACCAGTCACGTAGCCCCTCATCCCTTGAGTCTAGTTATTACGATAACCCCGGTCACCCGGAGGGCTCAATGGGGATCAAGGTATGCGCGGGGCTGGGCCCTGCCGACGCAAAAGGAAAACGGGATCATTTGAACGTTAAGGGGGACCCGTGGGCATCGCGACCGAGGGGCCTCACTAGCCATGTAGCCCCTCATCCCTTGAGTCTAGTTATTACGATAACCCCGGTCACCCGGAGGGCTCAATGGCGATCGAGGTATGCGCGGGGTTGGGCCCTGCCGACGCAGAGCACCTAAGCAAATATGAAAGGAAGCAAGCACGGAAATCATCAAGTTATTACAATAATACCAAGTTCTTCAAATTCAAACAAAGTTTTTACGCCTCCCCGAGGCACTCGCACTTTCCTCTCTGGACAGGAGCATATCAGACATCACCAAGCACATCATTACCGGTCTCCACCTCTTCGGCTGCGGTAGCAGTGGCCTGGAGGAACGCCTCCTCCAGCTTTGTGACCTTCGCCCCCAGGGCCTCAGCAGCCACGCCCTCTATGCTTGTGGTCACGGGCTCGGACAGCGAGGCCAGGTCAAGAGCGGGGTCACAAAGACTTAGGTGGCTGCACACCTGCGTGAGGACCAAGGTAAGGAGCGTGCAGCTCTCGATGTCTGCTAACTGGCCAATTGCGGCCGCAACCTCGCGCAGGGACTTCACAAGCGCAGCGAGGAGCCCGGCGGGGCCTTCCTCCGGGGCGGCCAGCGGCTTCTTGAACCCTTCCCCGTAGGCGGCCCGCAGCGCCGTACGGGCCTCAAGATCAAAGGCGGCGAGGGCCTCGCGACTCACTGCCGCCGAGGCCGCAAGGGTGTCTTCCTTGTCGTGCGCAGCTTGGGTCGCCTTGGCGAGCTCAACCTCAACCTTCAGCTTCTCCAGGCTCGCGCAGTCTGCAAGCTGCTCCTGTTGGAGCCGGGACGTCTCAACCTTCTGCGCCTCGAGCTCCTTCCCCAACCCCTCGAGCTCCAGGGCGCGCCTATGCTTTCCTCGAGAAGGGCCTCCAGCTTGCTCTCCACCTCGAGGCACCGCTTCTTGAAGGACGCAGCGTCGGCTCGCGCAGTGTCACATGCCAGCATGGCTGCGGCAGCTTCCTCTCGACCCTTGGCACCGATCGCTGAGGCCTGGTTCTAGGAGGCCCGCGCGGACTCGTCTGCCAGGAGCCACAGAGAGATCAGCCCCAGGCGTCCCTCCATCGCGCGGCCGTCACCACCTTGAAATTCGGTATGAAGCCGACCCAGCGTGGTGGACGCAGCCTCCAAGATCTCAGGGCCAGGCTGCGCCGGCTGGTGCACGGGCACCGACAAGACCGGCTCCTCGACCAGGGGCTCGGGGGCTCCGGCCCACCTCGCTGAAGCAGCCGGAGCAGGAGCTACCGCGGCCTCGCAAACAGCGGGGACGCCCTCAAACGATGCCGCCACCGTGTGCCCGGTGGCCCAGTTGGCCGAGACGCCCAGAGTCGTGGCACCCGTCTCCAAGGCCACATCAGATGCAGGAGGAGCAGGGCACCGCGACGTGACCTCCCCCTTCGCCTTCTTCATCACGCCACCCAGGCTGCTGCATGAGGAGAAGCGCGTCAGGGACACAACAACTAAGGATAACAGGAGATTGCACAGTTACTCGTCAGAGGCGAGGCGCGCCCTCCTCTTCACCAACAGGTCGGCTGCAGCCGCTGGCGCTATGGGTGTGCCGGTAGCCTGGATCTTGGCAAGGCGCGAGGGCACAGTCTTGGGCGCAGCCGTGGTCACCAGTTTCGCTGGCAAGACACTCCTCGGCGGGGTTGCCATGTTGCTTCCCCCGGATGCAGCGCGTCCCGATCGTCGCGGAGTGGTCACCTGGGGCCGTCTGACGGAACTTGTGCCAGACGCCACTGCTCTGGCGGACGCCTCGGAGGAGTTCCCCTCATCGTCCAGGGTCTCCTTCGAGTCCCCCTCTTCGCTCCCATCGTCGGCGCCAGAAGACACGTCAACCGTAGGCGGAGCATCCACGGGCGCCCTGAAACCTGACACAGCCTTCAACAGCTCGACCTTGTCAGGGCGGCTGTACAGTGGCAGGTGGATCCCGGAGAGGTCCTCAGGAACCATCCCTAGGAGAGTGACTGAGGCGAAGTCCAGATTGGCCTCGGCCAGCGCCCCCGAGCGCAGCCGGAGCCTGTCGTCATCACCCATCAGCTCCCACATGGGGCGTCAGTGTGCCTACAGCGGCGCCAGACGCTGCCTCAAGAACTCCTTCACGATCTGGCCCCCTTCAAGCCTCGAGCCCAGGTCGGCTTCAATCCTTGCCAGAACGTGCCCGACAAGGGGGTCGGTGAGCTTCGCGTAGCTCCAGCCGGCGTGTTTCGCCGGACGGGCGGTAGGCAGCGCCAGCAGTGGATGGACGCGCTGGGCATCCAGATAGACCCACCTCTTCCGATAGGAGTCTACCTTCTTCTCGACTGTCATCAGCCGGCAGCCCTGGTGCTGGAAGACGAAGGAGACACAGCCAGAGCACGAACCCTCGTCGTACCGACGCATGGAGAAGAAGTGACAGAAGAGGGCGACAGTCGGCCTCACCCCCACGAGCGTGTCGCAGTAAAAGGCAAAGAGCGACATGACGAAGATGGAGCGAGGTTGGATGTGGAGAGCATGCACCTGGTAATGTTCCAGGATGGCATAGAAGAACTCTGAGAAAGGCGGCACGAGCCCGACGGAGATGTTGTGAAGGAAGAAGGGGAAGCAGGACTTCGGCAAGATCTGCGTCACGGTGGATCCGGCCCAGATCCTCATCGGGCCATGCTCGTTGTGGATGCTCGGCAAGAAAGGCTGGACCTCTGAGTAGTCCTCCTCCTTGGTGATGGAGGACTCCTCGAGTGCCGCCTCAAGGGAAGAAGCGGATCCGGACGCCAGCGCGGCACCCTTGATCTTCTTCGCCATTGTTGAAGGTGCCGGAGGATACATGCGATTTAGGAAGGCGAGAGGCGTAGGAGGAGGAGATCTGAGCAGGGAGGAAGGGAAGCAATAACTCCCCTGCAGCGGAGACGACTCCTTTTTGTCAAACTTGACGGTTGCCGAGGCTGCGTGGGGAGCAGGGTCGCCCACGTCCCATCCAACCGTCATGCGCTAGCCTGGCCCGCAGCCTTTTTGGGGCCCATGACGCCTTGTCCTCGGATAACGTTTCGCCCCGACGCCAACTCCGTGCGCGCCTTGGGCTCGGGGGTTGCTGTTGGCGTCCTGGGAACCAGGATACCCAAACTTGCCCGTCTGCGGGCTGCAGGGCGCTATTGCCACGGCCCTGTACGGCCCAGCTGATCGATCAGCTGCCCAAGACCCTCGCAAGGGGGCTAGACTTCGCGAGGAGAACAATGTCAAGACCCCCTCAGGAGTGGCCTCGGCAAGGTGCTCCAGAGGGGCGTAGAATCCAAGGCCAAGCCTGCCTCAGGAGGAGGCAGGGACGTAAGCAGTGACGCACCGCGCCAGCGGGTGCCAGCGCCCGCCAGCGGCACAGTTGCTGTTTCGGTGCAAAGGAGGTAGCGCAGGCGCAGGTTCTCGAGGAGTGGGACAAAGGTTACCCCTTTGGTGCAACAAGACCGAAAACCGCAAGGATGATACGGAAGGTGTCACCACCGAGCCCGCCACCCGTCACTGCGTGATCCTTTTGCAGGCGAAGACTGCTTTTGTTAGGGTAGGAACGTCCTTGTGTTCCCGCTCAAAAATGGCCGTTGTGGGATCCCTTCCCGCCTAAACATTTCGGGGGAAGAGGACCCTCGCCGCCTATATAAGTAGCTACGATCCCCGCTATGAGGGAGGTCAAGAGAAGCCAAGTCAAGTCAAGTCAAGCAGATCCATAAACTCTGCCACCATGCAAGGGAGCAAGAACTCTTGCCTCCCGACCCTCCTGAGCTCTCCTCCTGAGCTCAGGAACCACTGTACTACTTCATATTCTAGCCCTCCTGAAGCCAATCCACCAAAGCAGGAAGTAGGGTTTTACACCACAAGGTGGCCTGAACCTAGGTAAACTCTTGCGTGCTTCACTTGTTGTTTGCTTGAATCTCTTCTCAGGACGAGGGCGAGATGCTAGGTAGACGTGAGTGGGAGAGATCTTCGTTCACGCCCCTGCGTTCGAACTTCTTGTGTTTGCGGAGCCCGTAATCCGACATAAATCAGTGAGCAGGAATTCCAGAAGGCCACTGACGCCCTATGCATTGATGGGGGTGCATCTTTGCACACCTCTCATTACCAACTCAAGTAATGGGCATGAGAGGTCAATGCTGTGGAACCAGCGCCAAAGGCTCGGAAACCGCTGAAATAGTCCCGCACACCCATCATATTTGATGAAGAGGACCACCTAGTTGCACCACTACGGTAGGGTGCTTGCCATTGTTGGTCTCCCTGAAAATTCGCAACCTCAAGGTCACAAAGATGCTTGTGGATGGCGGGGCTGGGTTGAATCAGATTTCCCCAGTAGTTATCCGCAGGCTTCAAATTAGAGAAGAAGAGCTAGAGGTCACATGCATGTTTCAAGGAGTCAATCCTGGCAGGAGCCATCTTAAGGGAAAGATTACTTGGGCGGTGACGTTTGGGGGAGAACTGAACTATCGGACTGAGAAGCTTGTGTTTGATGTGGTTGATCTCCCCCCTGCCATACAATGGGATTCCTGGATTACTAGCCCTGGCCAAGTTCATGGCAGCGTCCCACTATGCTTACAACACCTTGAAAATGCCTGGGCCATTGGGAGTCCTCACTACCCCGTCGGATGAGAAGGATGCCAATTTTTGTGTGGACAAGATGTTTCGGGATGTAGTTGCAGCAGAAACAGCTGCGACAACAGTTCTCGCCAAGGAAAGCAAAGGAAAGAAGAGGGATTGTAAGACCTCCGGCAAGGAATCCAGGAAGCGTGCCCCCTACGAGTGCACGGCACCCATTGACGATGTGCCAGAGTGTTCCAACAGCAAGAGATCCAATATTACTGCACCCCAAGTGAAAAAGGTCTCGGCGGGGCTGGCTGGCGTTGATAGTACCTTCACTATCAGCGCCACTCTCGATGAAAAATAGGAAAGCGTGCTTGTTGCCTTCAATATCGACATGTTTGCTTGGAAACCAACCGATATCCCCGGTGTTCCCAGGGAGGTAATTGAGCACCACCTTGTTGTCTGCCCACAGGCCGGACCCATCAAGTAGAAAGTAAGGAAGCAGGCCTTGGAGAGGCAGTAGTTCATTGCCGAAGAGATTAAGAAGTTGGAAGAAAGTTGTTTAGTCAGAGGAGTAATGCACCCTACGTGGTTGGACAATACAGCTGAGTATGAAGGGCTCCTTGTCGTGCTCAGGATTGCAGTAGAATTGGGAATTAAGAAGTTGATCATTCAAGGAGATTCACAGCTTGTGGTGAGACAAGTCAACAATGATTATCAAAGCCCATTGATGGAAGCATACGTTGAGGAAGTGAGGAGATTGGAGGAGCACTTTGACGGGTTGCAAACAGTGCACGTACCCCGTGCGGAAAACAGCATGGCTAATTACCTATCAAAGTGTCCTACGCAGAAGCTTCCCGTGGAACCAGGAACTTTTGTTCTCCATCTCTCTCAACCCTCCATATCACCAGCCACAATGGCCCGGAAAAGAAGAAAGTTGGACTACGGTAAGCCTCCCCCGATAAAGCTATCCGCTTCCGGCAGAGACCCTGCTGGAAACAACTCCTCATAGCCTACCGGACCACCCCCTCTAGCCGGGCCAATGGACCCAGGGAATGAGGCTGGTGCTCCCGGAGCAGACGAGGTGCTGCTAGTCCTTGTTGCTGAGCCACTAGCTCCAGCTTGGCCAAGGCACATCGTCCACTTCCTCCGAACTGGAGAACTCCATGGCAATCTAGATGAAGCGGAAAGAGTAGCCTGGAGGGCAAGTATGTATTAGTTTGTCGATGACACTCTATACAGAAGAAGGCCTAATGGTGTGAAATTGAAGTGTGTTTGCCGGCAGGATGGAAAGGAATTGCTGGCTGAGATTCACAAAGGAATGTGCATCTCCCACATTGGATCAAAGGCATTAGTTGGGAAAGCATTTCGGCAAGGATTCTATTGGCCCACAGCCCTCCAAGATGCGGTTGAGTTAGTCACGAAATGTGAAGCTTGCCGGTTCCATTCCAAGAAAATACACCTGCCTACCCAAGCTCTTCAGACAATCCCCCTATCATGGCCATTTTAGGTCTGTGGGCTCAATATCCTCGGCCCCTTCCCCCGAGCAATCGGGGGCTTTTAATTCTTGTTCATTGCCATCGACAAGTTTACAAAGTGGCCGAAAGTGACTGCCGTGAGAAAGGTGACTGCTCTGTCAGCTATCAAGTTCCTGAAAGAATAGGTGTGTCGTTTCGGAGTTCCGGCAATGATCAAGGATCATCACTAACAATGGCACCAAATTCACGAGCCACGCCTTCATGCAATATGTTCATAGCCTCGGATGCATAATCTCATTCGCTTCCCTGGCACACACCCGGATCAATGGACAAGTTGAGAGGTGATATGTCTCCAACGTATCTATAATTTTTTATTGTTCCATGCTATTATTTATGAAGTCTTGGATGTTTAATGGGCTTTATCATTCACTTTTATATCATTTTTGGGACTAACCTACTAACCCAAAGGCCCAGTCCTGATTGCAGTTTTTTGCCCGTTTCAGGGTTTTGCAGAAAAAGAATATTAAAAGGAGTCCAAACAGAATGAAACCTTCGCGAGAGATATTTTTGGAGAAAATCACGCACGCGGAGCTTGAGAACCACGTCAGGGGATCAAGAGGTGGCCCACGAGGGTGGGGGCGCGCACCCTTGCCAGGGCGCGCCCCTGCCTCGTGGCGCCCTCGAGCGTCCCCCAGTGCCCTCCTTCTTCCTATATCATTCTACGTACCCTAGAAACTCCGTGAACAGAGAGAAAACCCAAATTCCACCGCCGTACCTTCTGTTCCCATGGAGATCCCATCTTGGAGCCTGTTCCGGAGCTCCACCGGTGGGGGATCCATCACGGAGTCCTTCATCATCATCATCATTGCCCTCACCATGAGTTGTGAGTAGTTTACCACAGACCTTCGGGTCCATAGCTAGTATCTAGACGGCTTCTTCTCTCTCTAGATCTTAATACAAAGTTCTCCTCGGTCTTCGCGGAGATCTATTCGATGTAATCTCTTTTTGAGGTGTGTTTGTCCAGATCTGATGAATTGTGAGTTTATGATCAAGGTTATCTATGAAAGATATTTGGTTCTTCTATGAACTTTTTATGTGTGCTCATAATATCCTTGCAAGTCTCTTCGAATTATTGGTTTGGTTTGGCCTACTAGATCTATAGTTCTTGCAACGGGAGAAGTGCTTGGGTTTGGGTTCAATCTTGTGGGGTCCTTTCCCAGTCACAGTAGGGGCAGCAAGGCACGTATTGTATTGTTGCCATCTAGGATAAAAAGATGGGGTTTATATCATATTGCTTGAGTTTATCCCTCTACATCATGTCATCTTGCTTAAAGTGTTACTCTGTTCTTATGAACTCAATACACTAGATGCATGCTGGATAGAGGTCGATGTGTGGAGTAATAGTAGTGGATGCAGGCAGGAGTCGGTCTACTTGCCTCGGACGTGATGTCTATATACAATGATCATGCCTAGATAGTCTCATAATTATTCGCTTTTCTATCAATTGCTCGACATAAATTTGTTTACCCGTCGTAGAATATCGCTATCATGAGAGAAGCCACTAGAGAACACTATGGCCCGCGGGTCTATTCTCAACATATCAATCTACATCTACCTTACTTTTATTTCTTTTATTTGTTGTTCTTATAAACCAAAAATACCAAAAATATAAACTATCATCTCTATCAGATCTCACTCTCGTAAGTGATCGTAAAGGGATTGACAACCCCTTATCGCGTTGGCTGCGAAGTTCTTATTTGTCTGTGAAGGTGCGAGGGACTCACGCGTGGTCTCCTACTGGATTGATACCTTGGTTCTCAAAAACTAAGGGAAATACTTACGCTACTGTGCTGCATCTCCCTTTCCTCTTCGAGGGAATACAACGCAAGCTCGAGAAGTAGCAAGAATAATTTCTGGCGCCCTTCCCGGGGAGGCTTACGCAAAAGTCATATACCAAGTACCTATCACAAACCCTTATCCTTCACATTACATTTATTTTCCTCTCGTTTTCCTCTCCGCCACTTCACCCTTGCGGTTTTATTTGCCCTTCTTCCGCCGTGTGTTTATCGTTCACTTGCTTCTTGTTTGCTTGGGTGTGTTGGATTACTTGCTTGTCACTATGGCTCAGAACAATACCAAATTGTGTGACTTCTCCAGTACCACAACAATGATTTTATTAGCACCCCGATTGCTCCTATTACAGATGCTGAATCTTGTGAGATCAATGCTGCTTTGTTGAATCTTGTCATGAAAGATCAATTCTCCGACCTTCCTAGTGAAGATGTCGCTACCCATCTAAATAACTTTGTTGATTTGTGTGATATGCAAAAGAAAAGGGATACGGATAACGATATTGTTAAATTGAAGTTATTTCCGTTTTCACTTAGAGATCGTGCTAAAACTTAGTTTTCCTCTTTGCCTAGAAATAGTATTGATTCGTGGAATAAGTGCAAAGATGCTTTTATCTCTAAGTATTTCCCTCTTGCTAAGATCATCTCTCTTAGAAACAATATTATGAATTTTAAGCAACTAGATCATGAGAATGTTGCACAAGCTTGGGAGACAATGAAATTGATGATACGTAATTGCCCTACGCATGGTTTGAATCTATGGATAATTATTCATAACTTTTATGCTGGCTTGAACTTTGCTTGTAGAAATCTTTTAGATTCGGCCGCCGGAGGCACTTTCATGGAAACTACCTTAGGAGAAGCTACCAAACTCCTAGCTAATATTATTCTTAATTATTCTCAATGGCCCACGGAAAGATCTACTAGTAAAAAAGTGCATGCTATCGAAGAAATTAGTGTTTTGAGTGGAAAGATGGATGAACTTATAAAATTATTTGCTGCTAAGAGTGCTTCTTCTGATCCTAATGATATGCCTTTGTCCACTTTGATTGAGAATAACAATGAATTTTTGGATGTGAATTTTTTTGGTAGGAATAATTTTGGTTACAATGCTTATAGAGGTAATTTTAAACCTAGGCCTTTTCCTAGTAATTCCTCTAATAATTATGGTAATTCCTACAACAACTCTTATGGAAAAATGCCCTCTAAATTTGAAACTAGTGTTAAGGAGTTTATGATCTCACAAAAGAATTTCAATGCTATGCTTGAAGAGAAATTGCTTAAGGTTGACGAATTGGCTAGAAGTGTGGATAGAATTACTCTTGATGTTTTTTCTTTGAAACTTAGATCTATCCCACCTAAGCATGATATCAATGAGTCTCTCAAAGCCATGAGAATTTCCGTTGATGAATGCAAAGAAAGAACCGCTAGGATGCATGCTAAAAGAGAAGATAATATTAAAGCATGTTCTTCTAGTTATCATGAAAATAAAGATGAAGATCTGAAAGTTATTAATGTGTCTCCTATTAGATCCTTGTTTTGTAGTATTAATCTTGATGAAGATAGGATTAGAGATGATTATGCTTTAAGGTGTCCTAATGATTCAGAGTTTTTAGATCTTGATGCTAAAATTGTTAAAAGTGGGAGTGAAGAGATTAAAACTTTGCATAGTGATGAACCCACTACCTTAGATTTCAAGGGATTCAATTATGACAATTGCTCTTTGATTGATTGTATTTCCTTGTTGCAATCCGTGCTAAATTCTCTGCATGCTTATAGTCAAAATAAAGCTTTCACCAAACACATAGTTGATGCTTTGATGCAATCTTATGAAGAAAAACTTGAGTTAGAAGTTTCTATCCCTAGAAAGCTTTATGATGAGTGGAACCTACTATTAAAATAAAAATAGAAGATCATGAGTGCTATGCTTTGTGTGATTTGGGTGCAAGTGTCTCCACTATCCCAAAAACTTTGTGTGATTTGCTAGGGTTCCATGAGCTTGATGATTGTTCTTTAAATTTCCATCTTGCGGATTCCACTATTAAGAAACCTATGGGAAGAATTAATGATGTTCTTATTGTTGCCAATATAAATTATGTGCCCGTAGATTTCATTGTTCTTGATATAGATTGCATTTCTTCATGTCCTATTATTCTTGGTGGACCTTTCCTTATACCGATTGGTGCAATTATTGATATGAAAGAAGGAAATATTAGATTCCAATTTCCATTAAGGAAAGTCACGGAACACTTTCCTAGATAGAAAGTCAAATAACCATATGAATCTATCATGAGAGCCACTTATGGATTGCCTTCCAAAGATGGCAATACCTAGATTTATCTTGTATCGTGCCTAGCTAGGGGCGTAAAACGATAGCGCTCGTTGGGAGGCAACCCAATTTTATATTTTTTGTTTTTTTTCTGTTAGGGAATAAATATTGCATATAGCCTCTGATTATATGTGGTTTCATGTTTTGTTCAGTGTCTGTGCCAAGTAGAACCTTTGGGAAGACTTGTGTGAAGTTTATGTGATCTTGCTGTGAAAAACAGAATCATTAGCACTCGCTAAAGTAGTCTTAAGATTTTACTGGAGCGTGCTAATTAGTTGATTCCTTTTGGAGATGATTGGTAGAGAAATTCCGCAAATTTACCAATTTAGTTTGAATTTTTTGGAGTTCCAGATGTAGGCGTAACCTGCAGATTACTACAGACTATTCTGTTTTTCATGTGTTGTTTGCTTATTCCGATGCATCTATGAGTAGTATTGGCAAGTATGAACCATAGAGAAGTTGGAATACAGTAGGTTTAACACCAATATAAACAAAGAATGAATTAATTTCTTCACCTTTGAGTATTGGTTTGCTTCCTTATACTAACGGAGCTCATGAGAATTTTTGTCTAAGTTTTGTGCTATGAAGTTTTCAAGTTTTGAGTATTGCTTTGATGGACTATGGAACAAGGAGTAGCAAAGGCCTAAGCTTGGGGATGCCCATGGCACCCCAATTAATCCAAGATAATCAAAAGCCTAAGCTTGGGGATGCCCCGGGAAGGCATCCCCTCTTTCGTCTTCATCCATCGGTAACTATACTTGGAGCTATATTTTTATTCGCAACATGATATGTGTTTTGCTTGGAGCGTCTTGTATAATTTGAGTCTTTGCTTGTTAGTTTTCCACAATCATCCTTGCTGGACACACATATTTGAGAGAGTTAAATATGGCCTATAAATTATTAGAACACTCTATGTGCTTCACTTATATCTTTTGAGTTGAATAGTTTTTGCTCTAGTGCTTCACTTATATCTTTTAGAGCACGGTGGTGGTAATATTTTGTAGAAATTGTTGAACTCCCATGCTTCACTTATATCCTTTTGAGAGTCTATGAAAACAGCATGGTAATGTGTTTAGGCTAAAGAAACTAGTCTTCACATGATAAACATCCAATGTCAATGTAGTAAAAAAATTCACACTAAGTGCATTGAATAGAATGAGATGTTGGATGCTTGATAATTGTTTTGAGACATGAGGATAGTGATATTAGAGTCATGCTAGTGGAGTTATTATGAAATAAAGAAATACTTGTGTTAAGGTCAGTGATTCCCGTATCATGCACGTATGGTGAACCGCTATGTGGCGAAGTTAGAGCATGAGGTATTTGTAGAGTGCCAACCTTTGTGTTGAGGTCGGGGGCGCGCAATGGTTAACTCCTACCAACCTCCCCCTGGGAGCATGCGTTGATTGCTTTGCTTTGATGACTCGTAGATTTTTGCAATAAGTATATGATTTCTTATGACTAATGTTGAGTCCTTGGATTATACGCACTCTCACCCTTCCACCATTGCTCGCCTCTCTTGTACAGCGCAACTTTCGCCGGTGCCATAAACCCACTATATATCCTTCCTCAAAACAGCCACCATATTGTTCCTCAAAACAGCCACCATACCTACCTATTATGGCATTTCCATAGCCATCCCGAGATATATTGCCATGCAACTTTCCACCGTTCCGTTCATATGACATGCATCATATTGTTATATTTCCATGCATGATCATGTAGTTGACATCGTAGTTGTGGCCAAGCCACCATGCATAATTTTTCATATATGTCACTCTTGATTCATTGCACATCCCGGTACCCTGCCGGAGGCATTCATGTAGAGTCATACTTGTTCTAGTATCGAGTTGTAATATCAAGTTGTAAATCAATAAAAAGTGTGATGATCATCATTATTAGAGCATTATCCCATGTGAGGAAAGGCTAATAAAAAAAGGGAGATGGCCCAAAAAAATAGAGAGGGGCTAATAAAAAAAGAGAAAGCCCCTCCAAAAAAAATGAGAGAAAAGATAGAAGGGACAATTGCTACTATCTTTTTTTCACACTTGTGCTTCAAAGTAGCACCATGTTCCTCATTGTAGAGAGTCTCATGCTTAGTCATTTTCATATACTAGTGGGAATTTTCTTTATAGAACTTGGCTTGTATTTTCCAACGATGGGCTTCCTCAAATTCCCTAGGTCTTCGTGAGCAAGCAAGTTGGATGCACACCCACTAGATTCTTTTGTTGAGCTTCCATTCATATTTAGCTCTAGTGCATCCGTTGCATGGCAATCCCTACTCACTCACATTGATATCTATTGATGGGCATCTCCATAGCCCATTGATACGCCTAGTCGATGTGAGACTATCTCCCTCCATTTTGTCTTCTCCACAACCACCTCTATTCCACCCATAGTGCTATATCCATGGCTCACGCTCATGTATTGCGTGAAAATTGAAAGGTTTGAAAAGATAGAGTATGAAAACAAGTGCTTGGCTGAAATCGGGGTTGTGCACGATATGAATATTTTTGTGTGATGAAGAGGGAGCATAGCTAGACTATATGATTTTGTAGGGATAACTTGCTTTAGCCATAGTATTTTGAGAAGACATGATTGCTTTATTAGTATTCTTGAAGTATTGTTATTTCTTATGTTAATATAGACTTTTATGTTCAATCTTTCAGATCTGAGCATTCATGCCACAATTAAGAGAATTACATTGAAAAACTATATTGGTTAGCATTCCACATAAAAAATTCTTTCTTTCTCATTTACCTACTCGAGGACGAGCAGGAATTAAGGTTGGGGATGCTTGATACGTCTCCAACGTATCTATACTTTTTGCTTGTTCCATGCTATTATTTATGAAGTCTTGGATGTTTAATGGGCTTTATCATTCACTTTTATATCATTTTTGGGACTAACCTACTAACCCAAAGGCCCAGTCCAGATTGATGTATTTTTCCTGTTTCAGGGTTTTGCAGAAAAAGAATATCAAACGGAGTCCAAACGGAATGAAACCTTCGCGAGAGATATTTTTGGAGAAAATCACGCACGCGGAGCTTGAGAACCACGTCAGGGGATCAAGAGGTGGCCCACGAGGGTGGGGGGCGCACCCCCCTTCCCAGGGCATGCCCCCTGCCTCGTGGCCCCCTCGAGCGTCCCACGGTGCCATCCTTCTTCCTATATAAGTCTATGTACCCCAGAAACTCCGTGAACAGATAGAAAACCCTAATTCCGTCGCCGTACCTTCTGTTCCCATGGAGATCCCATCTTGGAGCCTATTACGGAGCTCCACCGGAGGGGGTTCCATCACGGAGTCCTTCATCATCATCATCATCGCCCTCACTATGAGTTGTGAGTACTTTACCATAGACCTTTGGGTCTATAGCTACTATCTAGATGGCTTCTTCTATCTCTCTGGATCTCAATACAAAGTTCTCCACGGTCTTCGAGGAGATCTATTCGATGTAATCTCTTTTTGCGGTGTGTTTGTCGAGATCCGATGAATTGTGAGTTTATGATCAAGGTTATCTATGAAAGATATTTGGTTCTTCTCTGAACTTTTTATGTGTGCTCATAATATCCTTGCAAGTCTCTTTGAATTATTGGTTTGGTTTGGCCTACTAGATCTATAGTTCTTGCGACAGGAGAAGTGCTTGGCTTTGGGTTCAATCTTGCGGCGTCCTTTCCCAGTGACAGTAGGGGCAGCAAGGCACGTATTGTATTGTTGCCATCGAGGATAAAAAGATGAGGTTTATATCATATTGCTTGAGTTTATCCCTCTACATCATGTCATCTTGCTTTAGGCGTTACTCAGTTCTTATGAACTCAATACACTAGATGCATGCTGGATAGCGGTCGATGTGTGGAGTAATAGTAGTAGATGCAGGCAGGAGTCGGTCTACTTGTCTCGGACGTGATGCCTATATACAATGATCATGCCTAGATAGTCTCATAATTATTCGCTTTTCTATCAATTGCTCGACAGTTATTTTTTTACCCGCCGTAGAATATCGCTATCATGAGAGAAGCCACTAGAGAACACTATGGCCCCCGGGTCTATTCTCAACATATCAATCTACATCTACCTTACTTTTATCGCTTTTATTTGATGTTCTTATAAAAACAAAAAATACCAAAAATATAAACTATCATCTCTATCAGATCTCACTCTCGTAAGTGACCGTAAAGGGATTGACAACGCCTTATCACATTGGCTGCGAAGTTCTTATTTGTTTGTGCAGGTGCGAGGGACTCGCGCGTGGTCTCCTACTGGATTGATACCTTGGTGCTCAAAAACTGAGGGAAATACTTACGCTACTGTGCTTCATCTCCCTTTCCTCTTCGAGGGAATACAACGCAAGCTCGAGAAGTAGCAAGAGGGCGAACGCTGAAGTGCTTCATGGACTCAAGATACGAACTTTTGATACACTGCAAAAGCACGGCAGGCGGTGGATCGAGGAGCTGTCGGTAGTTCTCTGGTCCCTCAGAACGACACCAAACCGAGCTACCGGGCGGACTCCCTTCTCCCTGGTCTATGGGGCAGAAGCATTTATCCCCATGGAACTCATTTACGGGTCCCCTCGAGTGCTTGCCGATAATGAAGTAGTGCAAGATCAGCACCGGCGTGAGGACACTATGCTACTCGAGGAGAACCATCTCTGGGCTGCTTCGCGTGCTGCACGCTACCAGCAAACCCTACGTCGCTATCATAGCCGCAGGGTGCATGCCCGGTGTTTGGAGTAAGGTGACCTTGTCCTTAGGCATGTTCAGTCCGCCGAGGGTACAAACAAGCTGTCACCAAAGTGGGAAGGCCCTTACCAGGTAGTACGAGTCACCAGACTTGGCGCAGCGCGTCTGGAGACCGGGGATGGCACCCAGTTGCAAAACTCATTGAATATTGAGCACCTCCGTAAATACTACCCGTAAGATGCCATGCTGCCGAGAACTGGCAGGTAGCCACCCTTTGGACAGGCCTTGCCTCAGCTGCATGTAACCCCTTGTACAAGCCGGGGCGATGACCCCGTGCAAGAGAAAATAAAGAAGCGCTGAGAGAGGGGGGGGCAACCAAGATCACTTCATAAGCATTTCATGAGCATTTGCATATGCATATAGATATGATTGCATCCTGCATTCATTCTCATCTACATGGAGTTGCAGGTTCCTACCACGAGCTTGGCTTCAATAAGGAGTTGAGAAGATGCCTGGCACTGCAGTCCTCGGGAATTCAAAACAGATAAATTCTTCCCTTTTTATCCACTAATGTTCTGTAAGCTATAACTTTTGCATAGAGAAACCTCGCCGCACTCTTGGAACTAGGGTGCTCCTGTCCTAGGCTTGAACGTTGCTTCGGCCTGGGGCGGTCGCAATATCCCTAGGAAAGAGGGAGTGGGCGGGGGGGCTGGCACCTTGCTCTGTTCCCCGATAGACCTGGTCCTTCGGCTGACAAAAAGGATGCCGGCAGGATATCCTGCCAGGGAAAAACTCGTTTAATTACAGTAAAGAGGCATTCCACCTCTGCATGGACATATACATGCACGGGTTCCCGACAAGGATTATCTCTTTCATTGACATGCTGATACAAGTACAAGTATTACAGAACACAAACATGGATGAAAGGATTACATTATTTGAATTAAAATTTGGCAATTCCTACAATTTTAAGATTGAAAAAAGATAAGTGCCCTGTGATGCCCTTTCTTGTCCCCCTCCTCCAGGAATGGTCATTGAAGGCGAGGAAGGAAAAAAGGAGCGCCTAGGCGTGTCCCCGGTCCACCTCCTTCCGGGCTCTAGGAAAAGTAGCCCGGTGGGAGCAGGTCCACCAGGAGAGCACAACGATGGGGAGCAGAGCAAGGGCGACCCGCAATCCACCGTCCCCAAGGCCAGCAGGGCACGACAAGAACAGCAGAGTTGCAACCCAACAGGAAGCCTGCCGGGGTCCAGATGGAAGACTACTGGAGGAGCCAAGGGGCGCCACCCCCACCCCTGCATCAAACTCCCCGGTAGATTCCCCTGCCGGGAAGAAGATGCAGGTGCTGGCGCCTGATGAAGATGGTGCGGGCGATGGTCAGCCGGAGTAAGAGTCATCGCTCCCTCGCCCACTACCGTCGTCATCGCCGACACTGTTCTCCTCGTCACATTTGCTCGAGGAGGAGCTTTCATCATCGGTTGAGCTCTCCATCCAGTACCCTAAGCGACCACCCGAGCGCCCAAAGACCTTGACGGAGAGCAGGCCATTCTCCACTAACTTGAACTAAAGAATGTGCCCCTCCAAGATGATGTGGGCACGGGCAAAGGTCTTCCAGCCACGGCGAAGATACATCACGTGTGGGGCGGGGAAATCGACATCAACCCTCATACCTCCATTACCGCAGCCCCTCATGTGCAGCCGCAGAGCACGTGGTTGTTCAAGCTCCATCTCCCGCACAAAAGGAGTTGGAAGGCAAAGATGACCACACAAAGGCTTGTACAGCCTGACGATGAACTCCCGATGCTCGTCACCAGCATGGCCTCCCAGCAGGGGAGGAGCCACCGGTAGAGGCGCCACCAAGGCAGCACCCCTGCCTCCTCCTCCTTGGGCGCCACGACGACCGTGGCCGCGTCCCCTTCCTCCCCTCCTAGTGGACGACTCCACTGCCTCAGGGTCTAGAGGAGGAGGGGCACGTTGTCGAGTAGAAGCCCTCGTTTCCGCCGCTGGAGTACCACCACGCTCTCGCCCTTGCACCATGACTGGAAGGAAAAGGCTGCAGAGAAGGAGGAGTACGTGATGGGGAGTGCTGCCCCAACTCCCTTTTATAAGGTATCAGGGCACTGGGCCGGCTCCCCTCATGGGAGACGACTGCCCCTCTCCCCCAATATGGCCTTCCTACACTCACCGTGACTCTGAGGGTTAAGGCCGCCCCTATGACCCAACCATCGACGCCCGGTTTTCGGCCGTGGCACTCCTCCCGGTGTCCTCTACGTCCACCACCTACTTCACCCAATGCATGCGGAGCACATGGCACGTGCATGCGGAACGGAGGACGAGTGGGATGGTAGTTTCCGCCCCATGATTGTGGGGCAAGAAGAATCTGCGGGCCATAATCCAAGCTCTCCCATGACGGGCGAGGAAATTGGACACTGGCCAGGATTCAAGATTCATGCAGAAGAAGAAAGAGGATCTCAAGAGAATGGCCTCTTCAAAAACCCTACCTGTGTACCTATTAGGCCCTACCCTAACGACAGTGAGCAGCGCGATCGGGGCAGGCCCTGGGGCTTCTATCAGTGCAACAAACCCTAGGTCCATTGCCCAGACTGTGCACCGGCTCAAGAAAAGGATTGAAGGCCCAGCCCAAGACAGAGTACAAAAAACCAAGAGATTCAGAGTACCAGCTGTGAGCTGAAAGACCAAAGCCAAGCCAGAAAAGCAAGGCATCACCCAGAAAAAGCCTCCCTTGCCGGGCAGGCGATGCCGGAAAGGGGCGAGGCCACCTCCAAAACAGAGGGCAGAAACATCCCGGCAGGGCCTGCCGGGAGCTCGTGTAGGCCAAACCGCCCCACCGAACACTCAAGAATGACCAGCATCGTCAATCAATGTAGTGTCAACCGCAAGATGGTTAAGTGGCAGCCATTAGCCACATGGCAGCCTGTTCCTACAAGAAGAACCCACAGATGACACTCGTACTACGACGTGTCAAACAAGCAGACATGGAGCTAGCAGAATAGCCCGGCAAGGCTTGTCGGGCAGCCAACAATGTGACGTTAAACGGCGCCTTTAATGCGCCCTGTCAGCCTACAGAGTTAGGTATGATAGCACATTTCACTATCATATCAGTGCTTAATGACTACTTTGCCACTTTGGTAACCCCTTAACCTATAATAGGAGGCCCATGGCAACCGTAGAAAGGGGTCGGAAAAGTTCATGATCCCACACCACCATATGCGCGCGATCGATGTGGCCCTAAGGCTAACCCTACCGGGCAAGTGTACCATGTACCACATCGCTCATTCCACAGTCAATCCACCAAAGCATGAGTAGGGTCTTACACCTCGCGGCGGCCCGAACCTAGGTAAATTGCTTGTGTGCTCTCTGTTGTGCTGCCATACGCTGGTCTGCTCTTTGTGCAACGCGACGTCCCCCGTACCAAACCAGCAAGGGGCCACCCGGTCCCATAGGTCGCCGCGGATATCCCGCGACAACGAGGGCAACAACATGTAACTCAACCTTATAAACGGTACAAAAAGGCCAAGGATTAATTGTTCATCAAATTTAGACAAAACCCAGATTGAACATGGCAATAACATCTAACCCAACCACTCTTTTTTGCAATCACAAACAAATGTATCGGTCTGATCCATAAAATCAACATCCAGTGCAAAAAAATGATTGGAGGATGACTACAAGTTGTTGTAAATAGAAGCCGGCCACGTTCAGAATCCCATTTGTCCACCCGAAACTTCTTTTTTTTTGCTGTTCAACATGTCCGTCCATGAGAAATCTCTTGTTGAAAAACTTAAGCCTCATGGATAATAGTAACCTCGCATTCAATAGGAACAATGTGACAAAGCTTCTGTTTGCCTGGTTGGATGCATATCCTTCCATCGTTATTGTCCTCAAACGAATGCCATGAGAACTGAGAAAATCCTGGTGCTTATTACGCCACCGATTGGTTATATGTTTGAAATAATCACCTTTCAATGTGCTTGAAATAATCACCTTTATATATAAATTCTCCATAGATCGAAAGCATCGCAGCAAGCCAATAATTATGTTCAGATCAAAACTAAACATT
Source organism: Secale cereale (assembly GCA_902687465.1). Classification (NCBI taxonomy): domain Eukaryota; kingdom Viridiplantae; phylum Streptophyta; class Magnoliopsida; order Poales; family Poaceae; genus Secale; species Secale cereale. The sequence goes on along the minus strand of LR738709.1, from coordinate 345,653,547 downwards.
CCGATATATATGATCTTGACATAATCCAGTAGCATTGATAGGCTATCCATGGAAGAACTCTTCATTGAGCATATAACATAATATTAGTACCCAAAGTGTACTCCAAGATGATATAAAACTTATGCGCACAAATGAAAAATGCAGCTTATGATTAAAAATGTGTAGATGATAATTTATGGTACCTGAAATAGTGAGGAGCCAAACACCAACTTGTTGTGATCATTAAACGTATCTTTAATTACACCCAAGGTATCCAGTTTGGGCGTAGAGACAACATTTATTTGTGAAGGTTTTATAACAATAATGAAGGAGCAACCTTTGAAGTGATGGGGCATCTTCGATGATGATTTGCTATCCTTCAAAACAAATTCCAATGCTTTTAAGGTGAGGTGACTTTATTTCGAGACAACTAATAGGGATTTCTATTCCCAAAACAATCAGCAAGCGCTCCAGGGAAGGGCAACTGGAGTGGATGATGATGTGAAGTGAGGCCTCCGACAGATAAACCACCACAAGCGGAAGTTTTTTTAGCTGTCGGAGTCGAAGAAATTGTACCAGATCATCTGGTAGGTGGCACCGGGCAAAGGTGGCGGTGTGGAGAGAGGAGTAAAACAACGATATGGATAAGGGTGGTCTGGGCACAAATTCTTGGTGTTCGGTTTGTGGTATGAAACTTTCGTGGTAATGGTAGAACTCAAACTACTGGAGTTTTTCGAATTCAGGGGATGTCAGCCAAGCGGCCACCGTGCAGGGTATGGAAAGCAGGTAGCGTGTCGGGATGCAGAGGCGTTGAACGGGGCCCTGCTGGTGAGAGGAGATGATGGCTCTGAGGAGATCAAATTTAGGAAGGACAGATATCCGATGACAGTCGAGATTGAGGGGTGTTGTG
>LR738709.1:345637687-345652477 GCA_902687465.1 Secale cereale | reverse complement strand
TCTACGATCGACATAGCCGCTGGAGAGAGCCTCATCTTCTTGGCGTTGGAGCCTGTCGACTCCATTTCCCTTGCGGGCATCGCGCCGAGCTCACGTGTTTGAGTAGAGTAGCCAGAGATGATCCTAGTGGCAGTGCGAGTGGGGAAGAAGGAGGGCAGGGGTTTTCTGTTTGGAGTGGAAGAAGAGGAGCAGGCGTTTTCTGTACGAGTGAGAAAGAAGGTGAGTGGTGGTTTTGTGTACGGGTGAGGAAGATGGGGAGCGGGGGGGGGGGATTGGGGGCGACGGAAGCGGGATAGTCCAGCTAGTGGCAAAATGAGGGGTCAAATAACATGCCCACAATATACATAGATTAACAGGGACTATGGGGGATTAAATCATGTACAAGCCAAATTCCCCTCCATTCCTCTCCAACCCCCTGGGAGGAGGTTAAACTGAACAAGGCCTAAGACTAACCACAGTGGGAGTAACTTAATTCCATATGGTATCATAATATGATACTCAACCCTATCTTTCTTCATTTAATTCTACCTTGTGCTGCTGGTTTGGGCACATCAAAATCCAATAGTGTACATTCTAGCAATCCCATAGTATACATTCTAACAAGTTCACACACAAGTATAACAGAAAAGGTAAACATTCAGATCAAACTCAGGTTCACAGGATATGTTCATATTCATAGCCAACACTCACAATCAACAACTCCAAAGATTCATGTATAGACAAGTACAACATGTCTATGCATCCAAATGATTCAAAGATCACAAGCCAATATTCATAGCTAACATTCGACAAAAGATTCAGAATACACAAGTTCAACATTCTTATGTGTCAAATGATTGAGACAACACAAGCCAATATCATCCATCGACACACTTTAATTACCTGGGGTACAGACTGGTAAGTGGTGTTCACTCCGTCGTACTTGCTAACTTTTGAGTACATAAGAGGCAGCATAGACCATCTGAACTTTTCTTGCAGGTTTATCCTCATGATTGGGGCTTCGATGCCGCGAGTGATTTGAACAACTTGGCCACTACTTTCATCCAACTAGTTATCATGCAGTTAAACTGAAATGGAGGCATCCCAAGCGTGCAGACTGGTTAGGACCCATATGAATATATGCCTCTACCAACTTGTCTGGAATCTTTACACTCCATGGAATACATTTCGCTACCAGCATACGTGCCGATAACCTAACAACGCAAGTTGGGACCAAAGACTGAGCTGCATTTTTCTGGGATATGCGCCAAGCAATATTGTTGGCGCTCACTCTCGCACTTTTTATTGTCAACATCGATGCTTGTCTGAGTGAACTTTGGAGTACAACAAAGCAGCAACATAAGTATCTTTCCACCTTTTCTTTTTGTGGAGTTGTACTGAAATCGGCCAATGTAAGAAGTTGCCTGCAATTTCAGGATCCACGTTACTCCTTATGAAATTGACCAACAGTAGCATAATACCAAATTACCAATAGATTTGACAAGCACAATAATCAGGATGAAGACCTATACCAACTTGTGTGATGAAGCATAAAAATTAGTACTTCCTTTGAATAGAAGCCGAGATAAGCGACTGACAGGACAGGAAGGAGGCAGTCGAGGCAATGAACCATCCAAAGTTTTTGTGCAGTTCCACTGAAATCGAGCATCCCTGTTGGCACATATATTGAGAAAGTGAGATTATTGTAATAGTAGTTGATGAAACATACACTAACAAATACTCCCTCCGTTCCCAAATATAAGTATCTCTAGAGATTCTAACGAGTGACTACTATCAGATTCAGGGCTCCGCAAAACCCTTCTAGGTTTGAACTTTGGGGTGCGTGCGAAGAACTCAACCTCGCCTATCTACCTACTCGCCATTCCATGAAGTAGCTTGATGAACAGGAATGTAAAAGAGACACGAGGCCGTTTATCCTGGTTTAGGACACCTAGCGGTGAGTGACCCTACTCCAACAGTGGATTAGACTCGAGATGGGCTGAGGCTGAACTAGTACAATGGGTGAACAACCTCCGGAGGTGTGTTCTTGATTTGTGGTGGAGAGGAAGGTCTGAATGATCCGTCCCTCCGCTGGGTGGTGGCTATCCTGCTTATATAGTCGCATTGGTCCTCTTCCCCCTCAATTTTTGGCGGGAAGGGATCCCATAACGGCGAATTTTGAAGGGACAGAACTAGTACTTCTTATCCTGACTAAAGGTGGTATTCGCCTGGAAAGTCCCTGATCCTGACGCCATGGTGGGCTCGGTGATGACCTCCGTCCTGCCGACCTAGGAGTCTTGGTCTTGTTGATCGAAAATGGAAACCTTCGGTAGATTCCTCGGGACTCTGCATCCGATTCCGCTTCCTTAGCACCAAAGAGGAAACTGTTGTACTGCGCCTGCTGGCGCTCGGCTGGCCTTGGTCTTCACGGCTTGCGTCATGCAAACCTCGCGAGGTGGGGGGTTGCACAGAGTTCTCCGCTCCTTAGGAGCCAGCTAGACGAGGTTGCCCCTTCCGGAGGTCTTCGTGTCGTTCGCCCCGCGAGGCTTGGCCCCTCGCGAGTGTCTTGAGTGTCGATGCTGAAGATGGGCCATACTAGGCCTGAAAAGGAGCCATGTCGCGGGCTGCAGGCAGGCAAGTCTGGGTACCCTGGTTCGCAAAACGCCGACAACTACATATTGAACAAAATGAGTGAATCTACACTCTAAAATATGTCTACATACATCTGTATGTTGTAGTCCATTTGAAATGTCTAAAAGGACTTATATTTAGGAACAGAGGGAGTAGAAGCATCCAAAATATCTTAAAAAGAGGTATTAGTTTATTTTATCAGTGCCAATTAGCTCAACTCTCGCGTTCGCATGTATCATAGGCTACAATAATGTGACATGCAGAGATAAAGGACTTTCTCATGACAATTGCAAAACAGTAGCACGATACAAATAGAGATGACAACACACTAATCTGGATGAAGGCCTTAGGCCATTACCAATTAATTAGTGTTGCTTAAGTACTCCTGATTCATTAAATGACCTCGCAGCAGAGGCAGCAGAAGTCGAAGTGCTCCTGGAGCATAGCCTCAAATGTGAGGCAGACGTTGCCGGAGCCATTCAGTGGCTTCGACTGAGGCCTCGGCTTCAGGTAGATCACCTTGGCATTGTTGATCGTGCAGGTCTATAACACATGTATCAAGAATCCAGTTAATTAGTATGATGTGTCGTCAAGCCAAGTACTACTCTGTGAGTAGTACTAAAATTGCATTTCTTCAAGTAAATTAATACTAGTAGCAACACAACAATACAATGCCACTAGCAAAATGTCAGGATAACATAGGACGGCACCAGCTTGTGATCCTTCTTCATTTCTCCCTTCTTCTTCTTATTCTTCTTCATCTTCCTCTTCCGTCATTGTCTTCCTTTTCTTGCTATGTTTCTCTTTCTCCTAAACCAATTGGTCAAACCAAGTACATGAGTGGGCTTCAATGTCAGATTTGTGTCAGTCAGTACAAGTCTACTATGTGAACAATAGTATTATTTTCTCATGGAAGTTGCAAAATAGAGGTGACCACATGCATTAAATATCATTCTTACATAAGGGAAGGTTAGGGTGCCAATTTGGATGATGAGGTTTGGATACAGATCTCCCTTTGTGCAGTTCACTGAAATCGACCAACAGTTCAGGCATGACATTCTAGTTAAGCTGCACAAAAATCACTAGTTATGACTTATAATAGTGGCATGGCATCATTTTACCAAGGGCATTAGATTAAGAACAATGCATATCTCGGTTGGTCCCATTTTTTCACATTAGCCACATATTCGTATGTAGCAAATCTAGTCCTCGTCAAATAAGTGTGTACAACATTTCCCCTTTATTTCCGTTTTCGACCAAGAGACCGGTTGGAGGGCCACACTGTACTACTTGCACCCCCTTCCTTTCCTGTTTGTACCAAGTCCTATGTACATTACATACACCATCGTTTCCCCTTCCTTTCCTATTAGTAACAATATTCGACTCCATAAAGTAGCTTTACCTCTAACAATAGAAAAAAAATTAGGTGGTGTTGGACAATCCGACCGATCCTAGCTACGTGGGGGGCTCAGAGGTAGAAAATTATGCACATGCAGCGGCATAACGAGCTGTGTTAGTAGAGCTAGGCCGGTTTCGAAGGAAGATATACCTGAAGGTCGTCGGGGGTGTGGCTAGGTGGGAGCGTGAGGCCGGATCTGCCCACACTATGGCAGTGACGAAGGGATTGGAGGATCTCCTGCGCCGACACTCGGCCAGAGAGACAACGATGGGGCTGGTAGTCGGTCTCCTCCCTTGCCGTCGACGACGGCCTAAACACTGCATCCCTTCCCGGGCGGCGGGGTTGCGTCCGAATCTGTTACCAGCTCTGAGGATAGAAAGGTTGTGTGATATCTTGTTTAGATCCAGAGAGGATGAGAGTTTATGAATAGAGCAACCCTAGCAAGCAAGCGTGGAGGCTCATGCCTATATATATATATGTATCTATAGTAGGGTAGTTTTCTTTCTTCACTCCATCAAAACAATCGTCTAAGACGTAAAAAACAATTGTTTACGCGCCAGGTCACCATTTTTTGAGTCGTTGATTGTTTTTTGAGATAGCTACCCGCTTATTCCAAGCGGAGTGTGTGGGTGAACGAGCTGCTCGGCTCATTAAGCTCGTGCTCATTAAGGCTGGTGTCGTTATGCTCGGTAAGACTAACGAGCAAAAAACCCTTCTCGGCTCAGTACGTTTGAAGCTCGTTTAGCTCGTGACCTCTCGTTAACAGATTCTGATGATGTGTTACAATCTACATGATCAGTGTGTAGATGTGATTTTTAAGAAGATAGATGGTGACTACAAAAGGAAATACGCTAATTTGTTGCCTCCTATGTAGATTAGATTAAACAGATATGCTCAGATTGATGATTGGATTTGTTCGTTGAGAAGCAAGCCATGAGCATAACGAGCCAAACTATTTAGGTGCTCATTACTCGCCAGCTAACAGCTTTTGGTCCAGCCCTGCCGGTGTGCTAGGTCACACTTTGTATCGTTCACGTGTGGTACTCGACCCTCAATTAAGTTAACAACCACTGCCTCGTAAAATTTTGAACAAGCCCACCACCCAAATTATCGGAAACGTGGGTTGCACCAACATGCAATATTATTTATATTTTCTATATTTGGGAGTACAATTTTAATGGAGTGCTACTATAGCCAGCTCCTCCTCTGTCGTTCAAAATTTTGGTTGAGGTTTTGGTTGCCCATGATCGAAACACACCCCAAGCATACGGGCCCGCGTGCCATCTACCAAACCTTTGCAAAGTGCTACAGTCGAGATTCAGCAGTCCCCCTGGTCTGGCCATCATGACCCATCTTATCACAAAACCTACACATTTACCAACAATTGTGAAGTGGTCTGGTTAGTTGTCAGGACGAAGCAACCATCATTCCACTTGAACGCTCGTTCAAGCCCTTTCTCCCCTATCTTCAAGAAAACCACACTCCACGCTAGTCACTTCTGCCATTTTTCTTCTGTACGGATAAAGGAAAGGTCGGCGAATCAGTGATGCTACTCTATTTTCATTCCAACAATCTTTATTTTTTGAAGCACCGACTGATTCTCACTGCATATTCTTTTCCCGTTTTCATTGCGATTGTGGTTTCCTTTCCATTGGTTTTTGTTTGTCAGTTTATTCATGGATCCTGGAGAACTAGGCAAAGAGTTGTCGACGGACAACCCACTAGAGAGAGAGATCTCCAGGAAGAGAGCACCAGCCAACGAGTTGGCGATGTTGGCAGGCCAATGCATGGAGACGAAGAACTCCAAGAAACAAGCACTGGCCAAAGAGTTGAGGACCTTGGCGGATGAACTCCTGAACAAAGAAAGCTGGAAGAAGAGTAATAGCTGGAAGAAGAGTTGAGGACCTTGGCGGATGAACTCCTGAACAAAGAAGGCCGGGTTTGAGGAGATAGTCGCCATTGAGAAGCAGTATTTCCCCAGCGAGGCGATGGCCCCCGGAGGGATGGGATCCCGCCGTGAGCTGCATAAGGTTAAAAAAACATGGTTTACCATAGGTGTTGTTTTGGTTTATTTGCAATGTGCTTACTAATATGTTAGGGTTGTGCAGGTGCAGGTGCAGGTGCCGGTGGATGCCCTTGATTATTCCAATCTCGTGGTCCCTCCTATGGTTATCGCTCCAGAGATCAATCCCCATGCCGATATCCTTCATGTGGACATTGCCCAAGAGATCGATGACAAGAAATAGTTGGTCGCGCTAGTCTTTCAACATAGTTTGCAGTGTTTAATTACCAAAACAATGCGGTTTATCACACCGTCTAGAGCTAGTGCAGTGTCTTGTGTGGGCAGTACTTGCTACTTTTGTTTGATAGTGAATCGTGCAAACCCTCTCCGAGTTATGGAATCAGATGTATCCTCCCTAGCTTTTGAAGTAATATATGGCATGCTTAGGCATATGTTTAAACTGTTTAATCATATAAACAGGGCTTGATTGAAGAAAAAATTGTTTGATGATTCTCGGTGTCATGCCTTGACTGATTTCGCACTGTTTTAGTAGGCTAGCTACTCTACGAGCTGTAGTACTTGTAAACACTGATGAAAGAAATACGTTCGGGCTGATAGGTTGACGTGAATATGTAGTTGACGTCGTACTTTCAGAATGGCAACAGAGAGTGTTTACGTGTGCTAGTGATAGGTTGTACGAGTGTGTACATGGCCCGCCTCACATATCTCTACTCTTATCTCTACTTCTATCTACTCTTATAAAAACAGAGTTGGTGATGATGGTGTGCATGCCATCCTACAATATAGGTCGTCGGATTTATATCTGACGGATAAGAAGGAAACTATGACAATTTTGCAAAAAGATACCCGCACTCCTCTCCACATTTGTAGATAAGGCCTTCCCTCGTTCATCCTTATCTCCCACGGGATAAACTACTCTTATAAATGCATCTTGATGTTTCGTGCAACGCATGGGCATCCTGCTAGTCACTAGTATATTTCTTGGAGTCTTTGCGTGTCGGTCGGCCGATCTCTTCTCCCTCCCTGTCTCCTTTTCCTTGGCCGACTATCGGCGGAAAATTGCAACGCGTGTCCCCTTTGGTGAGCGACATGCCAGACAGACTATGGCAGGTGCGACGTGAACACAACAGGCGTGCTTTAAGTGTGCCACCTTTTCCTTTTGAACTTGCAAAGTGTAACCTATTCTACTCTGTTCTTTCCCTTGTTCATGTGATCTATCGATACAAATCCAGAACAAAATGACGAGGGTGGGTTTTCCCGCACGTTAGGCGGGCTTGTTTGGCCTAGTGGGTCTAAGTGATATGACGTGCTACAGTGTTGTGCAGTCTTCGCGTGTGGTAGCAGTATTGCTGGTACAATAGTTTTCTTGAAGAAGTGGATTCAATGAAGTCATGATGGTTCCTTTGTCCGAGCAACTTATACTGGGAAAGGTTAGGCCTATGATTTGATGGCTCATTACTCATTATTACTGTGGCGCTACAACTGGGCTGAGTCTCCCCTACAGTTCCGTGTGATGCACTCTAATTCTGGTATCATGGCAAGTGGACCAGGATGGTCAACGTCCCACATGTCGGGGAATGAAAGTATTCCTTCAGATATTGAGGGCAAGCAAGGAAGCCGGACGGGATAGTGTCACTGCTCTTTTGCAGTAGTACTATTCATTTTTGATTTTTGATGATAGCTATTGTCTCCACTCTTACGGTGGAGGAGTGTGAAACACGGCAGCCCAGTGAACTTGGCATGTGCACTACTCCCTCCGTCCGTGAAATTCTATACATCTCATATTGACCAAGAGGAACCTCCATGGCATAATTAACGCCCGAAGCCTGCATCATAATATCACCATGCATTGCGCGTAACATAGTGGTACGAGTAGTAAAAGACAAATGCCAATATGCCACGCAGGTTCATACTATTTGTGCTTGCCTACTTCAATTACTGTGCTAGTACATATACTCAGGTTCGTAAATCCCTGGGTACATGTCCATCTCATAATTCCAGTCCCACGTGTTCTTCATAGATGGCACAATCCATAACAGGGGGCAAGGGGAATCGATATCATCTCAGCCCTTTAGTGCGGCTCCCCACGATGGAGACTCATCCTAAGTGAAGCGGCATAAATCAGGGATAAGGGCATTCAAGATATGAATCCATCGGTGGCAATGAAAACGCACCCGTTCTTCATGAACGGCAGGCCGACGGCGTCGTGCATGGAAGGTGGCATCATTTTTCACTATGGGGTAGCTGTCCCCAATGAAAACCGAGTACTCCCCAAGTGTGTTCATCCATACCCAGGTAGCATCGCAGGGGTCGAACTCGGCGCCGTTCATCTGGTACATGCGGCATCTCAGATCTGGACACGTGGTGACGTGCATGGTCAAGGTCCATGCATGATAGTGTTGTGCACATAGGTAGGTACCGTATCATTTTAAATGCAATGATACTTTGTGTCATGCATGGCAATAAATAAGATCATCTTTGATACTGTACTACTCTATGATAAGAAGGAAAGAACTACAATTTAGGACCACCGCCAGATCATCTTTGATACTGTACTACTCTATGATAAGAAGGAAAGAACTACACTTTAGGGCCACCATGCTGCTCCGCCTCCTTCTCCGGCTCTGGCTAGTACACTGGTAGGATGGCTGCGATCCAGACTTTGCGCCACCGCCAGATCTCCGGAAGTAGCTCAAAGTGCCGCTCCGGCGGGAGCATGCCGTATGTCATTACCTTCGTCCAGGACATGGCTATCGGGTGACGGCGAGCGGAGAAGAGGTAGTGGGAGGGGAAAGAATGTGGCTACTATTTGGGTTCGCCATCCAGCTTAAATAAACACGGTCCATCACGTGTACCCACGGGTGTACAAATTATACACATGCGGGTCTGTTTAGGGTGCGTCACGTAACTCGCATGCGCGTGCACGAAGGTGTGTTTGTGAGGGAGTGTGAGTGTGCCCCACTACTCTTAGGACATGTACTCCACCTTTTGCATCGGGATATAAGTATAATGGTACCTTAGAGCATCTCCAATAGCATGTGTTTATTTGGATGTCTATATATTCATATAGACAATGGTCTAAAAAGATTCTCTCATATACATGTCCAGTTTTGCATCAGAACGTCTATATACAAGAACCATGTCACATGGATTGTCGCTGTGGAGAGGAAGAAATCATGACTGCAGCTGAGTTTGGACAATGCCTTCACATTGTCCAGGCATGGACATTGTCGAGGTCGATTTAGAGGATGTGTACATTTGGACGACCATATAAACAAGCCGTTGGACGCCTGTTTTGGGCTCACGTCATGGAAAACGAGTATAGACATCCATATAGACAAGCTATTGGAGATGCTCTTACCTTGTAAATTAGCTGAACATATCAATCAGATTGTGTGAAAAGAATGTCACTTCCTTCTCGTGATTTGCGTTATATAATTATCCGAAGTTTGCTAACTAGTAAAATAAAGTAGAATTTGTCCATGTTATAAGTAAATAAATGTGATTGATTATCATACGTGTAAGGATAGATGAAGGGTGGTAGGAACTAATAGTCCACCTAGAGCATGTGTGTGTGGTCGTATAGAGAGACCATATGTGTATAAAGAGACCGTGTGTGTGAAAGAAAGAATGGTGTGTGTGTGTGTGATGGAGTCTTCGGCAAGGAAAGTAATTAAGTGTGTGTGGCTTCATCATAGACAGTTGATGTGTATTGTAGAGGCCTCCAACGAGGGAGGGGGTGAGAGAGAAGAGGCCTTTAGATATGGACGAATGGCATGTGCGTGTGAGACGTGTGGACATCGAGATAACACGTTTGTTCGAGGGACACCGAGAAAAACTACTATCGATGGTGCATATATGTGGAAATTAAACAAAGTGAAAATCTTATTGGTTTCAGGTATAGAGGGAGGGAGTGACAGAATGGGGTAGCCAGAAGGAGATAGTTCAGTGTGAGTCTGTGTTTTAGAGAAGAGAGACGTCCATACGGAAGCCATGTGCACACAAGAAGATAACCATTTGATGTGGGGTGGGAGCTAGGGGTAATTAACTAGGCATGGAGAGAGATGAGACATTGGACGTGCATGTGCGGGACGTATACATATATACGTGAGGGTTTTGTGTGCCCACATGCATGATTGAGATAAAAGAGAGGACATAAGTCATAAGATCAACATGATTAGAGAGATGGATCGATATGACAATATGCATCTAGGTGAGAGCGAAGGGAAGAAGGAGCATTGCTAGAGCGTGTGTTTTTGTCTTTAAGAGAGAGTGGCATGGGGTGGAGCATGCATATATGGCGAGAAGAGGGAGCGAGACACAAATGCATGTGCAAAAGAGACCGACCTATAGATGCATGTAGAGAAAAACATGTATAGTGTGCATGATAGGAAGCAAGAGTGCGTCCGAGAAAGAAGGTTGATGGGGAAACACAACAATAGGGAGGTAGAGATGCTAGTTAGAGGGAGATCAACTATTGTGTTTTTTGTCTTTAAGAGAGATATAGAGTGCGTGATAGGAAGAAAGAGTGCGACCGAGAAAGGAAGTTGATGGAGAAACACAGAAACAGGGAGATAGAGATGCTAGTTAGAGGGAGATCGGCTAATGTGTTTGTTATAGATAAGAGTCAAGTAGATCCGAATAGTAGGTTGTGTGTGTGTGTGAGAGAGAGAGAGAGGCATAGAGAGAGAGTGTGTGTGAGTGACATACAAACAAATATTCGAGAGAAATGAGACCCCGAGAGACAGAGTTTGTGTTTGCGAGAGAGAGTGATACTTTTCAGAGGGAGAGTCATAGCTAGAGAGACATAGGGAACATGAGATATACCTATGGGTAGAGGGTGTGTGTTAACGGCATATAGGGGAATGGTGGAAAGAAATGATACCTTGGGAGATTGAGTTTGTATTTGAGCGCGAGAGATGGATATTTAAGAGGGAGAGTCGTAGCTATTGAGACTTAGGGAGCGCAAGAAATGTCTAGAGTGAGAGGATGTGTGTGAGCGTCATATAGGGGAATAGCACAGAGAAATGAGACCCCCGGAGACAAAGATTATGTTTATGTAAGAGAAAGAGATTTCACAGGGAGAGTTGTAGTTAGAGAGGCATAGCAGGGAGAAATATAGTGAATGCCGAGGGAGAGACTACTGTCACAGTGTTACGAACAAGAAAAGACTGCTATCAACATACAACTAGCAAAAGACATACCCGTGAGATGGTGTAGGTGTACGAGTCTAGATAGATATATGAGGGTGCGACTGATAGCTATATGAGACGAAATATCTGGATTAAAGGGGATTCAAATCTTTAAATTAGAGACCAGGACATCAATAATATCATAACGAAAACTGGGCTATCAGACATGCATATTAATTTGAATTTGGGGACATATGTAATGTTATTTACTTTATCAATATCAGTGATCCATAGATCTTTTCAACTAGAGACAATGCATGGCTTTATGCAATTCATGTCTAAATGGGAGTACACTACATGTTGCATGTGTCAAACACGTTATACGTGTTTGAGAAGAAGAAAAAACCCTGCATGAAACACTCATTAGTTGGAGCTAGTTAGGGAGGAATGCATACACTAGATTTCAACATAAAATGGTTTCAAATAGTTCAATTCAATTTATGATGGATTCATCCTTATGAATGTGAGATCATGGCATCTATAAACCATATTTATGTAGAAAGGGTGTTTAGCTTTTGAATGTACAAGTTAATGTGTACGTGCAATGCATGTTAATTTGGGCATGTGGATATTAATTAGTATATTATTTGCGTGTTATTATGTGATTAGCACTATATTTGGCATGACATTGAACCAGTCTAGGTCGTTGGATTGACATGATTTGATGGACGAGGTTAATTGGATGTGCTCTATGGGTCTTTATATATATATACAGCCGGTCTATTCTCATAACATTATGAGAATAATATTCTCATAACACTTCCGAACTGCATTGCAAAATTGTATTGGAGAGCTAAACGCACCGCACCACAGAGACCAGCGAACTTCATGTTGAAAAAACTGTACGTGTTATTTTTTTCGGTACCTTTTTTGCTCTAGTTTTTTAACCATTTATCGGAATTATGCGTGTAATATACAGTTGAAAAGCTATGGAGTAGACGCAACTTCGCCATGTTGAACACTTTTCCAAATTCATCATAGTTTAAGAGCAGTTTCGAAAATCGTGCGGCTCACAACGAATGGCAGCGAGCGTTTTTTGGCGTTTTTTTCTAACCCGCTCGTCGGAACGAAACATATGATACACCATTGGAAAGGTATTGTCGCCACGCATCTTTTTCGTATCTATTATTTTTTCTAATTCGCTACGGTTAAAGAGCAGTTTTGAATTTACTAAATCGCGGAATTGTTTTTTTCGAATTTTTTCAAATTTTCGGTACTGTTTTCACTCCAGTTTTTTAACCGTTTGTCGGAATAAGGCGTGTAATATACTGTTGGAAAGCTACAAACGAGGCGCAACTTTCATATGTTGAAATGTTTTTGAGATTCCTTACGGTTTTTAGTTAAATTTGAAAGTCGTGCGGCTGGCTACGAACGGCAGCAGCCATTTTTTCGTGAAATTTTTACAAAACGTTGGCCGAAATGATCCAAATGATACACTGTTGGAAAGATATCGTCGAGACGCTACTTTCTCATGTAGAACACGCCCTCTAATTCATTACGGTTTAAGAGCAGTTTTGAAATTACAAAAACGCGAAAAGCACATTGCTTCAAACTGAAGAACGCACTGCATCAGACATTCAAACGAACCTCATGATTTATTTTGTTGGACGTAGATTTTTCTCAGGGGAGTTTTGTTGTCTTTTCTCCAACTTTTTTTTTCGAAGGAAAGTGGACCGCAACACTCCCGAAAGTAAAGCGGAACACTACCAAAAGTGAACTTCATAATTTGCTTTTATCTTTTTTCGTACTAATTAATTTTTACGTGCGTTGAGAATTGTTTGAGAAGTGAGCTGCTTTCCGATGTGTTTTTGTTTTTTCGATCACCAAGTGAACCGCAAAAGTTTTTTTTATGGCCAACTTTCGTGAGAGAACAAAGTGAGCTTCAAAGAGTCCTTTGCAATGGACTTTTTTAGACCAAAGTGCACTGCATTTGTTTGTTTTTTAAATGTAGCTTGTATAGTGGAGCAAACCTCCCCAGAAACAATTTTTGCACTTCATACACAGAGGTAATGAGCTGCTACATAAATGGAGTGAACTACTTTTTTCAATCGTCCCAGAAAGAAAATAATTTGTATTAGAAAAATAAGTGAACCTCTCATGAGAATTTCTTGTTCTCTTTTTTTCTCCTTTTTTACAAAGCGGACCACACCACCGCTACAAAATGGAGCACGTCATTTTTTTCTTTCTTGAAGTACATAGCATGAAAATTCTAATCTGACAAAAGAATTGCTCAGTGCAGTCAAGCGACCATCTTCAGCCCAAATTGACTTTACTTTTTATGATATGGACTTCAGCTTCTCTCAAAGAGCATTGCATGTGGGCAGGGAACAATCCTCCTCCTGTTCTCGCTTGTAGAAGAGTGTGGCTCAGCCGAAGTGCACCTGGGCGCGCCACCGAGCTGCATGACCAGGGAACTGCAAAAAATGAAGCATGCTATAGGATCACCGAGGTGATGAAGCCCGTGCTCGAGCGAGCCACTGAGATGTACCACATCGACCACCAGAGTGCACCACGACGACCAACGGAGTGCACTGTCTTGCTGCCGTCGTCGCCAGCGCGCCCACAAATTGCACGCATAGGAGCACTGAAATGCATATCATGCCCTCGAGCCGCACATATGTGGTCACCGGACTGCAAGGGGGCTTTCCATGAGCAGAAACAAAAAAAATCCACCTGGGCGCACTGCTTTAACAGACGCGAGCACCACTGAGGCTTCGCCTCGATGGATCTTGAGCAAAAGGAGAGGTTTCCCAGGGGCCGGAGTGGAGAGAGAATGGTGGTGATGCCGGATGGGAGGAAGATGGGAGCACGGGGCGGCGTGGGAAGGAGTGGGTCGGGGCGGCATGCGGCGGCGCGCCGGATCCATGTTGCTTCTCAGGGGGCAAGGACAAGGGGAGCTGCAGGGGGTTGGGTGCAGTCACTGGGATAGCGGTAGGGGCCGGCAGCGCTCGGTCCTGGCGCCTGGGCGGTGCACCGGGGTTGGATCCGTCGCTTGACCGCCGCGGCATGGCCGGATCCATGGCCCGGGCGGCACGGAGGCGCGCGGGTCACGAGGGAGCTGGGGAGATGGCGGCGCGGGGGCACGGGAAGGAAGGCAGCGGCACTGCAGCGGGGGCGCGGGGAGGGAGGCGGCGGCGGCGCTGCAGCGGGGGTGCGAGATGGGGCAGGTCGCGGTAGGGGATAAGGTGGGTTTTTTTGTGTGTGCGCAGTTCGGTCGACCATCGTTGTTAGTTTGTAGGTGCGGGGTGGGTCGGAAGGTGTTAGGAGAATAAGACTCCGGTGTTAGGAGAATAAGGTCTTAAGCGTGTTATGAGAATAGACCCACCCTATATATATATATATATATATATATATATATATATATAGGGTGGGTCTATTCTCATAACACCCCTTAAGACCTTATTCTCCTAACAAAAGGCCTTATTCTCATAACAACCAACTCGTCCGCTTCCCGCCTCCTAGCGCCCGACGCCGGCGTCCTCCCCCACCCCTCCCCGCCTCCTAGCGCGGGAGCGCCCCGGCGGCCGGTGCCCCGCGTCCTCCCCCTCCCCTCCCCGCCTTCTAGC
>LR738709.1:345626073-345636510 GCA_902687465.1 Secale cereale | reverse complement strand
GCGGGAGCGCACGGCGGCCGGCGGGTAGCGTCCTCCCCCACCCCTCCCCGCATCCTAGCGCGGGGGCGCACGGTGGCCGGCGGCCGGCGTCCTCTCCCCACCCCTCCCCCGCCTCTTAGCGCCGAGCGCACGGTGGCCGGCGGCCGGCGTCCTGCACCTCACCTCCACCCCCCTCCCCCCGCCTTGTAGCGGCAGCGGAGCGCCCGCCAAAGCGGCCGGCGATGCAGTCCGTCGGGGGCGAAATTTCCGCGGCGGCGTTTAGGAAGCGACGCCGCACCTCACCTTCGCCGCAACAACACCTGGAGGGTCCGCCCCTGAAGCATCCAGCCTCACCCGTGCACGACAGGGGGAAGCGAACTGCAACGTCGACTACTACATCGCATTCGTCTTGGATGCGAACTGCAATGGTGCACGTCCAGCCTTCTCCCGCAACAATGGCCAAGGTGGAAAAAGCGCATGATTTCCTGCAGCGGAGGTGGACTGCACGACAACAGCAGCAAGAGCTGCATCTGCAGAAGGAGGGAACTTCATATAAGGTAAGAAAATCAACATACCAACCCCCCCATCCAGTTTGCAGTGACGTTTTTATACACATGCAGTCCCCCATCTTGCGTCGACTGCAGTAACATGTGTCTCCAAAAGTAGAAAATCAGAAAAGGATAGTTCGAAAAATAAAAGACGCTGTATGGATCAAAATTGCAGTCCACATTGACTAAAAAAGTAGAGCGCTGTTCCTAGAGCTGAAGTGAATTGTTTCTTCACGTTAACTAACAGTGCCCCTGCTGTAGAATGACACATTGAAAGTGCAAATCCTTACCGTTTGCAAAAATATAATGATATATAGAACGAAATATGCAGTTCATTTCATTGTTGACATGCATAAAAAAAAGATTTGGCTTAATAACCTGCAGGAATTCGCTATGCCTCAAAAACAGAAGATGCCTCGAATCATTTACGACCCTGAGCCCCTGAACTGCATTGGAAGAGAAGAGTGGGAGATGCCTCGATGGATAACACCTGAATTACCTAGGGGTTTCTTTAACACGACAAACAGAACTGCCTTCTCCATGGAGGAAGATGAAGAGGATAAAGATGAAAACAGCGAACCAAACATCGTTCGAGATGGAGAAGGCAGTGAGACAAAAAAACCGCAGGATGACGAAGAGGACGACGACGATCTGGTCTTCATGGGTGAACACGCGCAGAAACGTGATGAGGAAGAGGATGATGACGAGGAGCAAATCATAACAGTTATGCAGCCAAGGCACACGCGTGTCTTTGAAACATTTGGTCAGCAGATCAGAACGGATGATATAGCACCTCCAGAAGCCGATGTTGAAACCCAGCAAGTTCGGCAGATCCATGTGAAAATGATTCGTCTACAAAGGGACGGTGGAATTCCACCAAGGCCGCCTACTGCCCAACAAAAGAATCGGAAGCATAATCAAGGAGGGCCGCAGGCAACCAAGAAAGTAAAGTTCTCCACACTCCTGCCTCCTCGCGATCCTCAATTACACAGGTCTGTTGTCACCCCTCCATGCCCAATAAACATCGGTGAGCTGCAAACACCGTTAGAAGAAAAATAGTACACGCACGTAAGCATCCTTGCCTGACTACTGCAGTTCAGTTATTACGCATAGTTTCAGCTTGTGCATTTTCATTAACAAAAAAAAAGAAACATTCCGTGTTGTATGTGTGCAGGATGAGAACATGCTCCGAGAACTTGTGCCCGTGAAAGGTATGCAGTTCACATCAGAAGATGCGGCGCGAGAATTCTACAACGCTTATGCGAGGCATGCAGGCTTCGGCACACGCAAAAATGGCGGATACAGAACAAACAGATACATCGTGTGCTCAAAGCAAGGCAGAAGCAAACAAACTGTCACTGATTATGACAGAAAGCGGGAAAACATCAAAGAGGACTGGCTGCAAGGCGGGGATGAGATTGAAAAAAATAAAGGATGTGTTTGTGATAGCAGAGATTGAGCTCAATCACAACCACAGGATGATTGACAGCCCGGCTATGCTTCTGCACATGCACTCGCATAAGACGGATGACCCGTTGCTCGATAAACTAGTGAAGGACATGCAGAGCGACAACCTCACGCACACGCAGATGATGTCAACCCTGTCGAGGATGTCAGGAGGACTGCACTTTATGGGGCGCACCAGCCGTGATTGGGTGAACATGTACGTTCACAAAAAACAAAAAACGATATCTCGTCTATTTCATGCAGTTCGCTTTGTGCATTTTCTGTATGTCCCTAATGCTGCAAGTATATTATTATTTCGAACTGCAGGAAGCACCAATTCGCGAGGGAGGAAACAGAGGACGATGTGAAG
Organism: Secale cereale; assembly: GCA_902687465.1. Lineage (NCBI taxonomy): Eukaryota > Viridiplantae > Streptophyta > Magnoliopsida > Poales > Poaceae > Secale > Secale cereale. The sequence goes on along the minus strand of LR738709.1, from coordinate 345,634,167 downwards.
AAACTCCTGGCTTTCTTTGAGAAGATGCAGCAAATAAACCCCGAGTTCTTCTATGATTACGACAAAGATGTCGATAACCGTGTGCGCAACATATTCTGGGCGAACGCCAGCTGCAGGGGATCGTACGGGGATTTTGGAGATTGTGTCACATTTGACACGACCTACAAGACCAACAAGTTCCACATGCCTCTGAGCGTCTTCGTTGGAGTCAACCACCACCTCCAAAGTACAATATTCGCTGTGGCTCTCATCAGAGACGAAACAATACCGACTTTCGAGTGGGTGTTCCGGACGTTCTTGCGTTGCATGAACAACAAGCGGCCAATCTGCATACTCACAGGTATGCTGAAAAAAAGAGTGAACTTAAATAACAATGCAGTTCACTGCCAAGTTTTGTAGTACATTTCTTACATCCAATGAAAAAAAAAGAAAAAAAGCAGAAAAAGGATATGTAGTTCTCTCAATAACTCGATGCTTGTTTTTTTTTCAAAAACATGCAGATCAATGCCCCTCCATGGATGCCGCGATAAAAAGTACGCTCGTAGGCACGCTGCACAAGTTATGCCGTTGGCATATACTGAAAAAATACAAGGATCACCTGTCCTTGCTGTACAAAGCCTATGAGAAATTCAAGGATGAGCTGACCTCCGTTCTCAACCACCCACTGATGCCATCAGAGTTTGAACGCGCTTGGCGTGAACTCATGGAAAAGTATAACCTGCAAAATGATGAGATTATGAAGGCGCTGTGGGCAGACAGAAAAGAATGGATATCGGCTTACTACAAGGAGGTGTTCTGTGCACCGATGACGTCGACACAGAGAAGTGAAAGCATGAACCGGATCTTGAAGAGGAACTTTGTCAAGGAAAGACACGACCTGCACATCTTTGCGTCCCAGGTGGACAGGTGCATCCAGACAAGGAAGGGCGTCGAGCACGCGGAGACCATAGCTAATGAGGTATATAAAACAGAACAAATTTTTCAGAGATGGATCAACAATTAATAAAAACAAAATACTCGCTTTCTTGATTTTTGCTGGAAAAAAGACAACCACTTAACTGGTTTTCTTTGTTTCACAGACGGAGATAAAGACTACTACTCAGTTTGGATTCGAGGTTCAGCTCTCCAAGATTTACACCAGGGCGGTCTTTGCTGACTTCAAGCAAACGCACTACCGCAGCACAGCCTTCAGATCAGAGCAGTCCACTAACAACCCCACGAAATATTTGGTGCGCCACTACAACCGGTCTGATGATTTTGATTGGGCAAGACACGAGTTCCAGGTGGTTGCTGATGTGACGAACGGTATCTACGAATGCGAATGCAAGCTGTGGACACACACAGGTAAGTGATACAGGAAAAAAAATCACGCGTAAAACAAAATGAAGTTCACTTATTGCTCATAGCAAAAAAAAAAGATATTAAAAACAAAAAAATATATAGTGAGGTTCACTATAGCAGCAGAAACAGGACCTATTTATAATGCAGTTCACAAAACCAAAAAGAATAAAAAATGTTGCCTATTTATGTGAAGTTTGCTGGCACGAGTAACCCAAAAAAATTTCTTTTGCTGCAGGCCTGTTCTGCGTGCACATCATTTGCATGTTGGATCAGCTGCGGGTGGACAAGATACCTGAACAGTACATATTGAAGAGATACACACGGAACGCACGCCAAAATCCAACTTTTGACCGCAGAGACTATGAGCAAACTGCTCCGGATGGGAGTTCGATGTTCTGCCGTAGGAGACTACTTGCAGAAACTGCAATGGACCTGGCGAACAGAGGTGTCAAGTCGGATAGAGGGTACAATAGAGATTTAGCTGGGATGAGAAAACTCATACAAGAAGTGAACGTAATAAATGAAGAAGAAGAAGAGGCAGAGAAGATCATGGATGCGCGGGGTGAAGTCCAAGGAAAGGAGCAGGAAAATGCTGCTGATGGTGCAGTTCATAATATGGATGACACAATTCTTCCCCCGCCTGTTTCAAACACAAAAGGGAGAAAGAAAGAGAGCAAGTCAGCCAATAAAAAAGCTACAGCAAATGAAAAAAGCCCTGGAAAAAATAGAAGGCCTGAGCCGGAACTGGACAGCGAAGGATGACCACTGGGGGTAAGGATGTGTAAATCATGCAATAAGATTGCGGGACACAACTCAAGAACATGTGAGGAGAGGCTGAAACAAATCCAGGCTGAAAATGCCACCACAAATCACCAAGCTGACCAACAAGATGATACGCCAAAGAGAAGGCTATGTAGCGTCTGCAACAAGAGAGAGAAGCATAACGCGAGAACTTGTCCAAATAGAACAGAGGAAAAAGATGAAGAAGAGGACGAAGAAGCGATCGAAGCTGATGCTGACAGAGAAGAGAGTGAGGAAGCGATCGAAGCTGATGAAACCGAGGAGGAAGATGAGGAGGAAGAAGAAGAAGACGAGGAAGAAGAAGAAGCAGATGAAGAAATCGAAGAACCATCATCAAAAACGAAGGGGAGAGACAGAACGCATAATCCAGCGCGTAGGCAAGCGTCGCGGTCGCACGGTCCCGTTACGAGGGGTAACGCGAACAACAAGAGCAAGACAGAAGCAGCAACAACCGTTGAAGCAAATGCAGTGCGCAATCTGCGAAGAAGCACCAGGAAAAGGGCGTAGATCAAAACACATATGCAGTTTTGCATTTAAAAAAACATATTAACTTCATCATTTATATATATCGTTATCATGTAATAATATGCAGTTCTCTTCTATATGAAAAAAGAAAATAAGATGAGAATTCCACTCTCAGAATGCGGTTCTCTTCTGTATGAAAAACCCGACATCGGAATGTCATTTTTGAGAATGCAGTTCTCTTGCTCGTATAGAATCTGACCATGAACGTGAATCAGTACAGAAACGCAGATAGAAAAGAAAAAAATATACAGTCAGTCTAGGATAAACAATACACTGCAGTCCGTGCGTGGTGCGTTTAAAAGCTTCAGTGCAGTAACCTTCGAGTACACAGTGCAGTGCGCTTAGTGCAAAAAAATGTAAACAAAAACGATTCCGCTTCTGAAGCGTTGCAGTTCGCTTACGGCGGACGATTACGCTTCTGAAGCGATGCAGTTCGCTTACGGTGGACGATTTGGTTCGCCTGCCCTAAAATAAATGCCCCCACTATCGGCCGAAGCGCCCGCGCACCGCCCCTCCTCTATCCCGACGGTTGCACGCCGCACGAACTGCAACAATCATCAAGAACCCACGATCGCCACCACGGTTGGGAGACGAGATCGTGGCCTCGGCAGAAGTTGCTGCCGCTCCCATTTAAATCCCGCGCTCCATCGAATAGACCGTCCGCACAAACACACGACGCTGCGCCTTCCTCCTCCTCTTCGTCCTCTTTGCAGCAATGGGGTTCAGCAGAACCTACGACGCCGTGCATGCGCACGGGAACACGAAGCTGAAGGTGATCTACACCACCGACGTCGCCGCCATGGCGACGTACGTCGAAGAATTCAAGACACTACTCCAGCGGCGCCGCCAGAAGATCGTCGGCATTGACGTGGAGTACACACCCGACCACCGCAGGGCGGCCGTGGTTTAACTATCCATCGGCAAGTACCAGCCAGTGCTTGTTTTCCAGGTATGTGGTACATTGGGCAAGAGATGCGTCAACTTCGACAGGTTCCTCGACGACCCAAGGTAAGCAATTCTCTCTGCCGAGTACGCGTTGCAGTTCTATATGCCCGTGTATGCAGTTCCAAAAGGTATAACTTGCGGTTCACTTCCCATAGGTTCGAGTTCGCTGGCTTCGCCATCGAGCAGGACAAGCAGAAGCTCGCAGCCAGCGACCTCCACGTCACCAACTTCGTCGACATCCAGACGAACTGGAGGGTGCCTGATGGAACGAAGCCACTGGACTCGCTGGGCGATGTAGCTGCTGCCATCATCGACGACGAGTACGCAGACATGAAGACGAAGATGACAGACCACGACCACAGCCTGTTGACTTCCATTCTCAGCACCAAGCACGTCGAGTATGCTGCCAAGGACGCCTACTCTGCGTTCGAGATATGGAACAGAATCAGCACCATGAAGAAAGGCCTCGCGCGCGCTGAAACAGAGAAAACAAGGAAGCGCCCGAGGTCCTCCAAGAGGGGGTGGGGCAAGGGGGCATCAACTTCCACCTCCAACTCCAACGGGTGGAACTGGTGAAGCAGGACAGATGCTGAAACCAAAGATTCCTGTCGCAAGTGCTCGATTTAGTTTCCTCTGCGTATGTAGATTAGGTTGCTTTCGTTCTAGTTTGCTTTGGGACAATGTTTGCTTGTGTTGCGTTAGTTTGCTTGATGATGTACTATGTTAATTATGACACCTGAACCATCGTTTCTATCTATCAAATATATGCAGTTCTCCGTAGTATGTTTTCAGTATGTATATTGCTTTAAAACCGCTGCTGCATCTAGGATACACATAAAAAACAAAACTATCAGAGCAGTTCACATAGACAATTCTTTCACAAAACTGCTCCCTGTTAAGAAGGTTGATGAAGTGCTCTTTTATTAAAAAAACTCTAGTTCCGTATGTGGGTTAAGAAAAAAGGAAACTGCTGCTGCTCATAGGATGCACATGAAAGACTATATGTAAAAATGCAGTTCACTTATACTCAGAATTCTCATAAGAAAAAACACTAGAAGCCACGCAAAAAAAATGTCAGATTATTACAACAAAAATGTCTCATGCTGCTGCTGCTCAAGCCAGACTGATCTAAAGCAAATTTAACTTGATTTCCAAACACTTTGCATGCCTAAAAAACATAGCCATCACAACATCCCCTGCCTGAAGACCAGCTTCCTCCACAAATTCCTTCCAGCCGTCTTTGAGAACCAAACAATCATCAGAGCCAACAGAATACATAACATCAACATCATGATATCCATTATTGCTGACCAACACCAAATTAACACAGCTTTCTGTTACCCTCACTAGACCAGAAGGGAATTTCTGCAAAGAAAAACAACAAGAACAGAAAAAAATATAAGAACAACTAAGAAAAAGATTACAATCTTTCATACAGAAATATTGATGTCAACACGTAATAATATTGACTAGACAAACATTGCTGCTGCTCCTACAGTGTTCATAAAAAAACTACTACGGGAAAAGCAGTTCGCTTATACTTGGTAGCAAAAAAAATTTCTTCAGAAAACTAATACTCCTACAAAAATTAAGGTAGCGTTAACTACGAACAACACATGAAAAAGAATATCCGAGAAATACATACCCATGAAACACTGACATCATCGTCAGTCAACTGATGGACGAATGGAGCCCGAAATCCAATACCTGAAGAATATAGAGTAGAACAGAGAGCGTTGTGCCGCTGCTTCTGGTTCAGAACCAAACCTTGAGAAAAAACGCATGTCTCCAGCATCGGCTCCACCCTTGCCAGGCAGCCGCACGCGCAATCCATTGCCAGGAGAAAAACAGATCTGGTTGGGAGAAAAAACAGATCGAGCAGGAGTGGCGCCGCCACGGATAAGATGAGATGGGAGCCGCCAGGGATAAGGTGGGAGGGGAGCCAATTGACCCACCAGTATATATATATGTAAAACAAACAACACAAAAAAAAACGACGAATAAAGCAGTGCGGTTACATAACAAAATGCATTCCGCATTGCGTATTGCTGCAGTCCACCCGCTAGACAAAAGCAAAAAAAAAACTAATCAAACTAGTACCCCCACGCAACCGTGGCTGTAATGCAGTTCATACAGGCTCGCATTGCATATTAATGCAGTTCGCCGCACTACAAAAAATTCAACACGCCTTTGCATATTACTGCAGTCCACCGCTCTTGACCGCGATTCACAGACGAAACACACAGCATGCGATGCAGTTCTAACAACTATACAATGCAAAAAAACTCAAAGAACATCTTTTGATAAACGACCAGAGCCAGTCGCGCCGCAAAAAACCGTGGACAGAAAACTTAAAATTCTTCCAAACAAACAACTTAATCCGCTCCAATTTATACGGATAGATCAAAAGCAGCCCGTAAATGCCGAAAACAACAGAACATTACATACAAAACGCAGCAATTTCGATCCGCACTGGGGAGAACAGAGAAACAGAGAAAGCCGGACGAACGGACGCAGATCCGCCAAAATCCAAGGATTTCCGTCGTTTTCTCGCAGAATTCAGTGCTTAACCACAAATTAAATCAGCGCAAGTGCAAATAAACCAGTACAAATCATAGAAACTAGCCAGAAACGATAATAGATGAACGTTTCCTGCTGCACCTCTATGTGGTGCACAGCAGAAGACGGAAGCAGTGCGCATAGTTCTCCAATGCACTTTTGCAAAGCAGTTCGGAAGTGTTATGAGAATATTATTCTCATAATGTTATGAGAATAGACCGGCTGTATATATATATATATATATATATATATATATATATATATATATATATATATGTTGTACGTATATAGATTTGTATTTGAATATAAACTGGATCCTGCTTGAAAAAAGAAAATAAATGGATTCGAAGTGATTTGGCATGGTAAACATGCACTCTTTTTCTGCAAAAAATTGAACGAAGCAGGGAAACTCGCAGTAACCGCCCGAAACCAAAATATGCGAGATGGAAATTACTGTCAATCCCTAACACGCAAAGCCTATCGGCTGGATTTCTATAGGTTCCGATAGGGGTAGGCTTGTAATTTCACTCAAATGTGACATAACCGCCTCCGCCTCTCAGCTCCCCGGATTCATACACGGCGGGCGCCAAAACAAACTCTTCTCGGCTGAAATCTCCGGCGGCAAATTTTCGTTGTATGCGAGATTACCATCCTATACCCGGCAGCCCAATATTCCTGTGATGTCTGAAATTTCAAACGGGGGATAAGTTGGTAACTTTCCCCACATTTGAGACAAGCGCGTCCCAGAGACATGGTTCCCCTTTACCTCTCTCCCTCCATTTCCCCATTCATACTCTGTGGGCGCCAAAACACCTCCACCCCAGCCTCCTCCATGAGCACCCCATCCACCCCTGTCCTGCTCCACCATGTCGGAGCTAAAACCCCGACACCATCGTCCATTACAAGAGATCGACCTCTCTCATCCACGGCTTCGGACTAGCTGGATCCTTGCATCCGGTCCTCTTTCTTCATCTCCGCTGTCGTCCATCTTCCCGGCACCACTCCTATGACTGTCTCGTCCACCGCGCCAGGATATTTCCCCCGCAGCCACCGTCTACCCTGTCACGACCGGTCCTTCAGTAAAATAATTACCGGAAGACCGATCTCTTTACTAAACCAGCGAGGAATAATATTCCTGCTGGCACACAATTCCTTGAATACAGAATTTCCAGTACACTGAATATTATACAAGGTTGAGCTAGGGGGGTGGCTCAACAAATTTTATTACAAGTGTGCCAATATATTACATAGAGGCGGATTTGGCACAAGGCAGGGTGGCATACTACTGACTCATAATAAAAGGCGGTGGAATACGTCACAGTGAAGTGGGTGGTGTGAATCCAATATATTACAGTTCATCGAGTGTCGGAGTGAGACCCGATGAATTTATTTGGTGGTAGGCGGAAGCGGTTATAAAACAGTGATCAACTCCAGGATCGCAAGGGACTGACTGGGACTCCTCTAAGCGTCGGCCTCACTATCGAACTCTTCATCCATGCGATCGCCTTCGTCCACATCTAGCCAAATCAACAAGCCAGGTGAGTACTTTGAATGTACTCGCAAGATAGTTCGGACTTAAGATATAACAAATGCCAACACGAATGCATATGAGTATTCCAGCAAAAATGCGACCGTAATAAAATATGAATGCGCTGAAGGTAAAGAATGGAAGTCGGGCGGTAATCCTTCCGAAATTCAAAAGATAAAAATAACGAGATCAAACGAGGGTCTGAGTGACGCCTCGTAAAAAAGATAACAGGCCACAGTCGGGCGTCTGAGCGACACCACATAAAGGGCTTATAACAAAAATAAATAACAAGAATGCCACAGTCGGACGTCTAAGCGACATCACATAAAGGGCTTATAACGAAAATAAATAACAAGAATGCCACAGTCGGACATCTAAGCGACATCACATAAAGG